>JAKSZU010000005.1:111156375-111439741 GCA_026018925.1 Tupaia tana
GCCTTTTTGTGTCCCGCCTTGCTCACTCTGACCATTTCTATGATTCACCAGTGTTGTGACAATGAATGAGGGCTTCTTCTTTTATGTTTGTGATTAAATATACATGAGATAATTTTTACCACTTAAGACATTGTTTTGCTGTCATGTGGCAGTGTCTTAAACAGGGTGTCACTGGGTTGTGATCCCCTCACCTCAGCTTCCCTGAGTAGCTGAGTACATAGGTGTACAACACTATGTCTTGCCTTTTAGTATGGACCAGACACTGAACTCAGGCTTCCCATGTGATCTCTGCCTGCAACTAACACTGTTCAGTGTGCGTTTCCATACTTGGTGCTAAACTTTATTTTTAGATGAGACAGATGAGAGAGACAGGAAAGGATGTGACATAGATAGGGTATTTTTGACATGGTCTCTCTGTGTTGTAATCAGCTGCCCCAGACTTCCAATTACCTGGGATTACAGGTGCACACTGCTGTACTTGGTGTATTCCTGTCAGCCCAGGACCTGAATCTCCATCTCCTTCTGTCCTCTATTTTTCCAAGTGTTGGCACTATCTGTGTGCTAGTGCAGCTTGTGATAGACAATTTCTCTTTTTTAATAAAGAAATTGAATGTTTATTACTTGTTCTGTATTTTGCTGCAGAACTGTTGCTTCAACTGTATAAAATTGCCCCAGCAAATGCAGTATATCAGCAAAAGTAAAATAGTAATATTCCTTCACATTATACAAAACACCAAAACTCTTTTCTACTCTGTTATTTCCAGTGGAGATTATTATGTATTTTTTACTTAGACCCAGGGGTGGATATAATCAAGAGCATTTTTTTTTAGACCTGGACCATTTATAAATATAATAAGAATTTATTAAAGGTCAGTTCACATTTATGGCCCTGAGATCTTCTTCAAAGGGAGATCTCAGGTATCATTTCAAGCTTTTCTATGCTGTGCCCAAAATTCCAAGGGAAGAAGGAATTGTGGTGTGACCATCCCCTTGGGTATGCTTTCTCACTGTAACTCTCTGCCTATCTCTCTCCAGTGAGTGCACATACTCTAAGTGAAAAACCTATAAAACGAAAAATGTATGTTTTTTCTATCATTGGTTTCAGTGACTATATTGCAGCGTTGTTTTCTTTAGTGTTTACAGTCATTCAGGAGTAGGTTATTTCATTTTCATGTGTTTGTGGTATTTTTGAGGGTTCTTTCTGCAGTTAATTTCAAGTTTAATTCCATTGTGGTAAGAGAAGATGTTGGCTATAGTATCTATACATAGGAATTTTTTTCACCAGGGCTCTAGGGCTTTATTAGAAATGTAGTTGACTGTTACAGAGGCCCTGTATTACATTTCTTTGAGCCCTCTTCCCTCTCTTCACATCCCTCTCTAGGGGAGGTCTGGAGACCATTCTAAAATATAAATCTGGGGACAGTAACAAACATCAATACTTTCTCCAAAGTTCTCTTCATCAGCTGATGTGTTCTTCTCTCACTCGCTAATTATGAATTTTCTTATGGAAAAAGTAATACTTTTAGCTCTCATCTTCAAGGTCCTCCATGTCTACATCCTAGGAAGGGTGGCTTTTGCATTTTTTTTTTAACCTTTGGGCTCTGGTTCACTAGTCCTTGCTGACTTTGAGGGGGTTTCCACTTCCAGGTCTGCCTCCTCTTTCTGGCCTTGCCTGATCTGCTGGAGGAATTTTCTGCCCTTTTTTCTGCATAATGTTGGCACATGCACTATCCACTTCTTGAAATGGGTGCTGCATGATCGGTCCTTGGTCCACCACAGCCCCTACCTCTGGGTGCCTTAGTCGCTGCTCCCAGCTTGAACACCTGCCTATAGTTTAACAGCTTCTTCAGCTCTGTTTAGGATTGTTGATCTTTCCCCTACAAGGACCATGTATATGATACATTGGAATTTTTTTAGTAGTGGAGTTTGGGTCAAAGTGACACGGCATGTGCTGGAAGGCTCCAGGTCCCAAGGTAGACCTGGGGGAAAGCTGTGGTGTGCATCCTGGTCAAGACTGGTGTAACACCCTGTCTCCTTTGGTGGCAGCATCAGGTGGATGTGACTGAGAAAGGAGTTTCTTATTTCTGAAAACACCATAGAGCCAAGGTATTATATGAGTCATGACTCATGCTACTTGTGAAACCCAAAATCCATAATTTCTCCATTTAGGCACCTCAGTTATCACAGGAGCATCTCAGTGCCCACCAAAAAGCACTGCTGGGGCATGGGAAAGCACTCTGTCCCCCAATTTAGTGTTCAGCTATAGCTTGTGTGGTGTCAGATATGGTAGGTAATGGGGTTGTGTTATGGAGTTAGAGTTTGGTTAGTGGTAGGGTTATGGTTAGGGCTTAGGAGTTAGGGCTTGGTGTTTCAGGTCTGATGATGGGGTTAGGTGGTTAGGTTTTAGTAGTGGGTGGCTGGGGTAAATCTAGTCAGGTGTGTGTCCTGAGGCAGACCTGGGGGAATTTAGGGTGCATGCTCAGTCAGGACTGCCTTGGCACTAAGGTTCCGTCATTTCCTTCCCTGCCGGGTCTAGCTCAGCATGAGCACGTTTCTGTGAGTGTGAAAGGCTGTGGGGTTAGAAATGGACGCAATAAACAAACACACATATTATTTTCTTATTTTACACTGATATTTCATTACTCTGGTATTTCTTTTTTCTACACTGGTATTTCTTTTACTCTGGTATTTCTTTTACTTTGGTATTTGTTTTACTCTGGTATTTCTTTTACTCTAACATGTCTTTATCTTTTACTCTTACTTTATGTTGTAGGATCCTTACCTTAATAATATCTGGCTGGATGCAAGGAGTGTTTTACTTGCCTGACTCTTTCCTCGTACTCAGGCCAGACGTTGGGCACCGCTTCTCCAGGACCAGCTCAGCATGAAAACGTTTCTCTCAGTTGGGAAGGATGCAGATTAGAAATAGATTCAATAACAAACACACAAACACACAAGTATAGAAAAGCGAGGATTGGGTGGGCACAGCTTCTCTGATGGAGAAGTTGCAACCTGCATTACGCTCAGGTTTATTCTTTTAAAGGGCAGAAAAATAAGGGAAGGGGAAAATAGGGTGCAAAAGGAATGGTGAAGAAGGAAGTAGAATGCAAAGAAAAATAAGGGAAGAGAAATTATAATGCAAAGCCAGTTGGTTTTGGATGTAAATTGTCTGAAGATGTGAAAATCACTGGTACCCATATAATTTCTCTGATTTTTTTGGGGGGACAATCTTATAAACGCATGTGACTTTCTTTAGCCTCATACTGGGCAGTATGGGGTATTGGGTATCAACAATAGGAAGCCAACCATTGACAACAGGCGCATACTGCTTTTCATATATAAATACTTTTCAATAGCCCTGCTAGAGTAGTGCATATTTGCATGTGTCTACAGGCCACACGTTTTAATCACATGTTTTCAGATTGGCTGCTCTCCACACTGCCCTGCTCATGAAGACAGCAGTGTGGGTTGACCCTCTTACAACTTATGAAACCCCACATTGGTAATTCTTCCTAGTAGGTATCTCTGCAAAGACAGGAGCTTCTCCTCAGTGTCCACCAGAGAGCACTGCTTGATATTGGGTGACTCTCCTCATCCAAAGTGCTTACCCATTGTAAGTAAGGTTTGAGATTGTGTTTTGGAGTTTTGGTTGGTTTAGTAGTAAGGTTATGGTTATGGACGTTTTTGACGTTTGATGATTGTGTTTAGGGGTTAGGAATTAGGTTTTAGTGTTTAGGATTTAGGGGGTAAGGCTTTTAGGCCTCCAGATCCTCAGGTAGACCTTGCAGGGAGCTGAGGTGTATGTCCTCAGTGAAAGGCTGGCTATACACAAGTGCTCCATCATGGCAGATGTTGTACTATAGTCATCTGGTGCAGGATGGAAGGATCTGGGTCACAAGTAGGAACTGGAAGAAGGTAGGGTGCATGCCCTTGTCAAGGCTGGTGTTACATCCTGACTCCTTTGTCAGCAGTGGTTAGGTTGAAGCAGCCTGGTATAGGCTAGAGGACTCCTAGTCTGCAGGCATTCCAGAGGGAGCTACAGTGTGCACCTCAGTCAAGACTGTCATGGTACCCCCAGTGCTGTCACTGGATGTGGTCAGGGTTGAAGTGAAATCTCTGGTACTCAAGGCAGACTTGGGAAAAGCTGGGATGTGTACTTCTGTCAAAGGCCAACATAACACCCCAGCTCTGTCCCCAGTCGAGGTTAAGTTAAAATGGTGTTTACCATAGGCTTGAAGACTATGAGTTACCAGGAGGACCTGCGAGGAGGTAGGGGCATACATCCTAGTCAAGGCTAGCATGCCAGTGTGGCTCCATTGGTAGTGAAGGTAGAGTCAAAGTGGCATGGCACAGGTTGAAATTCTCCAGATACAAGGTGGACCTGGAGGAAGCTTAGGAACTCACCCTGGTCGAGGTTGGCACAGCAGCTGGCACCATCAATAGTGGAGGTTGGGTCAAAGTGACACAGCCACGGATGGGAATGCTCCAGGTTCCAAGAGGACTGGAGGGGAAAATTGAGTGCACACTGCAGGCAAAGGGCTGTTTCTACAATGGCTCTGCAAGTGGTGGGGTTAGGGGGGATGGAGCTGAGGAAGGAGTCTCCTAATCTCAAAAGTACAATTGCTTAGGGAATAAGTAATTATTCACCTCAAAAATCCTTAAGTGTATAATCAGTTATGATTTCATTCAGTTCTCTGTACATTTAATGAATATCACTTGACCTTATTTAGCAGTGTCTTGAATCCATATTTTACTCACCTAGAGTTCTGAGGACACTTCCTTAGTCCTGTGATGTGACCTCACAGTTATTTCTGTAAAAACATCAGACACTATACTCAGAACACCCATCATACTTCTCCCCTAAGGTTTTAAGAGTTGATACAATTACAGACAAGTGTCCAGATGTGAACCCTGAAGTCAGTTGATCCCACTAAAAATCCAGGAGGGTTTTTAGGCTATAATAATGTGACCTGGTCCTACATTACTGCCTATGGTCAGTAGGGGAGCTTAGTGGCATCTGACTAGTCACCTTGTCCAGCACCACCCCTAAGAGCCAGCAGGGTGGGCTTTGGTGCAGCCAGTGAGTGAGCATAGCCTACCTCAGCCATGAGGACAGCAGTGTGGGCAGACACGCCTTATAATTTATGAAACCTTCCGTTGATAACTCTTCCCAGTAGGGCCCCTCAGTAAACACAGTAGCTTCCCTTCAGTGCCCATCAGAGAGCACTGCTGGGCATTGGGGTGATTTGGTCACATCTACAGTGTGAACTTTACCTTAAATCTTGGCCCCTACTTAGTGCAAAGCCACAGTCTGTGGGTTGCTGGATGTGGTAGGTAAGTGTTGGGATTGTGTTATGTAGCTGTGGTTTGTTTAGTCCTTGAGGTTGGGGGTTATGGGTTTGGAGATTATAGATTGGTTTTTAAAGTCTTGTGATGCGTTTTAGGTCACGTTTAGTGTTTGGGGGTTAGTTAAGGCTCGTAGACTTTGTGTTCTTGGGAAGAGCTTGGGGGAGCTTGAGTGCACCCTGACTCCTTAGTGGCAAGGGTTGAGTCAAAGCAGCCTGGCGTGGGAAGACTAGTCCAGAGGCATATCTGTGGGCTGCAGTATATAACTTGGTCAAAGCCAGCATGGTGGCATTGGTCAGGGTGAGGCTGCTTGGCAGTGGCTCTCATGGAGGAACTTGGGAAAAGCCAAGGTCTGTGCCAAGGCCAAGACTGGCATGACACCCCAGGTTTGTCATTGGCATTGGTCAGGATAGTGGGTCTGGCGATGTCTGGAAGTGCTCTGGGTCCCTTGGAGGACTCGGGGAATTCTGGGTATGCATTCCCAGTCAAGATTGACATGACATCCCTGATTCCATCAATGTTGTTGTTTGGGAAAAGGCGTCCTGGCAGTGGCTAGAAGTGCTACGTCCAAAGAAAGCTTGGCGGAAGGGGATGTGTGCGCTAGTCAAGACTGATAAAACACCCTTGCTTTGTGAACAGAATTAGTTGGTACAGGGTAAGCTGGTGGTGGCTGGAAGGCACAGGGATTTCTGGGAGGTCCTGGGGGCAGCCAGGGGTATGTGCCCCAGTCATGACTCAAATGATTTGCTGGCTCCATTGGTGGCATTGTTACGGGCAAGGCAGCTCCATGTTGGTTTTGAAGGCTTTTGGGTTCAGCTGAGGACCTGGGGTGAGCCAGGATGCATATCCTAGTCAAGACCAGCATGCTACTCTGTCTCTGTTGGTGGCATTTGTCAGATCAATGTGTTCTGGCAGGAACTGCAAGGCTTTTGGTCCTGAGGAGGAGCTGGGGGTAGCCGTGGTGCACGCCCCAAAGTCACCATGACACCAGGTCTGTTGCTGACAGAGGTTGGGATGAAGTAGGATGGCATAATTTTGGAATGCTTTGGGTCATGAGGCAGAACAAGGGGAAGCTAGAGTACACATGCCTGTCGAGACCAGTGCCACACTCCAGCTGCATCGGTTCTTAGAAAGGAGTGTCTTTATCCCAAAAACGTAACGTAAGTGAATAAGGAAACTTTCACTCAACATATTGTAATTCGATAATCACTTACGAATCCGTTCAATTCCATGTAATCATCAGTATTGTCTGACCTTATTTAGCAGTGTTATGAATACATACTTTTCTCATCTATAGTCCTAGAGAACTTCTTTTAGTCCAGTAATGCAGCTTCCCAGTTATTTCCATAATGACCTCAGATACCACACTCAGGACAACCATTATAGTGCATCCTTAGGTCTTAAGAGTCCATCTGATTACAGAGAAGTCACCAAATATTAATCCTAAATTTGATGGATTCCAGCATACATCCAGGAAGGTGTTTTAAGTTCTGTTAGTGTGATTTTATCTTCTACCACCCTCCTCTGGCCAGCAGGCAGAGGGTCAGTCTCAGCTAATCCCCCCATCTTGTCTTGTATTACCCATGATAACCACCAGGGGGAGCTTTGTATCACCTGACCAGAGAGGTTTGTCCTTCCCATCTCTAATGAATGTCATGTGGGTGGACCCCCTTCTCACTTGTGAAACTTTGTGTCTATCATTCTTCCCAGTAGGTACCTCAGTGACCACAGGAGATTCTCACTGTGCACTAGAGAGCACTGCTGGGTATTGGGTGCTGAACATCTGCATAGTGATATCCGGTAATGAGCCGCAGCCTGAAGGCTACCAGAGATGGTAGGTAAGGATTGTGGTTGGGTTCGGTTTAGGGTTGTGGTATAGTTAGGATTACAGTTAGGAGTTAAGAGTTAGGGGTTGGGGTCTGATGTTTGGAATTATGGTTTGGAGTTGGCATTAGATATTTCAAGTAAGATTTTAGGATTAGGTGATTATAGGGTCAGGATGGAAGGCTCTGGGTTTACAGGCAGACCTGAGGGGAGCTGTGATATGCACACTGGTCAAGACTGGCACAACACCCTAGCTATGTAGGCAGTGGAGGTCAGTCCCATCAGCCGGGCATGGGCCAGAAGGCTCCAGGTCTCAAGTCATACCTTGTGGGAACTGAGGTGCACAACACAGCGAAGTCTGGTGGGACTCACTGCCTCTGTTGCCAGCATTGGTCAGGTAATAGAAACCTGGTTTGGGGTGGGAAAGACTTGGGTGATTAGGCAGAACTGGGTGTTGCTGGGTGGCACACTTTTAGTCAAGGACATTGTAATACCCTGACTCTTTCTGCATTAGAGGTCTGGTTGTAGCAGCTTGATGTGAACTGGAAGGCTTCGGATCCTGAGGCAGACCTGAGGCAAGTTAGTGTATATGCCCAGATCAAGGCCACCACATTCCAGCTCTTTTGGGGACAGAGGTAGGGTTAAAGAAGCCTGACCTGGACTGGATGGCTCTGGGTTTTGAGGCATCCCTTGAGAAAAGTGCAGCACAAATCCTCTTCAAGACCAGTACAACAACCCCAGTTCTGTTGGTAGCAGATGTTGAGGCAAACCACCAATTATGAGCTGGAAGATTCCGGGTCCTAAGGTGGACCTAAGGGAAATGGGGTGTGGGGGCCTAGTCATGGGCATCCTGATAACCTTGCTTGGTATGTGGTGGAATTCAGGGTGAAGCAACCCACTGTGTGCTGAAAGACCTCATTTGTAGAGGTACACCTGGGGGGTAGCTGCTGTGTGCAGTGCATGCTTTAGTCAAGGCTAGCTCTGCACTCTGTTTTTTTTTTTTTTTTTTTTTTGAGAGGTTTTTCGCTATAGGGTGCGTGCGCTCGCCAGACAGACAGAGAGAGACATAGAGACAGAAAGCGAGAAATCACCCCCCAGGGGGGGATGGTCATGTCGCAATCCCTTCTCCTCCATTCTCCTCTTGGGATCTTGGGCACACACGCACATGTGCCCGGCGTGAGTTGTAAGCCACCGGGTCCGAGACCGCGAACCGCGGTCGACTACGTGGGTGTCCAAGGCGACATAGCCATTACGCTAACATGCTGGTTCCCTGCACTCTGTTTTTATTGGCAGCAGGGCCTGAGTGATGAGGATGAGAAAGGAATGCCTTATCTCTAAAAACACAATGATACTGAATAAGTATTCACTCGAAATTCCTAAGTTTATAGTCAGTCATTAATTCATTCAGTCTTGTGTCTTTTTAGCAGTGTCTTGATTCCATATTCTTCTCATCTAGAGTCCTGGAGACCTTTCTTTTGTCCAGTGATGTGGCTTTACAGATATGTCCATAATGAGCTCAGACAACATACTCAGAGCACCCATTGTAGTTCTCTTGTAGGGTTTCAAGTATTGATCTGGCTATAGACAGCTCACCAGATCTGGACTCTGAAGTCAATTAATCACACAGGATGTCTGGGAGGGGTTTTATTTGGTTGTTAACCTGATCGTTATGCACCACCCCCTATGGTCATCAGGGGGAGCTAGGCCACATCTAACCAGTCATGTTGTCCTGCATTTGCCTAAGAGCCACCGTGGAGATCTCTTGCTCAGCTAACTAGAGAGCATTTCCTGCCCTGCCCCTGAAGACAGCAGTGTGGATTGACCCCCTTACAACTTGTGAAAACCCACATTGGTATTCCTCCCAGCAGGCACTTCAGTAAATGCAAGAGCTTCTCTTCAGTGCCCACCAGAGAGTAAGGCTGGGTGTTAGGTGACTGGCCACATGCCCAGTGATTACCTATCTGTCCCAATATAGTGCTGATATGAGGGCTGTTAGATGTGGTAGGTAAAGTTTGGGATTGTGTTATGAAGATATGGTTCTTTTAAGTGGTATGGTGAGGTTTGGTGATGGGATTTGTAGTAAAGGGTTGGGTTTTAATGTTTAGAGTTTAGTGGGTAAGGCTGGTAGGTTCCAGGTCCCAAGGTGAACCTAGGGGGAGTTAAAGTATATACCCTCAGTGAAAGGCTGGCTAGACACCAGTGGTGCTCCATCATGGTGGAGGTTGTGTTGAAGTGGTCTAGCATGGGCTTGAAGGGTCTGTGTCATGAGTCAGACTGGGGGGAGAGTAGTTGTGACACCTAAATTTATTCAGTGGCTGAGTTTTGGTTGAAGTTGACTGGTGTGGGCTTTAAGTCTCTGGATCTGCAGAAACATCTGGGGGAAGCTGCAGTGCACAACCTGATCAAGGCTGGCATGATGCCCTGATTCTATCATTTGCCTTGGTCAGGGCAAGGCAACCTGGCAGTGGTTGGAAGACTTCAGGTCTCAAGGAGGACCTAGTGAAATCCAGAGTGCATGCCTCAGTTATAACTGGAGGACATCCCAGCTGCATTTGTGGATTTGGTCGGGTCAAGGCATCCCTGCAGTTGCTGGAAGGCTCCAGGTTGAGGAGGATTTGGGGTAACAGGATTTGGTCAAGGCTGATGTGACAGCCCTGTTTAGTTCACGGCATTGGCTGGAGCAAGGTGGTCCAGTGGTGGCTGAAGGGCTCCGAGTCACAAGGAGTACCAGGGGAAGCTGGACAAGACCAGCATGTCACCTGGGCTTTGTCAGGGACTTTGGACAGGGCAAGAGGCCTAGTAGTGGCTGGAAGGCTCAAGGTCCTGAGAAGGTCTTGGGGGACCTGGTGTACATGCCTCCATCCAGGTTGGCATGACAGCCTGGCTACATCAATAGTATTTATGTTGAAGTGGACTGACAGTGGCTAGAAGGCTCCAGATACAAGGAAGGACCTGGGGGGAAGCCAAGGGGCATGCCTTTGTCAAGATCAGTGTGACACTCCAGTTTCATTGGTTGCCATTCCAGTGGCATTGGTTGGGGTGGCATTGGTTGGGGTGATGCAGCCTGATAATGGCTGGAAGGCTTTGGGTCCTGGGAAGGACCTTGTGGGAGGTGGTGGGGTTGTTACCTGGTCAAGACTGTCAGAACATCCTGGTTCTGTCAGCAGCATGGGTTGGAACAGGTGGCCCAGTGGTGATGGGAAGGGTGAACTGGGACTCATGTCTAGATCAAGACTAGCATGACACTCTACCTCTGCTAGTGTTAAGGTTTTGAGTCCTGGGAAGGACCTTGCAGGAGCCAGGGTGCATGCTTTGTCAAGGCCATCATGAGAGCCTAGCTCTGTCAGTGTCACAGGTCGGGTTGAAGAGGTGTGTGGTGGAATGATCTAGTTTCCAAGGTGGACTGACAGGAAGATTGGGCATGTACCCCTGTCAAGGCCAATTTTGCACTTCATCTCTGGCAGTGACAAGACCAGGGGCTTAGAAAGGATTGCCTAAATCTCCACAACACAATGTGATTGTATAAGGAATTTTTCACTCTATTTTCCTAATTCAGTAATTAGTCATGAATCGTTTCAGTCACATATAATCATTGCCGCTGTTGATTGACCTTGTTTATCAGTGTTCTGAATCTACTTTCTCAGGGTGAGACTTATCTTTCATCCAGTAATGTGACTTCACAGTTATTTCAATAATGAACTTAGGCATCATAACCAGAACACCCGTCATAGTTGTTTGCTAGGTCATCTTGTTATAGACAATTCACCAAATCTGAACCCTAAATTCGATCCCACCCAATAGCTGGGAGGAAGTTTTTATCTCTGTTTATGTTACTTTGTCTTGCACTACCTCCTATGGTCAGCAGACGGAGCTCAAACTCAGATAACTACATCACCACAGATAGCCAGCAGGGGGAACTTTGGATCAGCTAACCAGAGAGGCTTGTCTTTCCCATCCCTGATGAGAGCAATGTGGGTGGATCCCCTTTTCACTAATGAAAATTTGTGTTTTTAATTTCTCCCAGTATGCATCTCAGCCACCATGAGGAGTTTCTCTTCAATGTGCACCAGGAAGCTCTGCTGGCCATTGCATACTGTCCTCTCCCACAGTGAGTATCACATTCATTCTTGAACATGGTGCTTAGGCACAATCTGAGGGCAACCAGAGATGGTACGTAGGGATTGTGTTTGGGTTGTGGGGTTAGGGTCAGGCTCATGTTAGGGTTATGGTTATGGGCTAGGAGTTATGGATTGGAGTTTGAGTTTAGGAAGTATGGTTTGTGTGTTGGCATTAGCATTTGCTGTAAGATTTGTAGGTTAGACTACCAGTGGATCAGGGTGGAAGGCTCCAAGTTTAGAGGCAGACCTGAGGGGAACCTTTCATACACTCAGTGGTCAATATTACCATAATATTCTGGCTCTGTAGGTAGTGCAGGTCAGTCGCAATGGCCCAGTGTAGCCTTGGAGGCTCCAGGTCCCATGTAGTATCTTGGGAGAGCTGGGGTACACACCATAGTGAAGTCTGGCATGACTCCTTGACTCTGTTGCTGGCAGTGACTGGGTCAGTGCAGCTAAGTGTAGGCTGGAAAGCTCTGGGTAATGAGTCAGACCTGGGTGGATCTGGGTTGCACACTTCGGTAAAGGTTGGTGTGGCACTCTGACTCCTTTGGAGCAGAGATTGGGTTGAAGAGTTCTGACTACAGACTGGAAGGCTCTGATCCTGAGGTCAACCTGGGAAGAGCTAGTATGCATGACCCAGTCTCGGACAACACCATACTACAGGTCATTTAGTGAAAGAGTTAGGTTTAAGAAGACTGGCATCGACTGGATGGCTCTGGGAGATCCCCCGAGGCAGGGATCTTCGATGTACACCCTGGTTAAGGCTAGCATGATGTCTGCTTTTGTCAGTTGTAGAAGTCTGGCCAAAGGTACAAGTAATAGCTAGAGGATTCTTGTTCCAAAGCTGTCCCTAAGGGAAGCTGTAGTGCAGGCTCTATTCAAAGCCAGCATGATATCCAAGCTACGTATGTGGTGGAAATCAGGATAAAGTAAGCTGGTGTGGGCTGGAAGAGCTCAAGTATTGAGGTACACCTGGGGGACGTGCAGTGCTTTGTGCAGTCATGTCTGGCTCTGCATTCTAGCTCCATCAGCAGCAGGGTTGGATGGATGGGGATAGGAATGGGTGCTTTAATACCAAAAACACAACGATACTGAGTAATTATTCACTCAAAAAATCCATAAGTGATTAATCAGTCCTGAACTCGTTCACCATGTAATCACCATGAGTATTGCTTTGCTTTGTTTAGCTGTGTTTTGAATCCATCTTCTCAGATATAGTCCTGGAGACCCCTATTTAGTCCAGTGATGTGAGTTATTTTCTTAATGACCTCAGAGAACAGACATAGAGCACATATCATAGTTCTCTGTAGGTCTTAAGAGTTGATCTGGTTATACACAAATCCTCACACCTGAACCCTGAAGTCAGTTTATCCCACAAAACACCCAGGTGTGGTGTTTTTTTTTTCTTTCTGTTTATGTGACTATGTTTTGTACCACCTGTCATGGTCAGCTTGGGGATATAGGCCACATCTAACCAGTCACATTGTCTTGCACTGCCCCCAAGAGCCAGCATAGAGAGCTCTGGCTCAGGGTCTTTCCTGCCCTGCCTCTGAGGACAGCAGTGTGTGTGGACCCCTTTACAACTTGTGAAAACTTGCATTGATAATTTTCCCAGCTTGCACCTCAGTAAACACATTGTCTTCTCTCAGAGAGCATTGCTGGGCATCAGGTGACTGGCCCCATCTATGGCAGTACCCATATGTGCCCCAACCTAGTGTTGAGCCAAAGCCTGTGGAATGCTGTATGTCATAGGTAAAGGTTGGCATTGTTTTATGGAGGTATGGTTAGGACTAGAGGTAGGGTTATGCTTACAGGTGTTTGAAGTTTGGTGATTCAGTTACAAGTTACTGGTTAGATTTTATTGTTTTGTGGTTATAGGATGAGGCTGGTAGTATGCTTTTGAGGTGAACCTGGGGTGACCTGGAGTGTATGCCTCAGTCAGTGCCAGCTTGACATGAAGTTTTCGTTAAGGTGGAGGTTGTGTTAACGTGGGCTAGGGTGTGCTGGAAGGCTGTGGGTCATAAGGTGGACCTGGGCAGAGTTTGGGTGCATGACCTGGTTAAGGTCACTGAGACACCACAATTCCTTCAATAGCATAGGTTTAGTCTAAGCAGTTCAGTGTGTACTGGAAGCCTTGGGATTTATAGGTATACTTGGGGGAAACTGCTGTTCTCAACCCAGTCAAGGCTGGCATGATACTCTGGATGTGTTAGTGGCACTGGTCAGGGACATGTGGATGGATGTTGGCTGGAGGGCTTTAGGTCATGAGGAGGACATGGAAAAATCCATTTGTGCCTTGATCAATCCCAGCACAACACCCCGGCTCCATCAGTGTTGGTTGGGTTGAGGCATCCCTGTGGTTGCTGGAAGGCTTTAGATCTAGAGTAGGATCTAGGGTAGCTGGGATGAACTCACTGGTTAAGACCTGTGTAACACGCTGGGTCTGTCAATGGCATCGGTTGGGGTCAGGCAGCCTGGCAGGAGCTGTATGCTCTGGGACAAGAAGAGGATTTGGGGGAGCTGAGGCTTGTGCCGTGGTCAAAAGCATTGTAATACCCTTGCTCTGTTGGCTGGCTTGGTGAGGGTGAGGTGGCCCGTCATTTGCTGAAAGGCTCTGGTTCTTGAAGAGGACCTTGGACAGCTAGGGTGAATACCTTGGTCTGTACAGGCATGACACCCATATGATGTTGATGGTTTTGGAAAGGGAGAAGTTACCTTGTGGTGGCTGTAAGGCTCAGGGTCCTGAAAATGTTTAGGGGATCTAGAGTGCATGCCTTGGTCAAGACACACAGCACCTCAGCTCAATCCACAACATTGGTTTAAGTTTGCCTGGAGGTGGCTGGAAGGTTCCAGGTCTTGGGAAGGATCTTGGGTGATCCGGGGCATGCCCCAGGCAATAACAGTGTGACACTCCAGCTTTGTTGATGGCTTCGGTTGAGGTGAGGCTGCCTTGTGGTGACTGGATTGCTGGAGATAGAAGGTAAGACTAGCAATTGGGTTATGAAGCTAAGATTGTGTTAGTGTTAAGATAATGCTCATGGGATAGGTGTTAGAAAATTTGGATGCAGTTTATTTTATGGTTGGGGTTAAGATCAGGGTCAGGATCAGGGTCAGTGTCCTGAGAAGGACCTGGGTGGAAATAGGTGCCATGCCTTGATCAAAACCAGTGTGATAACCTGGCTTTGTTGATGGCATTGGTTGGGGCTAGGTGGTTGGAAGGCTTCAGGTCCTGAGGGTACCATGGGCAGGTGATGTTATTGCCTAGGTCAACACTGGCATGATCTCCTGGCTTTGTCAATGGCAGTGGTTAGGCTGAGGGGATGGTAGTGGCTGGAAGGGGTTCTGATCCCAGGGAGGATTTGGGGAGAGCCAGTGTGTGTGCTCTCAACAAGAGTAGCACAACATCCCAGCCACATTGGCAGCATTGTTCAGGCAAGGAGGCCTAACTCCAGATCTGAAAGAAAACTTGGTGAGGCAGGAGTGCATGCCCTGGCCAAGACTGCGTGACACCCCATTCTCTCAGTGCTGTTTGTCAGGGTGAGGCAGCCTGATAGTAGCTTGAAGGCTCTATATCCTGGCCAGCACCTGGGGGCAGATGGGGTCCATGGCCCGTCAAGACCAGCTCAACACCCTGGCTTTGTTGGAGGTATTGGTTATAGTGAGGCATTCTGGTGGGAGTTGGAATATTCTGGGTTCTGTGAGGACGTAGAGTGAGCCAAGGCTGCATACCCTAGAGAAACCTGGCATAACACTGCAGTTTAATTCGTGGTGTTGGTTGGGTCAAAGTAGGCCTGTGGTGGCTGGAAGGCACCATGTACTGGTGAAGACTGGGGTGAACCAAGGTGTGTACCCTAGGCAAGACTGGTGTGACTCTTCAACTCTGTTGGTAGTGTTGGTGAGTGTGAGGTAACCCATAGTGGCTGGAAGTCTTTGTGTTTTGGGAGGGAATTGGTGTGTGTGTGTGTGTTGTGGGGCTGGTATACACTTTCTTGTCAAGGTCAGTGTGGTGCTCCAACTTCGTTGGCAGTATTGTTTATGGTGAGGTGTCCTGGCAGTGACTGGAAGGGTTAGGGTCCTGGGGAGTACCTGGTGGTATCCAGGGCTCATGCCCTGGCAAGGCCAGTGCAGCACTCTGGCATAATTTCTGACAGAGGTCAGTTTGAAGCAGCCTGGCATAGATTGGAATGCTCTGGGTCTCAAGGAGGACTGTGAGGAAACTCATATATGCACTTGTCAAGTTCTGGCTTGCACTCCAGCTCCATTGGTGGCTGTACCAGTGGCTTAGAAAGGAGTGCCTTAGAAATGACAACACTGTTAGTGAACAGTGAAATTTTCAGTCAAATTTCCTCATTTTATAATGAGTCATGAATCCATTCTATCCTGTGTCATCATTGCCACTGTTGACTGACCTTGGTGATTCGTGTTCTGAATCCATCTTCTCAGCTAGAGTCTTGGCAACCCTTTCTTAGTTCAATAATGTGCCTTTTCAGTTATGTCCAAAAGATTTCAGATACCAGACCAAGAACACCTATCACAGTTTTTCTTTATGATTCAAGAGTTGATCTGGTCATAGATTATTAGGTGGACTGATTATACCCTGTAGCCAGGAAGGTGTTTTTAGGTCTGTAAATGTGACTTTGTCCTGCAAAAACTCCTGTGGCCAGCAGGCGGAGTTCAACCTCCGAGAACCACATACCTTGTCCTGCAGTGCTCATGAGATTTGGGGTATACACCACAGTCAGGTCCAATATGATGTCTTTGCTCTGTTGTTGGTGATGGTAAGGTCAAAGCAGCCCAGTTTCGGCTGGAAAATTGTGTCATGAGGCAGACTTGGGTGGAGCTGGGTTGCACACTTAGATCACAGGTGGTGCAATACCCTGACTTCTTCAGCAGTGGAAGTTGGGTAGAAGCTGCCTGCTAAAGGCTGTAAGGTTCCATAGCCTAAGGTGGACCTGGGGAGAACTAGTATGCATATCTTGATTAAGGTCAGCACCACACTTCTGGTCTTTTGGGGACGGAGGTAGTGTTAAAGCATCCTGGCATAGACTGTATGGCTCTTGGTCATGAGGCATACCTTGGGGGAACTGTAATGTGCACCACGGTCAGTGTCATTTGGGTTGAAGTGCTCAGTATGAGGTGGAAAATTTTTGGTCAAAAAGTGGACCTAAGGGAAACTGGAGTGCAGGCCGTATTTAAAGCCATCATGACACCCCAGCTATGTCTGTTTTTGAGGTTATGGTGAAGCAACCTGGTATGGGTTGGAAACCTTCAATTCCAGAGGCATACCTTGGAGGAGCTATGGTACTTGTTCCACTCAAGGTTGGCTCTATATTCTGGTTACCTTGGTAGCAGAGGTGGAAGGACTGGGATAAGAAAGGAGTGCTTTAATTTAAAAACCAAAATGTTATTGAGTAAGTACTTTTTCACTCGAAATATCATAAGGGGTCAATTTATCATAAATTCATTCTGTGTCATGTAATCATTATTAGTATTGCCTGACCATGTGTAGCAATGTCTTGACTTCATCCTCTCAGATGTAATCCTGGAGGCCCTTATTTAGTTCAGTGATGTGACTTCACTGTTATTTCTATTTGTACTTCAGACACCATACCAAGGACACTTTTTATAATTTTACTCTAGGTCTCAGGAAGATATCTGGATTTAGACAACTTCTTAAATATGAACTGTATAGGAAATTGATCTCATAGAACATCTAAGTGGGGTTTTTTAGTCTGTTCATATGAATTTTTTTCTGTACCATCCACTAAGGTCAGCAGGGGGACGTTGAACATATCTGACTATTCACCTTGTCCTGCACCACCCCAAAGAGTCAGTGGAGGGCACCCTTGACTCAGATAACCAGTGATTCTTTTCTACCCTGCCCTTGAGGACAGCAGTGTGGTTGGGCCCCCTTAAAACGTGTAAAAATCCACATCAGTAATTCCTCCCAGTACGTTCCTCAGTCAATATAGCAGTTTCTCCTCAGTGCCCCCCAGAGATCTCTGCTGGGCATTGGGTGACAGGCTACATCCACAGGGAGAATCCATTTATGCCCCAACCTAGTGCTGAGATGTATCCTGTGGACTGTCAGATACAGTAGGTAGGGGTTGAGGTTGTGTAATGGGGTTAAAGTTCAGTTGGTGTTAGTATTGTGGTTAGAGATTAGAAGTTATGGATTGGTTTTAGAGGATTACTGATGAGATTTTTGGTTTGCGGTGGCTTCTATTATTTAAGGCTTAAGGGGTAGGGATGGTGGGCCCCATGTCCTTATGTGGAGCTGAGGGGAGCTGAGGTATATGCCCTGATGAAGACTAGCTTGACACCAATGCTCCATCATGGTAGAGGTTGTGTTAAAGTGGTCCAGTGTGGGCTGGAAGACTCTTGTTTATAATTTGGAACTGGTGGGAATCTTCGGTGCATGACCCGGTCAAGGCTGGCATGAAACCATGATTCCTTTGTGGCAGATGTTGTGTAAAATCATCAGAGTACATGCTGGAAGGCTATGATTTCAGATAGATATCTGGGGGAAGTTGCATTGTTCACCCTGTTCAAGACCGGCATGATAACATTGGTTCTTTCAGTGGTGTTGATCATGGCAAGGCAGCCTGGCAGTGATTTGGTGTTCACAAGGATTTGGAAAAAGACTGTATGTCTCAGTCAAGGTTGGCATAACAGCCCAGCCTGGTCATTGGTGTTTGTTGGGTCGAGGCAACTCTGCAGTTGCTGGAGGATTTGGGATAGCTGAAGTAAATGCCCTGATCAAGTCTTCATTGAGACCCTGGCTCTGAGAAGTGTTGGTCAAGGCTAGGTGAGCTATTGTTGGTTGGTATGCTCTGGGTGCCAGGGAGGATTAGGTGGAAGGTGGGACATGTGTGCCAGTCAAGACTGGTGTGGCATTCCTTCTCTCTCTTGGTGGCGTTTGTCAGGGAATGGTGGCCAGTGATGGCTGCAGGGCTCTAGGTCCTGAAGAATACATGGGGGAGTTAATTTGTACACTTTGTGGTCAAGAGTGTCATGGCACCTGGAGTTTAGACAGGGCAACGGGCACAGTTGTAGGTGGAATGCTCAGGGTTTTGAAGTGTCTGGTGGGAGAGCCAGGACACATGCCTCAGTCAATCAAGCATGACTCTCTGGGTACAGTGTCTTTTTTGTTCATGCTGGAAGGTCTGGTGGTGGTTGGAAGGCTGTGTATCTTAAAGAAAACCTTAGGGGAGCAGGGGCGCATGCCCCAGTTTAGTCATGTTTGGTGCCCTCTTGGTCAGTATGAGGTTGTCTTGCATTAGCCAGAAGATTCTGGGTCCTTTGGGAGGGCCTGGAGGTAATGGTTGCATCTGCCCCTGTCAAGACTGGCACAGCTCCTCTGCTTTGTTGGTGGCATTGTGCTGGGGTCAGACACTCTGGCAGTGGTTAGAAATAATCTTGTTTCAGGATAGGACCTGGGTGTAGCTGGGGCACGTGCCCCAGTCAAGACCAGCATGACATGCTGGTTTTATTGGTAGTGTTGGTTGGGGCAAGACAGCCTGGTGGTGGCTGCATGGTTCCAGGTTTCTGATGAGGATCTGGGGTGAACTGAGGTGCATGTCTTAGTCAAGACTGGTGCTCCATCAGCATTGTTGGCCAGGATGAGTTGGCCTCAGCAGTGCCTGGATCGGTCTGGGTTATAGCAAGGACCTTGGTGAGCCAGAATGTGCTCTGTGGTCAAGATTGTTGTGACACTCTGATGTAATAATGAGCATTGTTTGGGATGAGGTGGCCTGCCAGTGGTTGGAAGGTTTTCGGTTCCACGGAGAAGCTGGCGGGAGCCTGGGTGTGCATTATGTGAAGGCTGGCCTGACACCCCAGTTCTGTCATTGACAGAGTTTAGGTTGAAGGAGCCTGGTGTAAGTTGAAATGCTCTGGGTCTTCAGGTAGACTAAGGGGAAGTTTGTGTATGTGTCCCCATGAAGGCCAGTTTCACATCCCAGGTCCACCGTCAGCAGTATCAGAGGCTTAAACAGGAGTGTCTTAATTCTGAAAACAGTGTTGGTGGACAAGGAATTTTTCTAACTGTAATTCAGTCATGAATGCATTCAGTCTCTTGTAATCATCACAAGCATTACTTGACCTTGTTTAGCAGTGTTTTTAGTCAATTTTCTCATCTTGAGTCCTGCTTATCTTCCTTTAGTCCAGTAGCATGAATTCATGGTTATTTTCCTAAAGTCTGTAGACTTCACACCCATCCTTGCATCGATAGTTCTTCCCTAGGTTTCAATAATTATCTGGTTATAGACAGATTGCCATCTCTGAACTTGTAAAGTTAATTGCTACCACTATACCTCCTGGAAAGTGATTTTAGCTCTGTTAATGTGGCTTTGTCATGCACTATCTCTTATGGCCAGCAGTGGAAGCTCAATCTCAACTAAGCACACACTGTATCGTGAACCACAGGGAAGACCAGCAGGGGGAGCATCGTCTGAGCTAACAATGTCAGCAGACCAGATTAGAATTATGAAACACTGGCCTCTTTTTAGCGGAGACAGCTTAACCTCAGCAAACCATACACCTTTTCCTGCATCACACCCAAAGCCAAAGGGTGGAAAAGGAAGCTGGATGGTTGGGGACTTGGCCCCAAAAGTTTAGGGAAGCAAACACAGGGGCTAGTTGAATTTGGCCTTGGAAAAATCCATCTCCGGGTGCTGATCCATGAACTTCTTCAGAATCTCCTGTTTCTTCTGCTCATCCGAAGTGGGCAGCCCCATGGACTTCTGTCTCTGGTCATACATCATTTTTTCCACCATGCTACGGGTCTCACTGTCCAGGTCTGACAGCTTGGAGTTCTCAGGGTTGATCTTCTTGGTATTGATCTCGGGGTCACTGGACACCAAGCGGCTCCACCATTCCATCTTATTGATCTTCTCCAGATGAACAGTCACCACCTTGCCATCCTCAATGAGCCACGAGCTCTCCTCCACCTTCACCTCGTTGTAGAGCTCACCATCAATGATCGCAGGCTGCCCCCGGAGCCCCACCCGCAGGTGCCGCCGCTGGATGTCTACCACCACGTCCCTGCCCTTCAGCCGGAAGTTCGTGCGGAAGGGCACTGCTAGATCCAGCTCCGACAGGGTCTGGGTCCAGCGGTAGTTAGGGAGGTCTGCCCCATTGCCCAGGTTGGGCTTCAGTTTTCCTTTGTCCTTCTCGTCTTCCTCCTCCCCGTCCTCTTCAGCCTCCTGCTTCCCTGAAGAGTCAAGGCTGCCATTCTTGACCTGGGCCTCATGATTCTCTGCATCCTTTTTCTGGTGACTGGACTCACCTAACAGTGACATCAGATCACATTAGAACTTAGGAAAAACTGGCCTATGTCCAACAGAGGAAGTCAATCCTCAGCTTAACCACACACCTTATTCTTCACCATAGCCAAGAGCCAGAGGCTGGGAGCTTTGACCCAAGTATCAGTGTCAGCAGAGAACAGTAGATCTAATAAAATACTGTGGTATTGCCATGAGAGGGAACTTGACGTCAGCTATCCACACAACTTTTCATGCATCAAACCCAAGGGCCAGTAGGGAGATTTTTGACTCAGTAAGCAGTGTCAGCAGACCATATTAGAAGTAATGAAACACCTTTCTATGGCCAGCAGAGGAAGCTCAAGCTCAGGTAACCGCACACCTTATTCTGTACAGCAGCCAAGAGTCATTCAGGGGAGTTTTGACTCAGTTTATCATGTCATCTGATCACATTAGAGCTAACTAAACAGTAGCCTATTTCCAGCAGAGGGAATTCAACATCAGGTAACCACACACCTTATCTTGTACCGCAGACAAAAAACAGCAAGGTAAGCTTTGACTCAGCTAACAGTGTCCACAGACCACATTAAAACTCATGAAAGAGTAGGCTATGGCCTGTATAGGGAGCACAACCTCAGATAACCACACACCTTTTCTGCACCACATCCAAGAACCATCAGGGGGAGCTTTGACTCAGCTAATTTTCATCAGACTACATTTGAACTAATGACACACTGGCCTAGGGCCCCACAGAGGGGCCTTGAAATCAGGTAAGCACACAGATTATCTGGCATAACAGACAAGAGCCAGCACAGTGAGGTTTGCCTCAGTCAACAGGGTCAGCCAACCATATTAGAATAGATGACTCACTGGACTATTGCCAGCAGGAGGTCCACCTCACCTAACCCACCTTTTCCTTCACTACATTTAAGAGCCTGCAGGGGGAGATTTGACTCAGCTAACATTTAGCAGACCACATTAGAACTAATGAAACACTGTTTTATTGCCAGCAGAGGGAGCAATCTCAAACAAGCACATACCTTTTACTGCTTCATACCCAAGAGCCAGCTGGGGAACTGAGACTTAACTAATATGTCAGGGTACCACATTAGAACTTATGAAACCCTGGTCTGTTGTCAGCAGAGGGAGCACAACCTCAGCTACCAACAATTTTTCCTGCACTACACCCAAGAGCAAGCAGGGGGAGTTTTTTCTCAGGTAACAGTGTCAGCATGACCATGTTAGAATGAATGAAACTGTGTTCTATTGGCGGCAAAGTGTGCTTGGCCTCAGCTAACCACACACCTTTTTCTGTACGACACCCAAGGGCCAGTAGAGGGAGCTCTGACTAAGTTAACAGTGTCAACAGACCACGTTATAACTAATGAAACTCTTGCCTAGGGCCTGCAGAGGGAGCTTAAGCTCAGGTAACCACACATCACATGTTATCCCACACCACAGCCAAGAGTCTTCAGGGGGAGCGTTGAGTCATTTGACAGTGTGAGTAGGCCACATTGTAACTAATGAAACACTGGCCTATTGCCAGAGAGGGAGCTCAACACCAACTAATCATTCATCTTTTCCTGCACCACACCCCAGGGCCTGTAGATGGAGTTTTCAGACAATTAACTGTGTCAGCTGACTACATTAGAACTAATAAAACACTGGCCTTTTGTCAGCAAATGGAGCTCAACATCATATAACCACACACCTTTTCCTGCATCACAGACAAGAGCCAGCAGGATGACCTTTGACTCGGTTACCAGTGTCTGCAGACTATATTCAAACTCATGAAACAGTGGTCTGTGGTTTTTCTGCACCACACTTAAGAGCCAGTAGGGGAAGCTTGACTGAGGTAGCAGTGTCAGCAGAGGGATCTTGACCTCAGCCAACCACACACCTTTTTTTGCAACACAGCAAAGTTCCAGGAGGGAGAACTTTGACTCAAAACTTGGTCAGTAGACCACATTAGAAGTTATGAAACACTGGCCTATGGACAGCAGGGGCAGCTCAAACTTAGGTAACCGCACACCTTTTCCTGCACCTCAGCCAAGAGTCATTGTGGCAGATTAGACTCAGCTAACAGTGTCAGCATACCATAATATAATTTATGAACCCATGGCCTATTGTGAGCTGTGGGACCGCACGTTCAGGTAACCACACATTTTATCCTGCACCACACCCAGTATTCAGCAGGAAGAGCACTCAGCTAACAGTGTCAGCAGACCACTTCAGAACTTATGAAACCCTGGTCTGTTGTCAGTGGAGGGAGCTCAATCTCACCTAACCACAACCTTTTTCATTACCACAGATAAGGGCCTTCAGAGTGAGCTTTGATACCGTTAACAGTGTCAGTGGACCACATTACATGTAATGAAATGCTTGCCTATGTCCAGCAGAGGGAGCTCAAGCCCAAGTAACCATACACCTTATCTTGCAGCACAGCCATGAGCCAGCACGGTGAGGTTTGACTCAGCTTACAGTGAATGTAGACGACATTAAAAGTATGGCCTATGGTCTGCATAGAGAGCTCAACCCCAGCTAACTACACACTTTTTTTGCACCACACTCAAGAGCCACCAGGGGGAGCTTTGACTCAGCTAACAGTGTCCTCAAACCACAGTAGAAGTTATGAAACACTGGCATATGGTCAACAGAGGGAACTCCACCTCAGCTAACTACACAACTTTTCCTTCAAGACCTGTAATAGACAGTAGGTGGAGTGTTGACTCAGGTAACTGTGTCATCAGACCACATTAGAACTCATGAGCCCCTGGCCTGTTGCCATTAGAGGGAGCTCTACCACAAGTGACCATACAGCTTGTCCTGCACCAGAGGCAGTAGCAGCAGGGTGAGGTTGGACTTAGCTAACAGGGTCACTTGTATACATAAGAACATATACCTCACTGGCCAATGCTGCCAGAAGGAAGTTGCCCTCAGCTAAGCACACACCTCTTACTGCACTACATTCAAGAGCGAGAGGAGTTTTAATTCAGTTAACAGTGCCAGCAGAGCACATTAGAACTAATTAAACACAGGTCTACTGTCAGCAGAGAGAGCTCCACTTCGGATAACCACATACCATGTCCTGCACAGAGCCAAGGGTTAGTAGGGGGACTACGAACTCACTCTTGACTCATCTAAGAGTGTCAGCTGATGACAGTAGAACTAATGAAATACTGGGCTATGGCCAGCAGAGGGAATGACCTCAGTTAGCCAGACACCTTTTCCTGTACCACAGCTAAGACCCAGCAGGATGAGCTTTGACTGAGGTATCAGTGTCAGCTGACCACATTAAAACCTATGACGTACTGGCTTATGGTCAGCAGAGGGAGTTCAACCTCAGTTAACTACTGACCTTTCCCAGCACCACATCCAAGAACCGGCAGGGGGAGCTTTGACTCAGCTAATAGATTCACTAGACCACATTTGAACTTTTGAAATATTTGCCTATGACTAGTAGAGGGAGCTAAACCTCAGCTAACCACACCTTATCCTTCAGCACAACCAAGAGCCAGGAGTGGAGACTTTGATTCACCTAATCATGTCAGCATACCACATTAGAACTTATGAAACTCTAGTCTATTGCCAGCAGAGGGAGCTCCACCTCAGATACCAACATATGTTTTTCTACACCACACCGAAGGGTAGTAGAGGGAGCTTTAACTCAGCTATCAGTCAGCGGAGTATATTAGCGCTAATGTATCTCTTGCTTTGGCCACTAGAGGGAGCTTAAGGTTAGGTACAAACACGATTTATCCTGTACAGCAACGAATAGAAAGGGAAGCTTTGACTCTGTTATCAGTGTTAGTTGATCACATTAGAACTACTGAAACACTGGACTATGGTCAGCAGAGGGAGCTTAACCTTAGCTAACCACACACCTTTTCTGTACTAAATCTAAGAGCCAGCAGTAGCAGCTTTAAATCAGCTAGCTGTGTCAGAAGACCACATTAGAATACTGAAATACTAGTTTATTGTCAGCAGAGGTAGCTCTACATCAGCTAACAACACACCTTATCTACACCACAGTTAAGTGCCAGCAGAAGGAGCTTTGACTCAGTTAACATTGACAGTATACCACGTTAAAACCTATGAAACGGTGGCCTATTGCCAGCAGAGGTAGTTCAAAAGCAGGTAGGCACAGATTATAACTGCACCACACTAGAGGGCCAGCAGAGGGTACTTTTGACTAAATAAAAAAGTGCCAACAGACCAAAATAGAGGAAATGAAACATTGACCAATTACCTGCAGAGAGAGTGCAATTTCAGCTAACCTTACAAATTTTCATGTGCAACACAGAGGAACCCGAAGAGAGTTTTGACACAGTTTACATGTTCAGTAAACCACATTATACGTATGAAAAAAAAAAAGCTATTTCTTCCACGTTGAATGGTTAATAAAAATGAGAGAATTTTTTTTTAGCGTCCAACTGCAATGTTGGACATAGAGACACATCCAAGGTAAGTTAAATGTCTGTGTCCCAGTATGGTGAAAACATGGAGCTTCTGAAGTGTTGGAGTTACACGGTAAGTTCCCAGGTGAGTATAATTGTTAGAAGGTAGAGGTGAGGGGTTAGCACTAGGGTTTAGGGTTGGAAATTGGAGTTAGAGTTAGGGTTTGGTGTGAGGTTTAGATATAGGGTTTAGGGTTTAGGGTTAAGTGTAGGGGTTAAGGGTTGGGTTTGGATAGCGTTAAGGGGCTAGGGTTAGGGGTAGGGGTATGGTAAGGGGTTAGGGTTTAGGGTTTAGAGTTTAGAGTTTACATTAGGGTTAGGGGTTAGGGTTAGGGTTAGGGCATCCGTTAGGGTACGGGTTAGGCTTCGTGTTAGGGTTAGAGTAAGGGTTAGGGTACGGGTTAGGGTACACGTTAGGGTATGGATTAGGGTACAGGTACGGGTTAGGGTTAGGTTTAGGGTATGGGTTAGGGTACGGTTGAGGGTACGGTTTAGGTTACGGTTTAGGGTATGGGTTAGGGTTAGGGTACAAGTTAGGGTACGGGTTAGTGTTACGGTTACTGTATGGGTTAGGGTTAGGGTACGGGTTAGGTACGGGTTAGGGTACGGGTTAGGGTATGAGTAAGGGTACCGGTTAGGGTATGAGTTAGGGTACGGGTTAGGGTTAGGGTACAGGTTAGGGTTAGGGTACGGGTTTGTGTTAGGGTATGGGTACAGGTTAGGGTACAGGTTAGAGTTAGGGTTAGGGTACGGGTAATGGTTAGGGTTAGGGTATGGGTTAGGGTTAGGGTACTGGTACGGGTTTGAGTCACGGTTAGTGTACGGGTTAGGGTTAGGGTATGGGTACGGGTTATGGTACGGGTTAGGGTTAGAGTTAGGTTTAGGGTACAGGTATGGGTTAGGGTATGGGTATGGATTAGGGTACGGGTATGGGTACTGGTTAGGGTTAGAGTTAGGGGCTTAGGGTTAGGGTTAGGGTTAGGGTTGGGTTTAGGGTTTAGGGTTTAGGGTTAGGGTTAGGGTTAGAGTTAGATAGGGTTAGGGTTAGTGTTTAGGGTTAGGGTTTAGGGTTAGAGTTAGGGTTAGGGGTTAGGGGGAGGGTTAGGGTTAGGGTTTAGGGTTAGGGGTTAGGGTTTAGGGTTAGGGTTAGGGGTTAGGGATTAGGGTTAGGGTTAGGTTTAGGGTTTAGGATTAGGGTTAGGGTTAGGGTTTAGGGTTAGGGTTAGGGTTAGCTTAGGGTAAGGGTTAGTGTTAGGGTTAGTTAGGGTTTGGGTTAGGGTTTAGGGTCAGGGTTAGGGTTAGGGGTTAGAGTTAGGGGTTAGGGTGAGGGTTAGGGGTGGGTTTAGGGTTTAGGGTTTAGCGTTTGGGTTGAGGTTGTGGTAGGGGTCAGGGTTTAGGGTTTAGGGTTAGGGTTTAGGGTTTAGGGTTAGGGTTAGGGGTTAGGGGTTAGGGTTAGGGTTTTGGGTTTGGGGTTAGGGGTTACGGGTTAGGGTAAGGGTTAGGGTTTAGGGTTTCGGGTTAGGATTTGGGGGTTGGGTTAGGGTTAGGGTTAGTGTTAGGTGTTAGGGTTAGGGTTAGGGTTAGGGGTTAGGGTTAGGGTTAGGGTTGCGTTTAGGGCTAGGGTTAGGGTTTGGTTTAGGGTAGGGTTAGGGTTAGAGGTTAGGCTTAGGGTTAGGGTTTAGGGTTAGGGTTGGGGTTAGGGTTAGTGGTTAGGGTTAGGGGTAGGGTGAAGTTTAGTATAGGGTTGTGGTTGGGTTTGGGGTTGGGGTTACGGATAGGGTTAGTTAGGATTAGGGTTAGGGTTAGGTTAGGGTTAGGGTTAGGGTTAGGGTTATGTTAGGGTTAGGGTTAGGGCTGGGTTAGGTTAGGGTTAGGGATAGGGTTAGGTGTAAGGGTTAGGGATAGGGTTAGGACTATGGTTTGATTTAGGCTTCAGGTTAGGTTAGGGTTGAACTTAGTTTGAGGGAGTAAGTTTACGGCTACTGTTAGTTTTCGGTTCAGTGTTACGGTTGGAGTTAGCGTCAGGGTCAGGTTAGGGTTGTGCTTAAGCTTAAGGTGTCCGCCTGGCGTTAGGGTTAGGTCCATGGTTTGATTTAGGCTTCAGGTTAGGTTATGTTTGAACTTAGTTTGAGTGAGTAAGTTTAGGGCTACTGTTAGTTTTCGGTTCAGTGTTACTGTTCAAGTTAGCGTGTGGGTCAGGTTAGGGTTGGAGTTGAGCTTAAGCTGTCCGCCTAGGGTTAGGATTAGGTCTATTGTTTGAGTTAAGCTTCAGGTTAGGTTAGGTTTGAACTTAGTTTGAGGGAGTAATTTTAGGGCTACTGTTAGTTTTCGGTTTAGTGTTATGGTTGGAGTTAGCGTGAGGGTCAGGTTAGGGTTGGGGTTGAGCTTAAGGTGTCCGCCTAGGGTTAGGGTTAGGTCTGTGGTTTGAGTTAGGCTTCAGGTTAGGTTAGGTTTGAACTTAGTTTGAGGGAGTAAGTTTAGGGCTACTGTTAGTTTTCGGTTCAGTGTTACGGTTGGAGATAGCGTCAGCGTCAGGTTAGGGTTGGGATTGAGCTTCAGGTGTCCGCCTAGGTTTAGGGTTAGGTGTATGGTTTAAATTTAGTCTTCAGGTTATGTTACGTTTGAACTTAGTTTGAGTGAGTATGTTTAGGGCTACTGTTAGTTTTTGGTTCAGTGTTACGGTTGGAGATACCGTCAGGGTCAGGTTAGGGTTGGGGTTGAGCTTTAGGTGTCCGCCTATTGTTAGGGTTAGGTCTATGCTTTGAGTTAGGCTTCAGGTTAGGTTAGGTTTGAACTTAGTTTGAGAGAGTAAGTTTAGGGCTACTCTTAGTTTTCGGTTCAGTGATATGGTTGGAGTTAGCCTGGAGGTCAGGTTAGGGTTGGGGTTGAGCTTTAGGTGTCCGCCTAGGGTTAAGGTTATGTGTATGGTTTGATTTAGGCTTCAGGTTAGGTTAGGTTTGAACTTAGTTTGAGGGAGTCAGTTTAGGGCTACTGTTAGTTTCTGGTTAACTGTTACGGTTGGAGTAAGCGTCAGGGTCAGGTTAGGTTTGGGGTTGAGCTTCAGGCATCCGCCTAGGGTTAGGGTTAGGTCTATGGTTTGAGTTAGGCTTCAGGTTAGGTTAGGTTTGAACTTAGTTTGAGGGAGTAAGTTTAGGGCTACTGTTAGTTTTCGGTTCAGTGTTACGGTTGGATTTAGCCTCAGGGTCAGGTTAGGGTTGGTGTTAAGCTTAAGGTGTCCGCCTAGGGTTAGGGTTAGGTCTATGGTTTGAGTTAAGCTTCAGGTTAGGTTAGGTTTGAACTTAGTTTGAGAGAGTAATTTTAGGGCTACTGTTAGTTTTCGGTTCAGTGTTATGGTTGGAGTTAGCGTGAGGGTCAGGTTAGGGTTGGGGTTGAGCTTAAGGTGTCCGCCTAGGGTTAGGGTTAGGTCTGTGGTTTGAGTTAGGCTTCAGGTTAGGTTAGGTTTGAACTTAGTTTGAGGGAGTAAGTTTAGGGCTATTGTTAGTTTTCGGTTCAGTGATACGGTTGGAGGTAGCGTCAGGGTCAGGTTAGGGTTGGGGTTGAGATTCAGGTGTCCGCCTAGGGTTAGGGTTAGGTCTATGGTTTGTGTTAGGCTTCAGCTTAGGTTAGGTTTGAACTCAGTTTGAGGGAGTAAGTTTAGGCCTACTGTTCGTTTTCGGTTCAGTGTTATGGTTGGATTAACCTCAGGGTCAGGTTAGGGTTGGGTTTAAGCTTAAGGTGTCCGCCTAGGGTTAGGGTTAGGTCTATTGTATGAGTTAGGCTTCAGGTTAGGTTAGGTTTGAACTTAGTTTGAGGGAGTAAGTTTAGCTCTACTGTTAGTTTTCGGTTCAGTGTTACGGTTGGAGTTAGCGTGAGGTTTAGGTTAGGGTTGGGGTTGAGCTTAAGGTGTCCGCCTAGGTTTAGGGTTAGGTCTGTGGTTTGAGTTAGGCTTCAGGTTAGGTTAGGTTTGAACTTAGTTTGAGGGAGTAAGTTTAGGGCTACTGTTAGTTTTCGGGTAACTGTTACTGTTGGAGTTAGCGTCAGGGCCGAGTTAGGGTTGGGGTTGAGCTTAAGGTGTCTGCCTAGGGTTAGGGTTAGGTGTATGGTTTCATTTAGGCTTCAGGTTAGGTTAGGTTTGAAGTTAGTTTGAGGGAGTCAGTATAGGGCTCCTGTTAGTTTTCGGTTAACTGTTACAGTTGGAGTAAGCTTCAGGGTCAGGTTAGGCTGGGGGTTAAGCATAAGGTGTCCGCCTAGGGTTTGGCTTAGGTCTATGGTTTGAGTTAGTCTTCAGGTTAGGTTAGGTTTGAACTTAGTTTGAGGGAGTAAGTTTAGGGCTACTGTTAGTTTTCGGTTAATTGTTACGGTTGGAGTTAGCGTGAGGGTCAGGTTAGCGTTGGGTTTGAGCTTAATGTGTCCGCCTAGGGTTAGGGTTAGGTGTATGGTTTGATTTAGGCTGCAGGTTAGGTTAGGTTTGAACTTAGTTTGAGGGAGTAAGTTTAGGGCTACTGTTAGTTTTCGGTTAACTGTTACAGTTGGAGTAAGTGTCAGGGTCAAGTTAGTGTGGGGTTTAAGCATAAGGTTTCCGCCTAGGGTTAGGGTTAGGTCTATGGTTTCATTTAGGCTTCAGGTTAGGTTAGGATTGAACTTAGTTTGAGGGAGTAAGTTTAGGGCAACTGTTAGTTTTCGGTTCAGTGTTAAGGTTGGATTTAGCCTCAGGGTCCGGTTAGGGTTGGGGTTAAGCTTAAGGTGTCCGCCTAGGGTTATGGTTAGGTCTGTGGTTTGAGTTAGGCTTCAGGTTAGGTTAGGTTTGAACTTAGTTTGAGGGAGTAAGTTTAGGGCTACTGTTAGTTTTCGGTTCAGTGTTACGGTTGGCGTTAGCGTGAGGGTCAGGTTAGGGTTGGGGTTGAGCTTAATGTGTCCGCCTAAGGTTAGGGTTAGGTGTATGGTTTGATTTTGGCTTCTGGTTAGGTTAGGTTTGAACTTAGTTTGAGGGAGTAAGTTTAGGGCTACTGTTAGTTTTCGGGTAACTGTTCTGGTTGGAGTTAGCCTCAGGGCCAGGTTAGGGTTGGGGTTGAGATTAAGGTATCCGCCTAGGGTTAGGGTTAGGTGTATGGTTTGATTTAGGCTTCAGGTTAGGATAGGTTTGAACTTAGTTTGAGGGAGTAAGTTTAGGGCTACTCTTAGTTTTCGGGTAACTGTTACGGTTGGAGTTAGCGTCAGGGTCTGGTTAGGGTTGGGGTTGAGATGAAGGTGTCCGCCTAGGGTTAGTGTTAGGTGTATGGTTTCATTTAGGCTTCAGGTTAGGTTAGGTTTGAACTTAGTTTGAGGGAGTAAGTTTAGGGCTACTGTTAGTTTTCGGTTAACTGTTACGGTTGGAGTAAGCTTCAGGGTCAGGTTAGGGTGGGGGTTAACCGTAAGGTGTCTGCCTAGGGTTAGGGTTACGTCTATGGTTTCATTTAGGCTTCAGGTTAGGTTTGGATTGAACTTAGTTTGAGGGAGTAAGTTTAGGGCTACTCTTAGTTTTCGGTTCAGTGATATAGTTGGAGTTAGCCTGGAGGTCAGGTTATGGTTGGGGTTGAGCTTAAGGTGTCCGCCTAGGGTTAGGGTTAGGTGTATGGTTTACTTTAGGCTTCAGGTTAGGTTAGGTTTGAAGTTAGTTTGAGGGAGTAAGTTTAGGGCTCCAGTAAGTTTTCGGTTCAGTGTTACGGTTGGAGTTAGCGTGAGGGTCAGGTTAGGGTTGGGGTTGAGCTTAAGGTGTCCGCCTAGAGTTAGGGTTAGGTGTGTGGTTTGAGTTAGGCTTCAGGTTAGGTTAGGTTTGAACTTAGTTTGAGGGAGTAAGTTTAGGGCTACTGTTAGTTTTCGGTTCAGTGTTACGGTTGGAGATAGCGTCAGGGTCAGGTTAGGGTTGGGGTTGAGCTTAAGGTGTCCGCCTAGGGTTAGGGTTAGGTCTATGGTTTGAGTTAGGCTTCAGGTTAGATTAGGTTTGAAGTTAGCTTGAGGGTGTAAGTTCAGGGCTACTGTTAGTTTTCGGTTAACTGTTACAGTTGGAGTAAGCGTCAGGGTCAGGTTAGGGTGGGGGTTAAGCATAGGTTGTCCGCCTAGGGTTAGGGTTAGGTCTATGATTTGATTTAGGCTTCAGGTTAGGTTAGGTTTGAACTTAGTTCGAGGGAGTCAGTTTAGGGCTACTGTTAGTTTTCGGTTAACTGTTACGGTTGGAGTAAGCGTCAGGGTCAGGTTAGGGTTGGGGTTGAGCTTAAGGTGTCCGCCTAGGGTTAGGGTTAGGTGTATGGTTTGATTTAGGCTTCAGGTTAGGTTAGGTTTGAACTTAGTTTGAGGGAGTAAGTTTAGGGCTACTCTTAGTTCTTGGTTCAGTGTTACAGTTGGAGTTAGCGTGAGGGTCAGGTTAGGGTTGGGGTTGAGCTTAAGGTGTCCGCCTAGGGTTAGGGTTAGGTGTATGGTTTGATTTTGGCTTCTGGTTAGGTTAGGTTTGAACTTAGTTTGAGGGAGTAAGTTTAGGGCTACTGTTAGTTTTCGGGTAAGTGTTACGGTTGGAGTTAGCATCAGGGTCAGGTTAGGGTTGGGGTTGAGTTTCAGGTGTCTGCCTAGGGTTAGGGTTAGGACTATGGTTTGAGTTAGGCTTCAAGTTAGGTTAGGTTTGAAGTTAGTTTGAGGGAGTAAGTTTAGGGCTACTGTTAGTTTTCGGGTAACTGTTACTGTTGGAGTTAGCGTCATGGCCAGGTTAGGGTTGGGGTAGAGCTTAAGGTGTCCGCCTAGGGTTAGGGTTAGGTGTATGGTTTCATTTAGGCTTCAGGTTAGGTTCGGTTGGAACTTAGTTTGAGGCAGTAAGTGTAGGGCTACTGTTAGTTTTCGGGTAACTGTTATGGTTGGAGTTAGCGTCAGGGCCAGGTTAGGGTTGGGGTTGAGCTTCAGGTGTCCGCCTAGGGTTAGGGTTAGGTCTGTGGTTTGAGTTAGGCTTCAGGTTAGGTTAGGTTTGAACTTAGTTTGAGGGAGTAAGTTTAGGGCTACTGTTAGTTTTCGGTTCAGTGTTACGGTTGGAGATAGCGTCAGGGTCAGGTTAGGGTTGGGGTTGAGCTGAAGGTGTCCGCCTAGGGTTAGGGCTAGGTCTATGGTTTGAGTTAGGCTTCAGGTTAGATTAGGTTTGAAGTTAGTTTGAGGGTGTAAGTTCAGGGCTACTGTTAGTTTTCGGTTAACTGTTTCGGTTGGAGTAAGCGTCAGGGTCAGGTTAGGGTGGGGGTTAAGCATAAGTTGTCCGCCTAGGGTTAGGGTTAGGTCTATGATTTGATTTAGGCTTCAGGTTAGGTTAGGTTTTAAGTTAGTTTGAGGGAGTCAGTTTAGGTCTACTGTTAGTTTTCGGTTCAGTGTTTCGGTTGGATTTAGCCTCAGGGTCAGGTTAGGGTTGGGGTTAAGCTTAAGGTGCCCGCCTAGGGTTAGGGTTAGGTCTATTGTTTGAGTTAGGCTTCAGGTTAGGTTAGGTTTGAACTTAGTTTGAGGGAGTAAGTTTAGGGCTACTGTTAGTTTTTGGTTCAGTGTTACGTTTGGAGTTAGCGTGAGGGTCAGGTTAGGGTTGGGGTTGAGCTTAAGGTGTCCGCCTAGGGTTAGGGTTAGGTCTGTGGTTTGAGATAGGCTTCAGGTTAGGTTAGGTTTGAACTTAGTTTGAGGGAGTAAGTTTAGGGCTACTGTTAGTTTTCGGTTCAGTGTTACGGTTGGAGATAGCGTCAGGGTGAGGTTAGGGTTGGGGTTGAGCTTCAGGTGTCCGCCTTGGGTTAGGGTTAGGTCTATGGTTTGAGTTAGGCTTCAGGTTAGGTTAGGTTTGAACTTAGTTTGAGGGAATAAGTTTAGGGCTACTGTTAGTTTTCGGTTCAGTGTTACGGTTGGAGATAGCGTCAGGGTCTGGTTAAGGGTGGGGGTTAAGCATAAGGTGTCCGCCTAGGGTTAGGATTAGGTCTATGGTTTCATTTAGGCTTCAGGTTAGGTTAGGATTGAACTTAGTTTGAGGGAGTAAGTTTAGGGCCACTGTTAGTTTTCGGTTCAGTGTTACGGTTCGATTTAGCCTCAGGGTCAGGTTAGGTTTGGGGTTAAGCTTAAGGTGTCCGCCTAAGGTTAGGGTTAGGTCTATTGTTTGAGTTAGGCTTCAGGTTAGGTTAGGTTTGAACTTAGTTTGAGGGAGACAGTTTAGGGCTACTGTTAGTTTTCATTTAACTGTTACGGTTGGAGTAAGCGTCAGCGTCAGGTTAGGGTGGGGGTCAAGCATAAGGTGTCCGCCTAGGGTTAGGGTTAGGTCTATGGTTTCATTTAGGCTTCAGGTTAGGTTAGGATTGAACTTAGTTTGAGGGAGTAAGTTTAGGCCGACTGTTAGTTTTCGGTTCAATGTTACGTTTGGAGTTAGCGTGAGGGTCCGGTTAGGGTTGGGGTTGAGCTTAAGGTGTTCGCCTAGGGTTAGGCTTAGGTCTGTGGTTTGAGTTAGTCTTCAGGATAGGTTAGGTTTGAACTTAGTTTGAGGGAGTAAGTTTAGGGCTACTGTTAGTTTTCGGTTCAGTGTTACGGTTGGAGATAGCGTCAGGGTCAGGTTAGGGTTGGGGTCAAGCTTAAGGTGTCCGCCTAGGGTTAGGGTTAGGTCTATTGTTTGAGTTAGTCTTCAGGTTAGGTTAGGTTTGAACTTAGTTTGAGTGAGTAAGTTTAGGGCTACTGTTAGTTTTCGTTTAACTGTTACGGTTGGAGTAAGCGTCAGGGACAAGTTAGGGTGGGGGTTAAGCATAAGGTCTCCGCCTAGGGTTAGGGTTAGTTCTATGGTTTCATTTAGGCTTCAGGTTAGGTTAGGATTGAACTTAGTTTGAGGGAGTAAGTTTAGGGCTACTGTTAGTTTTCGGTTCAATGTTACGTTTGGAGTTAGCGTGAGGGTCAGGTTAGGTTTGGGGTTGAGCTTAAGGTGTCCGCCTAGGGTTAGGGTTAGGTCTGTGGTTTGAGTTAGGCTTCAGGTTAGGTTAGGTTTGAACTTAGTTTGAGGGATTAAGTTTAGGGCTACTGTTAGTTTTCGGTTCAGTGTTACGGTTGGAGTTAGAGTAAGGGTCAGGTTAGGGTTGGGTTTGAACTTCAGGTGTCCATGTAGGGTTAGGGTTAGGTGTATGGTTTGATTTAGGCTTCAGGTTAGGTTAGGTTGGAACTTAGTTTGAGGCAGTAAGTTTAGGGCTACTGTTAGTTTTCGGGTAACTGTTACGGTTGGAGTTAGCGTCAGGGCCAGGTTAGGGTTGGGGTTGAGCTTAAGGTGTCCGCCTAGCGTTATGGTTAGGTCTGTGATTTGAGTTAGGGTTCAGGTTATGTTAGGTTTGAACTTAGTTTGATGGAGTAAGTTTAGGGCTACTGTTAGTTTTCGGTTCAGTGTTACGGTTGGAGATAGCGTCAGGGTCAGGTTAGGGTTGGGGTTGAACTTCAGGTTTCCGCCTTGGGTTAGGGTTAGGTCTATGGTTTGAGTTAGGCTTCAGGTTAGGTTAGGTTTGAACTTAGTTTGAGGGAGTAAGTTTAGGGCTACTGTTAGTTTTCGGTTCAGTGTTACGGTTGGAGATAGCGTCAGGGTCTGGTTAGGGTTGTGGTTGAGTTTCTGGTGTCCGCCTAGGGTTAGGGTTAGGTCTATGGTTTGAGTTAGGCTTCAAGTTAGGTTAGGTTTGAAGTTAATTTGAGGGAGTAAGTTTAGGGCTACTGTTAGTTTTCGGGTAACTGTTACTGTTGGAGTTAGCATCAGGGCCAGGTTAGGGTTGGGGTTGAGCTTAAGGTGTCCGCCTAGGGTTAGGGTTAGGTGTATGGTTTGAATTAGGCTTCAGGTTAGGTTAGGTTTGAAGTTAGTTTGAGGGAGTAAGTTTAGGGCTATTGTTAGTTTTCGGATAACTATTACAGTTGGAGTAAGCGTCAGGTTCAGGTTAGGGTGGGGGTTAAGTATAAGGTGTCCGCCTAGGGTTAGGGTTAGGTCTATGATTTGATTTAGGCTTCAGGTTAGGTTAGGTTTGAACTTAGTTTGAGGGAGTCAGTTTAGGGCTACTGTTAGTTTTTGGTTAACTGTTAAGGTTGGAGTAAGCGTCAGGGTCAGTTTAGGTTTGGGGTTGAGCTTAAGGTGTCCGCCTAGGGTTAGGGTTATGTGTATGGTTTGATTTGGGCTTCAGGTTAGGTTAGGTTTGAACTTAGTTTGAGGGAGTAAGTTTAGGGCTACTGTTAGATTTCGGTTAACTATTACGGTTGGAGTAAGCGTCAGGGTCAGGTTAGGGTTGGGGTCAAGCTTAAGGTGTCCGCCTAGGTTTAGGGTTAGGTCTATTGTTTGAGTTAGGCTTCAGGTTAGGTTAGGTTTGAACTTAGTTTGAGGGAGTAAGTTTAGGACTACTGTTAGTTTTCGGTACAGTGTTACGGTTGGAGTTAGCGTGAGGGTCAGGTTAGGGTTGGGGTTGAGCTTAAGGTGTCCTCCTAGGGTTAGGGTTAGGCCTGTGGTTTGAGTGAGGCTTCAGGTTAGGTTAGGTTTGAACTTAGTTTGAGGGAGTAAGTTTAGGGCTACTGTTAGTTTTCGGTTCAGTGTTACGGTTGGAGATAGCGTCAGGGTCAGGTTAGGGTTGTGATTGAGCTTCAGGTGTCTGCCTAGGGTTACGGTTACGTCTATGGTTTGAGTTAGGGTCCAGGTTTGGGTAGGTTTGAACTTACTTTGAGGGAGTAAGTTTAGGGCTACAGTTAGTTTTCGGTTCAGTGTTACGGTTGGAGATAGCGTCAGGGTCTGGTTAGGGTTGTGGTTGAGTTTCAGGTGTCCGCCTATGGTTAGGGTTAGGTCTATGGTTTGAGTTAGGCTTCAAGTTAGGTTAGGTTTGAAGTTAGTTTGAGGGAGTAAGTTTAGGGCTACTGTTAGTTTTCGGGTAACTGTTACTGTTGGAGTTAGCGTCAGGGCCAGGTTAGGGTTGGGGTTGAGCTTAAGGTGTCCGCCTAGGGTTAGGGTTAGGTCTGTGGTTTGAGTTAGGCTTCAGGTTAGGTTAGGTTTGAACTTAGTTTGAGGGATAAAGTTTAGGGCTACTGTTAGTTTTCGGTTCAGTGTTACGGTTGGAGATAGCGTCAGGGTCAGGTTAGGGTTGGGGTTGAGCTTCAGGTGTCCGCCTAGGGTTAGGGTTAGGTCTGTGGTTTGAGTAAGGCTTCAGGTTAGGTTAGGTTTGAACTTAGTTTGAGGGAGTAAGTTTAGGCCTATTGTATTTTTTGGTTCAGTGTTACGGTTGAATTTAGCCTCAGGGTCAGGTTAGGGTTGGGGTCAAGCTTAAGGTGTCCGCCTAGGGTTAGGGTTAGGTCTATTGTTTGAGTTAGGCTTCAGGTTAGGTTAGGTTTGAACTTAGTTTGAGGGAGTAAGTTTAGGCCTATTGTATTTTTTGGTTCAGTGTTATGGTTGAATTTAGCCTCAGGGTCAGGTTAGGGTTGGGGTCAAGCTTAAGGTGTCCGCCTAGGGTTAGGGTTAGGTCTATTGTTTGAGTTAGGCTTCAGGTTAGGTTAGGTTTGAACTTAGTTTGAGAGAGTAAGTTTAGGGCTACTGTTAGTTTTCGGTTACGGTTGGAGTAAGCGTCAGGGTCAGGTTAGGGTTGGGGTCAAGCTTAAGGTGTCCGCCTAGGGTTAGGGTTAGGTCTATTGTTTGAGTTAGGCTTCAGGTTAGGTTAGGTTTGAACTTAGTTTGAGGGAGTAAGTTTAGGGCTACTGTTAGTTTTCGGTTCAGTGTTACGGTTGGAGTTAGCGTGAGGGTCAGGTTAGGGTTGGGGTTGAGCTTAAGGTGTCCTCCTAGGGTTAGGGTTAGGTCTGTGGTTTGAGTTTGGCTCCAGGTTAGGTTAGGTTTGAACTTAGTTTGAGGGAGTAAGTTTAGGGCTACTGTTAGTTTTCGGTTCAGTGTTACGGTTGGAGATAGCGTCAGGGTCTGGTTAGGGTTGTGGTTGAGTTTCAGGTGTCCGCCTAGGGTTAGGGTTAGGTCTATGGTTTGAGTTAGGCTTCAAGTTAGGTTAGGTTGGAAGTTAGTTTGAGGGAGTAAGTTTAGGGCTACTGTTAGTTTTCGGGTAACTTTTACTGATGGAGTTAGCGTCAGTGCCAGGTTAGGGTTGGGGTTGAGCTTAAGGTGTCCGCCTAGGGTTAGGGTTAGGTGTATGGTTTGATTTAGGCTTCAGGTTAGGTTAGGATTGAACTTAGTTTGAGGGAGTAAGTTCAGGGCTACTGTTAGTTTTCGTTTAACTGTTACGGTTGGAGTAAGCGTCAGGGTCAGGTTAGGGTGGGGGTTAAGCATAAGGTGTCCGCCTAGGGTTAGGGTTAGGTCTATGGTTTCATTTAGGCTTCACGTTAGGTTAGGATTGAACTTAGTTTGAGGGAGTAAGTTTAGGGCCACTGTTAGTTTTCGGTTCAGTGTTACGGTTGGATTTAGCCTCAGGGTCAGGTTAGGGTTGGGGTTAAGCTTAAGGTGTCCGCCTAGTGTTAGGGTTAAGTCTATTGTTTGAGTTAGGCTTCAGGTTAGGTTAGGTTTGAACTTAGTTTGAGGGAGACAGTTTAGGGCTACTGTTAGTTTTCATTTAACTGTTATGGTTGGAGTAAGTGTCAGGGTCAGGTTAGTGTGGGGGTTAAGCATAAGGTGTCCGCCTAGGGTTAGGGTTAGGTCTATGGTTTCATTTAGGCTTCAGGTTAGGTTAGGATTGAACTTAGTTTGAGGGAGTAAGTTTAGGGCTACTGTTAGTTTTCGGTTCAGTGTTCCGGTTGGAGATAGCGTGAGGGTCAGGTTAGGGTTGGGTTTGAACTTCAGGTGTCCGCCTAGGGTTAGGGTTAGGTCTGTGGTTTGAGTGAGGCTTCAGGTTAGGTTACGTTTGAACTTAGTTTGAGGGAGTAAGTTTAGGGTTACTGTTAGTTTTCGGTTCAGTGTTACGGTTGGAGATAGCGTCAGGGTCAGGTTAGGGTTGTGATTGAGCTTCAGGTGTCCGCCTAGGGTTAGGGTTAGGTCTATGGTTTGAGTTAGGGTCCAGGTTAGGGTAGGTTTGAACTTAGTTTGAGGGAGTAAGTTTAGGGCTAGTGTTAGTTTTCGGTTCAGTGTTACGGTTGGAGATAGCGTCAGCGTCTGGTTAGGGTTGTGGTTGAGTTTCAGGTGTCCGCCTAGGGTTAGGGTTAGGTCTATGGTTTGAGTTAGGCTTCAAGTTAGGTTAGGTTTGAAGTTAGTTTGAGGGAGTAAGTTTAGGGCTACTGTTAGTTTTCGGGTAACTGTTACGGTTGGAGTTAGCGTCAGGGCCAGGTTAGGGTTGGGGTTGAGCTTAAGGTGTCCGCCTAGGGTTAGGGTTAGGTCTACTGTTTGAGTTAGGCTTCAGGTTAGGTTAGGTTTGAACTTAGTTTGTGGGAGACAGTTTAGGGCTACTGTTAGTTTTCGTTTAACTGTTACGGTTGGAGTAAGCGTCAGGGTCAAGTTAGGGTGGGGGTTAAGCATAAGGTGTCCGCCTAGGGTTAGGGTTAGGTCTATGGTTGCATTTAGGCTTCAGGTTAGGTTAGGATTGAACTTAGTTATAGGGAGTAAGTTTAGGGCTACTGTTAGTTTTCGGTTCAATGTTACGTTTGGAGTTAGCGTGAGGGTCCGGTTACGGTTGGGGTTGAGCTTAAGGTGTCCGCCTAGGGTTAGGGTTAGGTCTGTGGTTTGAGTTAGGCTTCAGGTTAGGTTAGGTTTGAACTTAGTTTGAGGGAGTAAGTTTAGGGCTACTGTTAGTTTTCGGTTCAGTGTTACGGTTGGAGATAGCGTCAGGGTCAGGTTAGGATTGGGGTTGAGCTTCAGGTGTCCGCCTAGGGTTAGGGTTAGGTCTATGGTTTGAGTTAGGCTTCAGGTTAGGTTAGGTTTGAACTTAGTTTGAGGGATTAAGTTTAGGGCTACTGTTAGTTTTCGGTTCAGTGTTACGGTTGGAGTTAGCGTGAGGGTCAGGTTAGGGTTGGGGTTGAGCTTAAGGTGTCCGCTTAGGGTTAGGGTTAGGTCTGTGATTTGAGTTAGGGTTCAGGTTAGGTTAGGTTTGAACTTAGTTTGAGGGGGTAAGTTTAGGGCTACTGTTAGTTTTCGGTTCAGTGTTACGGTTGGAGATAGCGTCAGGGTCAGGTTAGGGTTGGGGTTGAGCTTCAGGTTTCCGCCTTGGGTTAGGGTTAGGTCTATGGTTTGAGTTAGGCTTCAGGTTAGGTTGGTTTGAACTTAGTTTGAGGGAGTAAGTTTAGGGCTCCTCTTAGTTTTCGGGTAACTGTTACTTTTGGAGTTAGCGTCAGGGCCAGGTTAGGGTTGGGGTTGAGCTTAAGGTGTCCGCCTAGGGTTAGGGTTAGTTGTATGGTTTGATTTGGGCTTCAGGTTAGGTTAGGTTTGAAGTTAGTTTGAGGGAGTAAGTTTAGGGCTACTGTTAGTTTTCGGTTAACTGTTACAGTTGGAGTACGCGTCAGGGTCAGGTTAGGGTGGGGGTTAAGCATAAGGTGTCCGCCTAGGGTTAGGGTTAGGTCTATGATTTGATTTAGGCTTCAGGTTAGGTTAGGTTTGAACTTAGTTTGAGGGAGTCAGTTTAGGGCTACTGTTAGTTTTCGGTTAACTGTTACGGTTGGAGTAAGCGTCAGGGTCAGGTTAGGTTTGGGGTTGAACTTAAGGTGTCAGCCTAGGGTTAGGGTTAGGTCTGTGGTTTGAGTTAGGCTTCAGGTTAGGTTAGGTTTGAACTTAGTTTGAGGGAGTAAGTTTAGGGCTACTGTTAGTTTTCGGGTAACTGTTACTGTTGGAGTTAGCGTCAGGGCCAGGTTAGGGTTGGGGTTGAGCTTAAGGTGTCCGCCTAGGGTTAGGGTTAGGTTTGTGGTTTGAGTTAGGCTCCAGGTTAGGTTAGGTTTGAACTTAGTTTGAGGGAGTAAGTTTAGGGCTACTGTTAGTTTTCGGTTCAGTGTTACGGTTGGAGATAGCGTCAGGGTCAGGTTAGGGCTGGAGTTGAGCTTAAGGTGTCCACCTAGGGTGAGGGTTAGGTCTGTGGTTTGATTTAGGTTTCAGGTTAGGTTACGTTTGAACTTAGTTTGAGTGAGTAAGTTTAGGGCTACTGTTAGTTTTCGGTTCAGTGTTACGGTTGGAGATAGCGTCAGGGTCAGGTTACGGTGGGGGTTGAGCTTCAGGTTTCCGCCTATTGTTAGCTTTAGGTCTTTGATTTGAGTTAGGCTTCAGGTTATGTTAGGTTTGAACTTAGTTTGAGGGAGTAAGTTTAGGCCTATTGTATTTTTTGGTTCAGTGTTACGGTTGAATTTAGCCTCAGGGTAAGGTAAGGGTTGGGGTCAAGCTTAAGGTGTCCGCCTAGGGTTAGGGTTAGGTCTATTGTTTGAGTTAGGGTTCAGGTTAGGTTAGGTTTGAACTTAGTTTGAGGGAGTAAGTTTAGGGCTACTGTTAGTTTTCGTTTAAGTGTTACGGTTGGAGTTAGCGTGAGGGTCAGGTTAGGGTTGGGGTTGAGCTTAAGGTGTCCTCCTAGGGTTAGGGTTAGGTCTGTGGTTTGAGTTAGGCTTCAGGTTAGGTTAGGTTTGAACTTAGTTTTAGGGAGTAAGTTTAGGGCTACTGTTAGTTTTCGGTTCAGTGTTACGGTTGGAGATAGCGTCAGGGTCAGATTAGGGTTGGGGTTGAGCTTCAGGTGTCCGCCTAGAGTTAGGGTTAGGTCTTTGGTTTGAGTTAGGCTTCAGGTTAGGTTAGGTTTGAACTTAGTTTGAGGGAGTAAGTTTAGGGCTACTGTTAGTATTCGGTTCAGTGTTACAGTTGGAGTTAGCGTGAGGGTCAGGTTATGGTTCGGGTTGAGCTTAAGGTGTCCGCTTAGGGTTAGGGTTAGGTTTATGGTTTGATTTAGGCTTCAGGTTAGGTTAGGTTTGAACTTAGATTGAGGGAGTAAGTTTAGGGCTACTGTTAGTTTTCGGGTAACTGTTACGGTTGGAGTTAGCGTTAGGGCCAGGTTATGTTTGGGGTTGAGCTTAAGGTGTCCGCCTAGAGTTACGGTTAGGTGTATGGTTTTATTTAGGCTTCAGGTTAGGTTATGTTTGAACTTAGTTTGAGGGCGTAAGTTTAGGGCTACTGTTAGTTTTCGGTTAACTGTTATGGTTGGATTAAGCGTCAGGGTCAGGTTAGGTTTGGGGTTGAGCTTAAGGTGTCCGCCTAGGGTTAGGGTTAGGTGTATTCTTTGATTTAGGCTTCAGGTTAGTTTAGGTTCGAAGTTAGTTTGAGGGAATAAGTTTAGGGCTACTGTTAGTTTTCGGTTAACTGTTACAGTTGGAGTAAGCGTCAAGGTCAGGGTAGGGTGGGGTTTAAGCATGAGGTGTCCGCCTAGGGTTAGGGTTAGGTCTATTATTTGATTTAGGCTTCAGGTTAGGTTAGGTTTGAAGTTAGTTTGAGGGAGTCAGTTTAGGTCTACTGTTAGTTTTCGGTTCAGTGTTTCGGTTGGATTTAGCCTCAGGGTCAGGTTAGGGTTGGGGTTAAGCTTAAGGTGTCCGCCTAGGGTTAGGGTTAGGTCTATTGTTTGAGTTAGGCTTCAGGTTAGGTTAGGTTTGAACTTAGTTTGAGGGAGTAAGTTTAGGGCTACTGTTAGTTTTTGGTTCAGTGTTACGTTTGGAGTTAGCGTGAGGGTCAGGTTAGGGTTGGGGTTGAGCTTAAGGTGTCCGCCTAGGGTTAGGGTTAGGTCTGTGGTTTGAGATAGGCTTCAGGTTAGGTTAGGTTTGAACTTAGTTTGAGGGAGTAAGTTTAGGGCTACTGTTAGTTTTCGGTTCAGTGTTACGGTTGGAGATAGCGTCAGGGTCAGGTTAGGGTTGGGGTTGAGCTTCAGGTGTCCGCCTTGGGTTAGGGTTAGGTCTATGGTTTGAGTTAGGCTTCAGGTTAGGTTAGGTTTGAACTTAGTTTGAGGGAATAAGTTTAGGGCTACTGTTAGTTTTCGGTTCAGTGTTACGGTTGGAGATAGCGTCAGGGTCTGGTTAAGGGTGGGGGTTAAGCATAAGGTGTCCGCCTAGGGTTAGGATTAGGTCTATGGTTTCATTTAGGCTTCAGGTTAGGTTAGGATTGAACTTAGTTTGAGGGAGTAAGTTTAGGGCCACTGTTAGTTTTCGGTTCAGTGTTACGGTTCGATTTAGCCTGAGGGTCAGGTTAGGTTTGGGGTTAAGCTTAAGGTGTCCGCCTAAGGTTAGGGTTAGGTCTATTGTTTGAGTTAGGCTTCAGGTTAGGTTAGGTTTGAACTTAGTTTGATGGAGACAGTTTAGGGCTACTGTTAGTTTTCATTTAACTGTTACGGTTGGAGTAAGCGTCAGGGTCAGGTTAGGGTGGGGGTCAAGCATAAGGTGTCCGCCTAGGGTTAGGGTTAGGTCTATGGTTTCATTTAGGCTTCAGGTTAGGTTAGGATTGAACTTAGTTTGAGGGAGTAAGTTTAGGCCGACTGTTAGTTTTCGGTTCAATGTTACGTTTGGAGTTAGCGTGAGGGTCCGGTTAGGGTTGGGGTTGAGCTTAAGGTGTTCGCCTAGGGTTAGGCTTAGGTCTGTGGTTTGAGTTAGTCTTCAGGATAGGTTAGGTTTGAACTTAGTTTGAGGGAGTAAGTTTAGGGCTACTGTTAGTTTTCGGTTAACTGTTACGGTTGGAGTAAGCGTCAGGGTCAGGTTAGGGTTGGGGTCAAGCTTAAGGTGTCCGCCTAGGGTTAGGCTTAGGTCTATTGTTTGAGTTAGTCTTCAGGTTAGGTTAGGTTTGAACTTAGTTTGAGGGAGTAAGTTTAGGGCTAGTGTTAGTTTTCGTTTAACTGTTACGGTTGGAGTAAGCGTCAGGGTCAAGTTAGGGTGGGGGTTAAGCATAAGGTCTCCGCCTAGGGTTAGGGTTAGGTCTATGGTTTCATTTAGGTTTCAGGTTAGGTTAGGTTTGAACTTAGTTTGAGGGAGTAAGTTTAGGGCTACTGTTAGTTTTCGGTTAAATGTTACGTTTGGAGTTAGCGTGAGGGTCAGGTTAGGTTTGGGGTTGAGCTTAAGGTGTCCGCCTAGGGTTAGGGTTAGGTCTGTGGTTTGAGTTAGGCTTCAGGTTAGGTTAGGTTTGAACTTAGTTTGAGGGATTAAGTTTAGGGCTACTGTTAGTTTTCGGTTCAGTGTTACGGTTGGAGTTAGCGTAAGGGTCAGGTTAGGGTTGGGTTTGAACTTCAGGTGTCCATGTAGGGTTAGGGTTAGGTGTATGGTTTGATTTAGGCTTCAGGTTAGGTTAGGTTGGAACTTAGTTTGAGGCAGTAAGTTTAGGGCTACTGTTAGTTTTCGGGTAACTGTTACGGTTGGAGTTAGCGTCAGGGCCAGGTTAGGTTTGGGGTTGAGCTTAAGGTGTCCGCCTAGCGTTATGGTTAGGTCTGTGATTTGAGTTAGGGTTCAGGTTATGTTAGGTTTGAACTTAGTTTGATGGAGTAAGTTTAGGGCTACTGTTAGTTTTCGGTTCAGTGTTACGGTTGGAGATAGCGTCAGGGTCAGGTTAGGGTTGGGGTTGAACTTCAGGTTTCCGCCTTGGGTTAGGGTTAGGTCTATGGTTTGAGTTAGGCTTCAGGTTAGGTTAGGTTTGAACTTAGTTTGAGGGAGTAAGTTTAGGGCTACTGTTAGTTTTCGGTTCAGTGTTACGGTTGGAGATAGCGTCAGGGTCTGGTTAGGGTTGTGGTTGAGTTTCTGGTGTCCGCCTAGGGTTAGGGTTAGGTCTATGGTTTGAGTTAGGCTTCAAGTTAGGTTAGGTTTGAAGTTAGTTTGAGGGAGTAAGTTTAGGGCTACTGTTAGTTTTCGGGTAACTGCTACTGTTGGAGTTAGCATCAGGGCCAGGTTAGGGTTGGGGTTGAGCTTAAGGTGTCCGCCTAGGGTTAGGTTTAGGTGTATGGTTTGATTTAGGCTTCAGGTTAGGTTAGGTTTGAAGTTAGTTTGAGGGAGTAAGTTTAGGGCTATTGTTAGTTTTCGGATAACTATTACAGTTGGAGTAAGCGTCAGGTTCAGGTTAGGGTGGGGGTTAAGTATAAGGTGTCCGCCTAGGGTTAGGGTTAGGTCTATGATTTGATTTAGGCTTCAGGTTAGGTTAGGTTTGAACTTAGTTTGAGGGAGTCAGTTTAGGGCTACTGTTAGTTTTCGGTTAACTGTAAAGGTTGGAGTAAGCGTCAGGGTCAGGTTAGGTTTGGGGTTGAGCTTAAGGTGTCCGCGTAGGGTTAGGGTTATGTGTATGGTTTGATTTAGGCTTCAGGTTAGGTTAGGTTTGAACTTAGTTTGAGGGAGTAAGTTTAGGGCTACTGTTAGTTTTCGGGTAACTATTACGGTTGGAGTAAGCGTCAGGGTCAGGTTAGGGTTGGGGTCAAGCTTAAGGTGTCCGCCTAGGTTTAGGGTTAGGTCTATTGTTTGAGTTAGGCTTCAGGTTAGGTTAGGTTTGAACTTAGTTTGAGGGAGTAAGTTTAGGACTACTGTTAGTTTTCGGTACAGTGTTACGGTTGGAGTTAGCGTGAGGGTCAGGTTAGGGTTGGGGTTGAGCTTAAGGTGTCCGCCTAGGGTTAGGGTTAGGTGTATGGTTTGATTTAGGCTTCAGGTTAGGTTAGGTTTGAACTTAGTTTGAGGGAGTAAGTTTAGGGTTACTGTTAGTTTTCGGGTAACTGTTACTGTTGGAGTTAGCGTCAGGGCCGAGTTAGGGTTGGGGTTGAGCTTAAGGTGTCCGCCTAGGGTTAGGGTTAGGTGTATGGTTTCATTTAGGCTTCAGGTTAGGTTAGGTTTGAAGTTAGTTTGAGGGAGTCAGTATAGGGCTACTGTTAGTTTTCGGTTAACTGTTACAGTTGGAGTAAGCTTCAGGGTCAGGTTAGGCTGTGGGTTAAGCATAAGGTGTCCGCCTAGGGTTAGGCTTAGGTCTATGGTTTGAGTTAGTCTTCAGGTTAGGTTAGGTTTGAACTTAGTTTGAGGGAGTAAGTTTAGGGCTACTGTTAGTTTTCGGTTAATTGTTACGGTTGGAGTTAGCGTGAGGGCCAGGTTAGCGTTGGGTTTGAGCTTAAGGTGTCCGCCTAGGGTTAGGGTTAGGTGTATGGTTTGATTTAGGCTGCAGGTTAGGTTAGGTTTGAACTTAGTTTGAGGGAGTAAGTTTAGGGCTACTGTTAGTTTTCGGTTAACTGTTACAGTTGGAGTAAGTGTCAGGGTCAAGTTAGTGTGGGGTTTAAGCATAAGGTGTCCGCCTAGGGTTAGGGTTAGGTCTATGGTTTCATTTAGGCTTCAGGTTAGGTTAGGATTGAACTTAGTTTGAGGGAGTAAGTTTAGGGCAACTGTTAGTTTTCGGTTCAGTGTTAAGGTTGGATTTAGCCTCAGGGTCCGGTTAGGGTTGGGGTTAAGCTTAAGGTGTCCGCCTAGGGTTATGGTTAGGTCTGTGGTTTGAGTTAGGCTTCAGGTTAGGTTAGGTTTGAACTTAGTTTGAGGGAGTAAGTTTAGGGCTACTGTTAGTTTTCGGTTCAGTGTTACGGTTGGAGATAGCGTCAGGGTCAGGTTAGGGTTGGGGTTGAGCTGAAGGTGTCCGCCTAGGGGTAGGGTTAGGTCTATGGTTTGAGTTAGGCTTCAGGTTAGATTAGGTTTGAAGTTAGTTTGAGGGTGTAAGTTCAGGGCTACTGTTAGTTTTCGGTTAACTGTTACGGTTGGAGTAAGCGTCAGGGTCAGGTTAGGGTGGGGGTTAAGCATAAGTTGTCCGCCTAGGGTTAGGGTTAGGTCTATGATTTGATTTAGGCTTCAGGTTAGGTTAGGTTTGAAGTTAGTTTGAGGGAGTCAGTTTAGGGCTATTGTTAGTTTTCGGTTAACTGTTACGGTTGGAGTAAGCGTCAGGGTCAGGTTAGGTTTGGGGTTGAGCTTAAGGTGTCCGCCTAGGGTTAGGGTTAGGTGTATGGTTTGATTTAGGCTTCAGGTTAGGTTAGGTTTGAACTTAGTTTGAGGGAGTAAGTTTAGGGTTACTGTTAGTTTTCGGGTAACTGTTATTGTTGGAGTTAGCGTCAGGGCCGAGTTAGGGTTGGGGTTGAGCTTAAGGTGTTCACCTACGGTTAGGGTTAGGTCTGTGGTTTGAGATAGGGTTCAGGTTAGGTTAGGTTTGAACTTAGTTTGAGGGAGTAAGTTTAGGGCTACTGTTAGTTTTCGGTTCAGTGTTACGGTTGGAGATAGCGTCAGGGTCAGGTTAGGGTTGGGGTTGAGCTTCAGGTGTCCGCATATTGTTAGGGTTAGGACTATGATTTGCTTTAGGCTTCAGGTTACGTTAGGTTTGAACTTAGTTTGAGCGAGTAAGTTTAGGGCTACTGTTAGTTTTTGGTTCAGTGTTATGGTTGGAGAGAGCGTCATGGTCAAGTTAGGGTTGGGTTTGAGATTCAGGTGTCCGCCTAGGGTTAGGGTTAGGTCTATGGTTTGAGTTAGGCTTCAGGTTAGGTTAGGTTTGAACTTAGTTTGAGGGAATAAGTTTAGGCCTATTGTATTTTTTGGTTCAGTGTTACGGTTGAATTTAGCCTCAGGGTCAGGTTAGGGTTGGGGTCAAGCTTAAGGTGTCCGCCTAGGGTTAGGGTTAGGTCTATTGTTTGAGTTAGGCTTCAGGTTAGGTTAGGTTTGAACTTAGTTTGAGGGAGTAAGTTTAGGGCTACTGTTAGTTTTCGGTTAACTGTTACGGTTGGAGTAAGCGTCAGGGTCAGGTTAGGGTTGGGGTCAAGCTTAAGGTGTCCGCCTAGGGTTAGGGTTAGGTCTATTGTTTGAGTTAGGCTTCAGGTTAGGTTAGGTTTGAACTTAGTTTGAGGGAGTAAGTTTAGGGCTACTGTAAGTTTTCGGTTCAGTGTTTCGGTTGGAGATAGCGTGAGGGTCAGTTTAGGGTTGGGGTTGAGCTTAAGGTGTCCTCATAGGGTTAAGGTTAGGTCTGTGGTTTGAGTTAGGCTTCAGGTTAGGTTAGGTTTGAACTTAGTTTGAGGGAGTAAGTTTAGGGCTACTGTTAGTTTTCGGTTCAGTGTTACGGTTGGAGATAGCGTCAGGGTCAGGTTAGGGTTGTGATTGAGCTTCAGGTGTCCGCCTAGGGTTAGGGTTAGGTCTATGGTTTGAGTTAGGGTCCAGGTTAGGTTAGGTTTGAACTTCGTTTGAGGGAGTAAGTTTAGGGTTACTGTTAGTTTTCGGTTCAGTGTTACGGTTGGAGATAGCGTCAGGGTCTGGTTAGGGTTGTGGTTGAGTTTCAGGTGTCCGCCTAGGGTTAGGGTTAGGTCTATGGTTTGAGTTACGCTTCAAGTTTGGTTAGGTTTGAAGTTAGTTTGAGGGAGTAAGTTTAGGGCTACTGTTAGTTTTCGGGTAACTGTTACTGTTGGAGTTAGCGTCAGGGCCAGGTTCGGGTTGGGGTTGAGCTTAAGGTGTCCGCCTAGGGTTAGGGTTAGGTGTATGGTTTGATTTAGGCTTCAGGTTAGGTTAGGTTTGAAGTTAGTTTGAGGGAGTAAGTTTAGGGCTACTGTTAGTTTTCGGTTAACTGTTACAGTTGGAGTAAGCGTCAGGGTCACGTTAGGGTGGGGGTTAAGCATAAGGTGTCCGCCTAGGGTTAGGGTTAGGTCTATGATTTGATTTAGGCTTCAGGTTAGGTTAGGTTTGAACTTAGTTTGAGGGAGTAAGTTTAGGGCTACTGTTAGTTTTCGTTTAACTGTTACGGTTGGAGTAAGCGTCAGGGTCAGGTTAGGGTGGGGATTAAGCATAAGGTGTCCGCCTAGGGTTAGGGTTAGGTCTATGGTTTCATTTAGGCTTCAGGTTAGGTTAGGATTGAACTTAGTTTGAGGGAGTAAGTTTAGGACTACTCTTAGTTTTCGGTTCATTGATATGGTTGGAGTTAGCCTGGAGGTCAGGTTAGGGTTGGGGTCAAGCTTAAGGTGTCCGCCTAGGGTTAGGGTTAGGTCTATTGTTTGAGTTAGGATTCAGGTTAGGTTAGGTTTGAACTTATTTTGAGGGAGTAAGTTTAGGGCTACTGTTAGTTTTCGGTTCATTGTTACGGTTGGAGTTAGCGTGAGGGTCATGTTAGGGTTGGGGTTGAGCTTAAGGTGTCCTCTTAGGGTTAGGGTTAGGTCTGTGGTTAGAGTTAGTCTCCAGGTTAGGTTAGGTTTGAACTTAGTTTGAGGGAGGAAGTTTAGGGCTACTGTTAGTTTTCGGTTCAGTGTTACGGTTGGAGATAGCGTCAGGGTCTGGTTAGGGTTGTGGTTGAGTTTCAGGTGTCCACCTAGGGTTAGGGTTAGGTCTATGGTTTGAGTTAGGCTTCAAGTTAGGTTAGGTTTGAAGTTAGTTTCAGGGAGTAAGTTTAGGGCTACTGTTAGTTTTCGGGTAACTGTTACTGATGGAGTTAGCGTCAGGGCCAGGTTAGGGTTGGGGTTGAGCTTAAGGTGTCCGCCTAGGGTTAGGGTTAAGTCTATTGTTTGTGTTAGGCTTCAGGTTAGGTTAGGTTTGAACTTAGTTTGAGGGAGACAGTTTAGGGCTACTGTTAGTTTTCGTTTAACTGTTACGGTTGGAGTAAGCGTCAGGGTCAGGTTAGTGTGGGGGTTAAGCATTAGGTGTCCGCCTAGGGTTAGGGTTAGGTCTATGGTTTCATTTAGGCTTCAGGTTAGGTTAGGATTGAACTTAGTTTGAGGGAGTCAGTTTAGGGCTACTGTTAGTTTTCGGGTAACTGTTACTGTTGGAGTTAGCGTCAGGGCCAGGTTAGGGTTGGGGTTGAGCTTAAGGTGTCTGCCTAGGGTTAGGGTTAGGTCTGTGGTTTGAGTTAGGCTCCAGGTTAGGTTAGGTTTGAACTTAGTTTGAGGGAGTAAGTTTAGGGCTACTGTTAGTTTTCGGTTCAGTGTTACGGTTGGAGATAGCGTCAGGGTCAGGTTTGGGTTGGAGTTGAGCTTAAGGTGTCCGCCTAGGGTGAGGGTTAGGTCTGTGGTTTGATTTAGGCTTCAGGTTAGGTTACGTTTGAACTTAGTTTGAGTGAGTAAGTTTAGGGCTACTGTTAGTTTTCGGTTCAGTGTTTCGGTTGGAGATAGCGTCAGGGTCAGGTTACGGTTGGGGTTGAGCTTCAGGTGTCCGCCTATTGTTAGCTTTAGGTCTATGATTTGAGTTAGGCTTCAGGTTATGTTAGGTTTGAACTTAGTTTGAGGGAGTAAGTTCAGGCCTATTGTATTTTTTGGTTCAGTGTTACGGTTGAATTTAGCCTCAGGGTCAGGTAAGGGTTGGGGTCAAGCTTAAGGTGTCCGCCTAGGGTTAGGGTTAGGTCTATTGTTTGAGTTAGGGTTCAGGTTAGGTTAGGTTTGAACTTAGTTTGAGGGAGTAAGTTTAGGGCTACTGTTAGTTTTCGTTTCAGTGTTATGGTTGGAGTTAGCGTGAGGGTCAGGTTAGGGTTGGGGTTGAGCTTAAGGTGTCCGCCTAGGGTTAGGGTTAGGTTTATGGTTTGATTTAGGCTTCAGGTTAGGTTAGGTTTGAACTTAGATTGAGGGAGTAAGTTTAGGGCTACTGTTAGTTTTCGGGTAACTGATACGGTTGGAGTTAGCGTTAGGGCCAGGTTATGTTTGGGGTTGAGCTTAAGGTGTCCGCCTAGAGTTACGGTTAGGTGTATGGTTTTATTTAGGCTTCAGGTTAGGTTATGTTTGAACTTAGTTTGAGGGCGTAAGTTTAGGGCTACTGTTAGTTTTCGGTTAACTGTTATGGTTGGATTAAGCGTCAGGGTCAGGTTAAGTTTGGGGTTGAGCTTAAGGTGTCCGCCTAGGGTTAGGGTTAGGTGTATGGTTTGATTTAGGCTTCAGGTTAGGTTAGGTTTGAAGTTAGTTTGAGGGAGTAAGTTTAGGGCTACTGTTAGTTTTTCGTTAACTGTTACAGTTGGAGTAAGCGTCAAGGTCAGGGTAGGGTGGGGTTTAAGCATGAGGTGTCCGCCTAGGGTTAGGGTTAGGTCTATGATTTGATTTAGGCTTCAGGTTAGGTTAGGTTTGAACTTAGTTTGAGGGAGTCAGTTTAGGTCTACTGTTAGTTTTCTGTTCAGTGTTACGGTTGGATTTAGCCTCAGGGTCAGGTTAGGGTTGGGGTTAAGCTTAAGGTGTCCGCCTAGGGTTAGGGTTAGGTCTATTGTTTGAGTTAGGCTTCAGGTTAGGTTAGGTTTGAACTTAGTTTGAGGGAGTAACTTTAGGGCTACTGTTAGTTTTTGGTTCAGTGTTACGTTTGGAGATAGCGTCAGGGTCAGGTTAGGGTTGGGGTTGAGCTTCAGGTGTCCGCCTTGGGTAGGGTTAGGTCTATGGTTTGAGTTAGGCTTCAGGTTAGGTTAGGTTTGAACTTAGTTTGTGGGAGTAAGTTTAGGGCTACTGTTAGTTTTCGGTTCCGTGTTACGGTTGGAGATAGCGTCAGGGTCTGGTTAGGGATGTGGTTGAGTTTCAGGTGTCTGCCTAGGGTTAGGGTTAGGACTATGGTTTGAGTTAGGCTTCAAGTTAGGTTAGGTTTGAAGTTAGTTTGAGGGAGTAAGTTTAGGGCTACTGTTAGTTTTCGGGTAACTGTTACTGTTGGAGTTAGCGTCATGGCCAGGTTAGGGTTGGGGTAGAGCTTAAGGTGTCCGCCTAGGGTTAGGGTTAGGTGTATGGTTTCATTTAGGCTTCAGGTTAGGTTAGGTTGGAACTTAGTTTGAGGCAGTAAGTGTAGGGCTACTGTTAGTTTTCGGGTAACTGTTACGGTTGGAGTTAGCGTCAGGGCCAGGTTAGGGTTGGGGTTGAGCTTCAGGTGTCCGCCTAGGGTTAGGGTTAGGTCTATGGTTTGAGTTAGGCTCCAGGTTAGGTTAGGTTTGAACTTAGTTTGAGGGAGTAAGTTTAGGGCTACTGTTAGTTTTCGGTTCAGTGTTACGGTTGGAGTTAGCGTGAGGGTCAGCTTAGGGTTGGGGTTGAGTTTAAGGTGTCCTCCTAGGGTTAGGGTTAGGTCTGTGGTTTGAGTTAGGCTCCAGGTTATGTTAGGTTTGAACTTAGTTTGAGGGAGTAAGTTTAGGGCTACTGTTAGTTTTCGGTTCAGTGTTACGGTTGGAGATAGCGTCAGGGTCTGGTTAGGGTTGTGGTTGAGTTTCAGGTGTCCGCCTAGGGTTAGGGTTAGGTCTATGGTTTGAGTTAGGCTTCAAGGTAGGTTAGGTTTGAAGTTAGTTTGAGGGAGTAAGTTTAGGGCTACTGTTAGTTTTCGGGTAACTGTTACTGTTGGAGTTAGCGTCAGGGCCAGGTTAGGGTTGGGGTTGAGCTTAAGGTGTACGCCTAGGGTTAGGGTTAGGTGTATGGTTTGATTTAGGCTTCAGGTTAGGTTAGGTTTGAAGTTAGTTTGAGGGAGTAAGTTTAGGGCTATTGTTAGTTTTCGGTTAACTGTTACAGTTGGAGTAAGCGTCAGGGTCAGGTTAGGGTGGGGGTTAAGCATAAGGTGTCCGCCTAGGGTTAGAGTTAGGTCTATGATTTGATTTAGGCTTCAGGTTAGGTTAGGTTTGAACTTAGTTTGAGGGAGTCAGTTTAGGGCTACTGTTAGTTTTCGGTTAACTGGTACGGTTGGAGTAAGCGTCAGGGTCAGGTTATGTTTGGGGTTGAGCTTAAGGTGTCCGCCTAGGGTTAGGGTTAGGTGTATGGTTTGATTTAGGCTTCAGGTTAGGTTAGGTTTGAACTTAGTTTGAGATAGTAAGTTTAGGGCTACTGTTAGTTTTCGTTTAACTGTTACGGTTGGAGTAAGCGTCAGGGTCAGGTTAGGGTGGGGGTTAAGCATAAGGTGTCCGCCTAGGGTTAGGGTTAGGTCTTTGGTTTCATTTAGGCTTCAGGTTAGGTTAGGATTGAACTTAGTTTGAGGGAGTAAGTTTAGGGCCACTGTTAGTTTTCGGTTCAGTGTTACGGTTCGATTTAGCCTCAGGGTCAGGTTAGGTTTGGGGTTAAGCTTAAGGTGTCCGCCTAAGGTTAGGGTTAGGTCGATTGAGTTAGGCTTCAGGTTAGGTTAGGTTTGAAGTTAGTTTGAGGGAGTAAGTTTAGGGCTACTGTTAGTTTTCGGTTAACTGTTACGGTTGGAGTAAGCGTCAGGGTCAGGTTAGTGTTGGGGTCAAGCTTAAGGTGTCCTCCTATGGTTAGGGTTAGGTCTATTGTTTGAGTTAGGCTTCAGGTTAGGTTAGGTTTGAACTTAGTTTGAGCGAGTAAGTTTAGGGCTACTGTTAGTTTTCGGTACAGTGTTACGGTTGGAGTTAGCGTGAGGGTCAGGTTAGGTTTGGGTTGAGCTTAAGGTGTCCTCCTAAGGTTAGGGTTAGGTCTGTGGTTTGAGTGAGGCTTCAGGTTAGGTTAGGTTTGAACTTAGTTTGAGGGAGACAGTTTAGGGCTACTGTTAGTATTCATTTAACTGTTACGTTTGGAGTACGCGTCAGGGTCAGGTTAGGGTGGGGGTTAAGCATAAGGTGTCCGCCTAGGGTTAGGGTTAGGTCTATGGTTTCATTTAGGCTTCAGGTTAGGTTAGGATTGAACGTAGTTTGAGGGAGTAAGTTTAGGGCTACTGTTAGTTTTCGGTTCAGTGTTAGGGTTGGAGATAGCGTCAGGGTCTGGTTAGGGTTATGGTTGAGTTTCAGGTGTCCGCCTAGGGTTAGGGTTAGGTCTATGGTTTGAGTTAGGCTTCAAATTAGGTTAGGTATGGAGTTAGTTTGAGGGAGTAAGTTTAGGGCTACTGTTAGTTTTCGGGTAACTGTTACTGTTGGAGTTAGCGTCAGGGCCAGGTTAGGGTTGGGGTTGATCTTAAGGTGTCCGCCTAGGGTTAGGGTTAGGTGAATTGTTTGATTTACGCTTCAGGTTAGGTTAGGTTTGAACTTAGCTTGAGGGAGTAAGTTTAGGGCTACTGTTAGTTTTCGTTTAACTGTTACGGTTGGAGTAAGCGTCAGGGTCAGGTTATGGTGGGGGTTAACCATAAGGTGTCCGCCTAGGTTTAGGGTTAGGTCTATGGTTTCATTTAGGCTTCAGGTTAGGTTAGGTTTGAACTTAGTTTGAGGGAGTAAGTTTAGGGCTACTGTTAGTTTTCGGTTCAGTGTTACGGTTGGAGTTAGCGTGAGGGTCAGGTTAGGGTTGGGGTTGTGCTTAAGGTGTCCTCCTAGGGTTAGGGTTAGGTCTGTGGTTTGAGTTAGGCTTCAGGTTAGGTTAGGTTTGAACTTAGTTTGATGGAGTAAGTTTAGGGCTACTGTTAGTTTTCGGGTAACTGTTACTGTTGGAGTTAGCGTCATGGCCAGGTTAGGGTTGGGGTTGAGCTTAAGGTGTCCGCCTAGGGTTAGGGTTAGGTGTATGGTTTCATTTAGGCTTCAGGTTAGGTTAGGTTGGAACTTAGTTTGAGGCAGTAAGTTTAGGGCTACTGTTAGTTTTTGGGTAACTGTTACGGTTGGAGTTAGCGTCAGGGCCAGGTTAGCGTTGGGGTTGAGCTTAAGGTGTCTGCCTAGGGTTAGGGTTAGGTCTGTGGATTGAGTTAGGCTTCAGGTTAGGTTAGGTTTGAACTTAGTTTGAGGGAGTCAGTTTAGGGCTACTGTTAGTTTTCGGTTCAGTGTTACGGTTGGAGATAGCGTCAGGGTCAGGTTAGGGTTAGGGTTGAGCTTCAGGTGTCCGCCTAGGTTTAGGGTTAGGTCTATGGTTTGAGTTAGGCTCCAGGTTAGGTTAGGTTTGAACTTAGTTTGAGGGAGTAAGTTTAGGGCTACTGTTAGTTTTCGGTTCAGTGTTACGGTTGGAGTTAGCGTGAGGGTCAGATTAGGGTTGGGGTTGAGCTTAAGGTGTCCTCCTAGGGTTAGGGTTAGGTCTGTGGTTTGAGTTAGGCTCCAGGTTAGGTTAGGTTTGAAATTAGTTTGAGGGAGTAAGTTTAGGGCTACTGTGAGTTTTCGGTTCAGTGTTACGGTTGGAGATAGCGTCAGGGTCTGGTTAGGGTTGTGGTTGAGTTTCAGGTGTCCGCCTAGGGTTAGCGTTAGGTCTATGGTTTGAGTTAGGCTTCAAGTTAGGTTAGGTTTGAAGTTAGTTTGAGGGAGTAAGTTTAGGGCTACTGTTAGTTTTCGGGTAACTGTTACTGTTGGAGTTAGCGTAAGGGCCAGGTTAGGGTTGGGGTTGAGCTTAAGGTGTCCGCCTAGTGTTAGGGTTAAGTCTATTGTTTGAGTTAGGCTTCAGGTTAGGTTAGGTTTGAACTTAGTTTGAGGGAAACAGTTTAGGGCTACTGTTAGTTTTCGTTTAACTGTTACGGTTGGAGTAAGCGTCTGGGTCAGGTTAGGGTAGGGGTTAAGCATAAGGTGTCCGCCTAGGGTTAGGTTTAGGTCTATGGTTTCATTTAGGCTTCAGGTTAGGTTAGGATTGAACTTAGTTTGAGGGAGTAAGTTTAGGGCTACTGTTAGTTTTCGGTTCAATGTTACGTTTGGAGTTAGCGTGACGGTCCGGTTAGGGTTGGGGTTGAGCTTTAGGTGTCTGCCTAGGGTTAGGGTTAGGTCTGTGGTTTGAGTTAGGCTTCAGGTTAGGTTAGGTTTGAACTTAGTTTGAGGGAGTAAGTTTAGGGCTACTGTTAGTTTTCGGTTAACTGTTACGGTTGGAGTAAGCGTCAGGGTCAGGTTAGGGTTGGGGTCAAGCTTAAGGTGTCCGCCTATGGTTAGGGTTATATCTATTGTTTGAGTTAGGCTTCAGGTTAGGTTAGGTTTGAACTTAGTTTGAGCGAGTAAGTTTAGGGCTACTGTTAGTTTTCGGTACAGTGTTACGGTTGGAGTTAGCGTGAGGGTCAGGTTAGGTTTGGGGTTGAGCTTAAGGTGTCCTCCTAGGGTTAGGGTTAGGTCTGTGGTTTGAGTGAGGCTTCAGGTTAGGTTAGGTTTGAACTTAGTTTGAGGGAGACAGTTTAGGGCTACTGTTAGTTTTCATTTAACTGTTACGGTTGGAGTTAGCGTCAGGGCCAGGTTAGGGTTGGGGTTGAGCTTAAGGTGTCCGCCAATGTTAGGGTTAGGTGAATGGTTTGATTTACCCTTCAGGTTAGGTTAGGTTTGAACTTAGCTTGAGGGAGTAAGTTTAGGGCTACTGATAGTTTTCGTTTAACTATTAAGGTTGGAGTAAGCGTCAGGGTCAGGTTATGGTGGGGGTTAACCATAAGGTGTCCGCCTATGGTTAGGGTTAGGTCTATGGTTTCATTTAGGCTTCAGGTTAGGTTAGGTTTGAACTTTGTTTGAGGGAGTAAGTTTAGGGCTACTGTTAATTTTCGGTTCAGTGTTACGGTTGGAGATAGCGTCAGGGTCTGGTTAGGGTTGTGGTTGAGTTTCAGGTGTCTGCCTAGGGTTAGGGTTAGGTCTATGGTTTGAGTTAGGCTTCAAGTTAGGTTAGGTTTGAAGTTAGTTTGAGGGAGTAAGTTTAGGGCTACTGTTAGTTTTCGGGTAACTGTTACTGTTGGAGTTAGCGTCAGGGCCAGGTTAGGGTTGGGGTTGAGCTTAAGGTGTCCGCCTAGGGTTAGGGTTAGGTCTATGGTTTGAGTTAGGCTTCAGGATAGGTTAGGTTTGAACTTAGTTTGAGGGAGTAAGTTTAGGCCTATTGTATTTTTTGGTTCAGTGTTATGGTTGAATTTAGCCTCAGGGTCAGGTTAGGGTTAGGGTTAAGCTTAAGGTGTCCGCCTAGGGTTAGGGTTAGGTCTATTGTTTGAGTTAGGCTTCAGGTTAGGTTAGGTTTGAACTTAGTTTGAGGGAGTAAGTTTAGGGCTACTGTTAGTTTTCGTTTCAGTGTTACGGTTGGAGTTAGCGTGAGGGTCAGGTTAGGGTTGGGGTTGAGCTTAAGGTGTCCTCCCAGGGTTAGGGTTAGGTCTGTGGTTTGAGTTAGGCTTCAGGTTAAGTTAGGTTTGAACGTAGTTTGAGGGAGTAAGTTTAGGGCTACTGTTAGATTTCGGTTCAGTGTTACGGTTGGAGATAGCGTCAGGGTCAGGTTAGGGTTGTGATTCAGCTTCAGGTGTCCGCCTAGGGTTAGGGTTAGGTCTATGGTTTGAGTTAGGGTCCAGGTTAGGTTAGGTTTGAACTTAGTTTGAGGGAGTAAGTTTAGGGCTACTGTTTGTTTTTGGTTCAGTGTTACGGTTGGAGATAGCGTCAGGGTCTGGTTAGGGTTGTGGATGAGTTTCAGGTGTCCGCCTAGGGTTAGGGTTAGGTCTATGGTTTGTGTTAGGCTTCAAGTTAGGTTAGGTTTGAAATTAGTTTGAGGGAGTAAGTTTAGGGCTACTGTTAGTTTTCGGGTAACTGTTACTGTTGGAGTTAGCGTCAGGGCCAGGTTCGGGTTGGGGTTGAGCTTAAGGTGTCCGCCTAGGGTTAGGGTTAGGTGTATGGTTTGATTTAGTCTTCAGGTTAGGATAGGTTTGAACTTAGTTTGAGGGAGTAAGTTTAGGGCTATTGTTAGTATTCGTTTAACTGTTACGGTTGGAGTAAGCGTCAGGGTCAGGTTATGGTGGGGGTTAACAATAAGGTGTCCGCCTAGGGTTAGGGTTAGGTCTATGGTTTCATTTAGGCTTTAGGTTAGGTTAGGATTGAACTGAGTTTGAGGGAGTAAGTTTAGGGCTACTCTTAGTTTTCGGTTCAGTGATATGGTTGGAGTTAGCCTGGAGGTCAGGTTAGGGTTGGGGTTGAGCTTAAGGTGTCCTCCTAGGGTTAGGGTTAGGAGTATGATTTGATTTAGGCTTCAGGTTAGGTTAGGTTTGAACTTAGTTTGAGGGAGTCAGTTTAGGGGTACTGTTAGTTTCCGGTTAACTGTTACGGTTGGAGTAAGCGTCAGGGTCAGGTTAGGTTTGGGGTTGAGCTTAAGGTGTCCGCCTAGGGTTATGGTTATGGTTTGATTCAGGCTTCAGGTTAGGTTAGGTTTGAACTTAGTTTGAGGGAGTAAGTTTAGGGCTACTGTTAGTTTTTGGTTCAGTGTTACATTTGGAGTTAGCGTGAGTGTCTGGTTAGGGTTGGGGTTGAGCTTAAGGTGTCCACCTAGGGTTAGGGTTAGGTCTGTGGTTTGAGATAGGGTTCAGGTAAGTTTAGGTTTGAACTTAGTTTGAGGGAGTAAGTTTAGGGCTACTGTTAGTTTTCGGTTCAGTGTTACGGTTGGAGATAGCGTCAGGGTCAGGTTAGGTTTGGGGTTGAGCTTCAGGTGTCCGCCTATTGTTAGGGTTAGGTCTATGATTTGATTTAGGCTTCAGGTTAGGTTAGGTTTGAACTTAGTTTGAGCGAGTTAGTTTAGGGCTACTGTTAGTTTTTGGTTCAGTGTTATGGTTGGAGATAGCGTCATGGTCAAGTTAGGGTTGGGTTTGAGATTCAGGTGTCCGCCTAGGGTTAGGGTTAGGTCTATGGTTTTAGTTAGGCTTCAGGTTAGGTTAGGTTTGAACTTAGTTTGAGGGAGTAAGTTTAGGCCTATTGTATTTTTTGGTTCAGTGTTACGGTTGAATTTAGCCTCAGGGTCAGGTTAGGGTTGGGGTCAAGCTTAAGGTGTCCGCCTAGGGTTAGGGTTAGGTCTATTGTTTGAGTTAGGCTTCAGGTTAGGTTAGGTTTGAACTTAGTTTGAGAGAGTAAGTTTAGGGCTACTGTTAGTTTTCGGTTAACTGTTACGGTTGGAGTAAGCGTCAGGGTCAGGTTAGGGTTGGGGTCATGCTTAAGGTGTCCGCCTAGGGTTAGGGTTAGGTCTATTGTTTGAGTTAGGCTTCAGGTTAGGTTAGGTTTGAACTTAGTTTGAGGGAGTAAGTTTAGGGCTACTGTTAGTTTTCGGTTCAGTGTTTCGGTTGGAGATAGCGTGAGGGTCAGGTTAGGGTTGGGGTTGAGCTTAAGGTGTCCTCCTAGGGTTAGGGTTAGGTCTGTGGTTTGAGTTAGGCTTCAGGTTAGGTTAGGTTTGAACTTAGTTTGAGGGAGTAAGTTTAGGGCTACTGTTAGTTTTCGGTTCAGTGTTACGGTTGGAGATAGCGTCAGGGTCAGGTTAGGGTTGTGATTGAGCTTCAGGTGTCCGCCTAGGGTTAGGGTTAGGTCTATGGTTTGAGTTAGGGTCCAGGTTAGGTTAGGTTTGAACTTAGTTTGAGGGAGTAAGTTTAGGGCTACTGTTAGTTTTCGGTTCAGTGTTACGGTTGGAGATAGCGTCAGGGTCTGGTTAGGGTTGTGGTTGAGTTTCAGGTGTCCGCCTAGGGTTAGGGTTAGGTCTATGGTTTGAGTTAGGCTTCAAGTTAGGTTAGGTTTGAAGTTAGTTTGAGGGAGTAAGTTTAGGGCTACTGTTAGTTTTCGGGTAACTGTTAATGTTGGAGTTAGCGTCAGGGCCAGGTTCGGGTTGGGGTTGAGCTTAAGGTGTCCGCCTAGGGTTAGGGTTAGGTGTATGGTTTGATTTAGTCTTCAGGTTAGGATAGGTTTGAACTTAGTTTGAGGGAGTAAGTTTAGGGCTACTGTTAGTTTTCGTTTAACTGTTACGGTTGGAGTACGCGTCAGGGTCAGGTTAGGGTGGGGGTTAACCATAAGGTGTCCGCCTAGGGTTAGGGTTAGGTCTATGGTTTCATTTAGGCTTTAGGTTAGGTTAGGATTGAACTTAGTTTGCGGGAGTAAGTTTAGGGCCACTGTTAGTTTTCGGTTCAGTGTTACGGTTGGAGTTAGCGTGAGTGTCTGGTTAGGGTTGGGGTTGAGCTTAAGGTGTCCACCTAGGGTTAGGTTTAGGTCTGTGGTTTGAGATAGGGTTCAGGTTAGGTTAGGTTTGAACTTAGTTTGAGGGAGTAAGTTTAAGGCTACTGTTAGTTTTCGGTTCAGTGTTACGGTTGGAGATAGCGTCAGGGTCAGGTTAGGGTTGGGGTTGAGCTTCAGGTGTCCGCCTATTGTTAGGGTTAGGTCTATGATTTGATTTAGGCTTCAGGTTAGGTTAGGTTTGAACTTAGTTTGAGCGAGTAAGTTTAGAGCTACTGTTAGTTTTTGGTTCAGTGTTATGGTTGGAGATCGCGTCATGGTCAAGTTAGGGTTGGGTTTGAGATTCAGGTGTCCGCCTAGGGTTAGGGTTAGGTCTATGATTTGATTTAGGCTTCAGGTTAGGTTAGGTTTGAACTTAGTTTGAGTGAGTAAGTTTAGGGCTACTGTTAGTATTCGGTTCAGTGTTACAGTTGGAGTTAGCGTGAGGGTCAGGTTATGGTTCGGGTTGAGCTTAAGGTGTCCGCTTAGGGTTAGGGTTAGGTTTATGGTTTGATTTAGGCTTCAGGTTAGGTTAGGTTTGAACTTAGATTGAGGGAGTAAGTTTAGGGCTACTGTTAGTTTTCGGGTAACTGTTACGGTTGGAGTTAGCGTTAGGGCCAGGTTATGTTTGGGGTTGAGCTTAAGGTGTCCGCCTAGAGTTACGGTTAGGTGTATGGTTTTATTTAGGCTTCAGGTTAGGTTATGTTTGAACTTAGTTTGAGGGCGTAAGTTTAGGGCTACTGTTAGTTTTCGGTTAACTGTTATGGTTGGATTAAGCGTCAGGGTCAGGTTAGGTTTGGGGTTGAGCTTCAGGTGTCCGCCTAAGGTTAGGGTTAGGTCTATTGTTTGAGTTAGGCTTCAGGTTAGGTTAGGTTTGAACTTAGTTTGAGGGAGACAGTTTAGGGCTACTGTTAGTTTTCATTTAACTGTTACGGTTGGAGTAAGCGTCAGCGTCAGGTTAGGGTGGGGGTCAAGCATAAGGTGTCCGCCTAGGGTTAGGGTTAGGTCTATGGTTTGATTTAGGCTTCAGGTTAGGTTAGGATTGAACTTAGTTTGAGGGAGTAAGTTTAGGCCGACTGTTAGTTTTCGGTTCAATGTTACGTTTGGAGTTAGCGTGAGGGTCCGGTTAGGGTTGGGGTTGAGCTTAAGGTGTTCGCCTAGGGTTAGGCTTAGGTCTGTGGTTTGAGTTAGTCTTCAGGATAGGTTAGGTTTGAACTTAGTTTGAGGGAGTAAGTTTAGGGCTACTGTTAGTTTTCGGTTCAGTGTTACGGTTGGAGATAGCGTCAGGGTCAGGTTAGGGTTGGGGTCAAGCTTAAGGTGTCCGCCTAGGGTTAGGGTTAGGTCTATTGTTTGAGTTAGTCTTCAGGTTAGGTTAGGTTTGAACTTAGTTTGAGGGAGTAAGTTTAGGGCTACTGTTAGTTTTCGTTTAACTGTTACGGTTGGAGTAAGCGTCAGGGACAAGTTAGGGTGGGGGTTAAGCATAAGGTCTCCGCCTAGGGTTAGGGTTAGTTCTATGGTTTCATTTAGGCTTCAGGTTAGGTTAGGATTGAACTTAGTTTGAGGGAGTAAGTTTAGGGCTACTGTTAGTTTTCGGTTCAATGTTACGTTTGGAGTTAGCGTGAGGGTCAGGTTAGGTTTGGGGTTGAGCTTAAGGTGTCCGCCTAGGGTTAGGGTTAGGTCTGTGGTTTGAGTTAGGCTTCAGGTTAGGTTAGGTTTGAACTTAGTTTGAGGGATTAAGTTTAGGGCTACTGTTAGTTTTCGGTTCAGTGTTACGGTTGGAGTTAGCGTAAGGGTCAGGTTAGGGTTGGGTTTGAACTTCAGGTGTCCATGTAGGGTTAGGGTTAGGTGTATGGTTTGATTTAGGCTTCAGGTTAGGTTAGGTTGGAACTTAGTTTGAGGCAGTAAGTTTAGGGCTACTGTTAGTTTTCGGGTAACTGTTACGGTTGGAGTTAGCGTCAGGGCCAGGTTAGGGTTGGGGTTGAGCTTAAGGTGTCCGCCTAGCGTTATGGTTAGGTCTGTGATTTGAGTTAGGGTTCAGGTTATGTTAGGTTTGAACTTAGTTTGATGGAGTAAGTTTAGGGCTACTGTTAGTTTTCGGTTCAGTGTTACGGTTGGAGATAGCGTCAGGGTCAGGTTAGGGTTGGGGTTGAACTTCAGGTTTCCGCCTTGGGTTAGGGTTAGGTCTATGGTTTGAGTTAGGCTTCAGGTTAGGTTAGGTTTGAACTTAGTTTGAGGGAGTAAGTTTAGGGCTACTGTTAGTTTTCGGTTCAGTGTTACGGTTGGAGATAGCGTCAGGGTCTGGTTAGGGTTGTGGTTGAGTTTCTGGTGTCCGCCTAGGGTTAGGGTTAGGTCTATGGTTTGAGTTAGGCTTCAAGTTAGGTTAGGTTTGAAGTTAATTTGAGGGAGTAAGTTTAGGGCTACTGTTAGTTTTCGGGTAACTGTTACTGTTGGAGTTAGCATCAGGGCCAGGTTAGGGTTGGGGTTGAGCTTAAGGTGTCCGCCTAGGGTTAGGGTTAGGTGTATGGTTTGAATTAGGCTTCAGGTTAGGTTAGGTTTGAAGTTAGTTTGAGGGAGTAAGTTTAGGGCTATTGTTAGTTTTCGGAAACTATTACAGTTGGAGTAAGCGTCAGGTTCAGGTTAGGGTGGGGGTTAAGTATAAGGTGTCCGCCTAGGGTTAGGGTTAGGTCTATGATTTGATTTAGGCTTCAGGTTAGGTTAGGTTTGAACTTAGTTTGAGGGAGTCAGTTTAGGGCTACTGTTAGTTTTTGGTTAACTGTTAAGGTTGGAGTAAGCGTCAGGGTCAGTTTAGGTTTGGGGTTGAGCTTAAGGTGTCCGCCTAGGGTTAGGGTTATGTGTATGGTTTGATTTAGGCTTCAGGTTAGGTTAGGTTTGAACTTAGTTTGAGGGAGTAAGTTTAGGGCTACTGTTAGATTTCGGTTAACTATTACGGTTGGAGTAAGCGTCAGGGTCAGGTTAGGGTTGGGGTCAAGCTTAAGGTGTCCGCCTAGGTTTAGGGTTAGGTCTATTGTTTGAGTTAGGCTTCAGGTTAGGTTAGGTTTGAACTTAGTTTGAGGGAGTAAGTTTAGGACTACTGTTAGTTTTCGGTACAGTGTTACGGTTGGAGTTAGCGTGAGGGTCAGGTTAGGGTTGGGGTTGAGCTTAAGGTGTCCTCCTAGGGTTAGGGTTAGGCCTGTGGTTTGAGTGAGGCTTCAGGTTAGGTTAGGTTTGAACTTAGTTTGAGGGAGTAAGTTTAGGGCTACTGTTAGTTTTCGGTTCAGTGTTACGGTTGGAGATAGCGTCAGGGTCAGGTTAGGGTTGTGATTGAGCTTCAGGTGTCTGCCTAGGGTTACGGTTACGTCTATGGTTTGAGTTAGGGTCCAGGTTTGGGTAGGTTTGAACTTACTTTGAGGGAGTAAGTTTAGGGCTACAGTTAGTTTTCGGTTCAGTGTTACGGTTGGAGATAGCGTCAGGGTCTGGTTAGGGTTGTGGTTGAGTTTCAGGTGTCCGCCTAGGGTTAGGGTTAGGTCTATGGTTTGAGTTAGGCTTCAAGTTAGGTTAGGTTTGAAGTTAGTTTGAGGGAGTAAGTTTAGGGCTACTGTTAGTTTTCGGGTAACTGTTACTGTTGGAGTTAGCGTCAGGGCCAGGTTAGGGTTGGGGTTGAGCTTAAGGTGTCCGCCTAGGGTTAGGGTTAGGTCTGTGGTTTGAGTTAGGCTTCAGGTTAGGTTAGGTTTGAACTTAGTTTGAGGGATAAAGTTTAGGGCTACTGTTAGTTTTCGGTTCAGTGTTACGGTTGGAGATAGCGTCAGGGTCAGGTTAGGGTTGGGGTTGAGCTTCAGGTGTCCGCCTAGGGTTAGGGTTAGGTCTGTGGTTTGAGTAAGGCTTCAGGTTAGGTTAGGTTTGAACTTAGTTTGAGGGAGTAAGTTTAGGCCTATTGTATTTTTTGGTTCAGTGTTACGGTTGAATTTAGCCTCAGGGTCAGGTTAGGGTTGGGGTCAAGCTTAAGGTGTCCGCCTAGGGTTAGGGTTAGGTCTATTGTTTGAGTTAGGCTTCAGGTTAGGTTAGGTTTGAACTTAGTTTGAGGGAGTAAGTTTAGGCCTATTGTATTTTTTGGTTCAGTGTTATGGTTGAATTTAGCCTCAGGGTCAGGTTAGGGTTGGGGTCAAGCTTAAGGTGTCCGCCTAGGGTTAGGGTTAGGTCTATTGTTTGAGTTAGGCTTCAGGTTAGGTTAGGTTTGAACTTAGTTTGAGAGAGTAAGTTTAGGGCTACTGTTAGTTTTCGGTTACGGTTGGAGTAAGCGTCAGGGTCAGGTTAGGGTTGGGGTCAAGCTTAAGGTGTCCGCCTAGGGTTAGGGTTAGGTCTATTGTTTGAGTTAGGCTTCAGGTTAGGTTAGGTTTGAACTTAGTTTGAGGGAGTAAGTTTAGGGCTACTGTTAGTTTTCGGTTCAGTGTTACGGTTGGAGTTAGCGTGAGGGTCAGGTTAGGGTTGGGGTTGAGCTTAAGGTGTCCTCCTAGGGTTATGGTTAGGTCTGTGGTTTGAGTTTGGCTCCAGGTTAGGTTAGGTTTGAACTTAGTTTGAGGGAGTAAGTTTAGGGCTACTGTTAGTTTTCGGTTCAGTGTTACGGTTGGAGATAGCGTCAGGGTCTGGTTAGGGTTGTGGTTGAGTTTCAGGTGTCCGCCTAGGGTTAGGGTTAGGTCTATGGTTTGAGTTAGGCTTCAAGTTAGGTTAGGTTGGAAGTTAGTTTGAGGGAGTAAGTTTAGGGCTACTGTTAGTTTTCGGGTAACTTTTACTGATGGAGTTAGCGTCAGTGCCATGTTAGGGTTGGGGTTGAGCTTAAGGTGTCCGCCTAGGGTTAGGGTTAGGTGTATGGTTTGATTTAGGCTTCAGGTTAGGTTAGGATTGAACTTAGTTTGAGGGAGTAAGTTCAGGGCTACTGTTAGTTTTCGTTTAACTGTTACGGTTGGAGTAAGCGTCAGGGTCAGGTTAGGGTGGGGGTTAAGCATAAGGTGTCCGCCTAGGGTTAGGGTTAGGTCTATGGTTTCATTTAGGCTTCACGTTAGGTTAGGATTGAACTTAGTTTGAGGGAGTAAGTTTAGGGCCACTGTTATTTTTCGGTTCAGTGTTACGGTTGGATTTAGCCTCAGGGTCAGGTTAGGGTTGGGGTTAAGCTTAAGGTGTCCGCCTAGTGTTAGGGTTAAGTCTATTGTTTGAGTTAGGCTTCAGGTTAGGTTAGGTTTGAACTTAGTTTGAGGGAGACAGTTTAGGGCTACTGTTAGTTTTCATTTAACTGTTATGGTTGGAGTAAGTGTCAGGGTCAGGTTAGTGTGGGGGTTAAGCATAAGGTGTCCGCCTAGGGTTAGGGTTAGGTTTATGGTTTCATTTAGGCTTCAGGTTAGGTTAGGATTGAACTTAGTTTGAGGGAGTAAGTTTATGGCTACTGTTAGTTTTCGGTTCAGTGTTCCGGTTGGAGATAGCGTGAGGGTCAGGTTAGGGTTGGGTTTGAACTTCAGGTGTCCGCCTAGGGTTAGGGTTAGGTCTGTGGTTTGAGTGAGGCTTCAGGTTAGGTTACGTTTGAACTTAGTTTGAGGGAGTAAGTTTAGGGTTACTGTTAGTTTTCGGTTCAGTGTTACGGTTGGAGATAGCGTCAGGGTCAGGTTAGGGTTGTGATTGAGCTTCAGGTGTCCGCCTAGGGTTAGGGTTAGGTCTATGGTTTGAGTTAGGGTCCAGGTTAGGGTAGGTTTGAACTTAGTTTGAGGGAGGAAGTTTAGGGCTAGTGTTAGTTTTCGGTTCAGTGTTACGGTTGGAGATAGCGTCAGCGTCTGGTTAGGGTTGTGGTTGAGTTTCAGGTGTCCGCCTAGGGTTAGGGTTAGGTCTATGGTTTGAGTTAGGCTTCAAGTTAGGTTAGGTTTGAAGTTAGTTTGAGGGAGTAAGTTTAGGGCTACTGTTAGTTTTCGGGTAACTGTTACGGTTGGAGTTAGCGTCAGGGCCAGGTTAGGGTTGGGGTTGAGCTTAAGGTGTCCGCCTAGGGTTAGGGTTAGGTCTACTGTTTGAGTTAGGCTTCAGGTTAGGTTAGGTTTGAACTTAGTTTGTGGGAGACAGTTTAGGGCTACTGTTAGTTTTCGTTTAACTGTTACGGTTGGAGTAAGCGTCAGGGTCAAGTTAGGGTGGGGGTTAAGCATAAGGTGTCCGCCTAGGGTTAGGGTTAGGTCTATGGTTGCATTTAGGCTTCAGGTTAGGTTAGGATTGAACTTAGTTATAGGGAGTAAGTTTAGGGCTACTGTTAGTTTTCGGTTCAATGTTACGTTTGGAGTTAGCGTGAGGGTCCGGTTACGGTTGGGGTTGAGCTTAAGGTGTCCGCCTAGGGTTAGGGTTAGGTCTGTGGTTTGAGTTAGGCTTCAGGTTAGGTTAGGTTTGAACTTAGTTTGAGGGAGTAAGTTTAGGGCTACTGTTAGTTTTCGGTTCAGTGTTACGGTTGGAGATAGCGTCAGGGTCAGGTTAGGGTTGGGGTTGAGCTTCAGGTGTCCGCCTAGGGTTAGGGTTAGGTCTATGGTTTGAGTTAGGCTTCAGGTTAGGTTAGGTTTGAACTTAGTTTGAGGGATTAAGTTTAGGGCTACTGTTAGTTTTCGGTTCAGTGTTACGGTTGGAGTTAGCGTGAGGGTCAGGTTAGGGTTGGGGTTGAGCTTAAGGTGTCCGCTTAGGGTTAGGGTTAGGTCTGTGATTTGAGTTAGGGTTCAGGTTAGGTTAGGTTTGAACTTAGTTTGAGGGGGTAAGTTTAGGGCTACTGTTAGTTTTCGGTTCAGTGTTACGGTTGGAGATAGCGTCAGGGTCAGGTTAGGGTTGGGGTTGAGCTTCAGGTTTCCGCCTTGGGTTAGGGTTAGGTCTATGGTTTGAGTTAGGCTTCAGGTTAGGTTGGTTTGAACTTAGTTTGAGGGAGTAAGTTTAGGGCTCCTCTTAGTTTTCGGGTAACTGTTACTTTTGGAGTTAGCGTCAGGGCCAGGTTAGGGTTGGGGTTGAGCTTAAGGTGTCCGCCTAGGGTTAGGGTTAGTTGTATGGTTTGATTTGGGCTTCAGGTTAGGTTAGGTTTGAAGTTAGTTTGAGGGAGTAAGTTTAGGGCTACTGTTAGTTTTCGGTTAACTGTTACAGTTGGAGTACGCGTCATGGTCAGGTTAGGGTGGGTGTTAAGCATAAGGTGTCCGCCTAGGGTTAGGGTTAGGTCTATGATTTGATTTAGGCTTCAGGTTAGGTTAGGTTTGAACTTAGTTTGAGTGAGTCAGTTTAGGGCTACTGTTAGTTTTCGGTTAACTGTTACGGTTGGAGTAAGCGTCAGGGTCAGGTTAGGTTTGGGGTTGAACTTAAGGTGTCAGCCTAGGGTTAGGGTTAGGTCTGTGGTTTGAGTTAGGCTTCAGGTTAGGTTAGGTTTGAACTTAGTTTGAGGGAGTAAGTTTAGGGCTACTGTTAGTTTTCGGGTAACTGTTACTGTTGGAGTTAGCGTCAGGGCCAGGTTAGGGTTGGGGTTGAGCTTAAGGTGTCCGCCTAGGGTTAGGGTTAGGTTTGTGGTTTGAGTTAGGCTCCAGGTTAGGTTAGGTTTGAACTTAGTTTGAGGGAGTAAGTTTAGGGCTACTGTTAGTTTTCGGTTCAGTGTTACGGTTGGAGATAGCGTCAGGGTCAGGTTAGGGCTGGAGTTGAGCTTAAGGTGTCCGCCTAGGGTGAGGGTTAGGTCTGTGGTTTGATTTAGGTTTCAGGTTAGGTTACGTTTGAACTTAGTTTGAGTGAGTAAGTTTAGGGCTACTGTTAGTTTTCGGTTCAGTGTTACGGTTGGAGATAGCGTCAGGGTCAGGTTACGGTGGGGGTTGAGCTTCAGGTTTCCGCCTATTGTTAGCTTTAGGTCTTTGATTTGAGTTAGGCTTCAGGTTATGTTAGGTTTGAACTTAGTTTGAGGGAGTAAGTTTAGGCCTATTGTATTTTTTGGTTCAGTGTTACGGTTGAATTTAGCCTCAGGGTAAGGTAAGGGTTGGGGTCAAGCTTAAGGTGTCCGCCTAGGGTTAGGGTTAGGTCTATTGTTTGAGTTAGGGTTCAGGTTAGGTTAGGTTTGAACTTAGTTTGAGGGAGAAAGTTTAGGGCTACTGTTAGTTTTCGTTTCAGTGTTACGGTTGGAGTTAGCGTGAGGGTCAGGTTAGGTTTGGGGTTGAGCTTAAGGTGTCCGCCTAGGGTTAGGGTTAGGTCTGTGGTTTGAGTTAGGCTTCAGGTTAGGTTAGGTTTGAAATTAGTTTGAGGGATTAAGTTTAGGGCTACTGTTAGTTTTCGGTTCAGTGTTACGGTTGGAGTTAGCGTAAGGGTCAGGTTAGGGTTGGGTTTGAACTTCAGGTGTCCATGTAGGGTTAGGGTTAGGTGTATGGTTTGATTTAGGCTTCAGGTTAGGTTAGGTTGGAACTTAGTTTGAGGCAGTAAGTTTAGGGCTACTGTTAGTTTTCGGGTAACTGTTACGGTTGGAGTTAGCGTCAGGGCCAGGTTAGGTTTGGGGTTGAGCTTAAGGTGTCCGCCTAGCGTTATGGTTAGGTCTGTGATTTGAGTTAGGGTTCAGGTTATGTTAGGTTTGAACTTAGTTTGATGGAGTAAGTTTAGGGCTACTGTTAGTTTTCGGTTCAGTGTTACGGTTGGAGATAGCGTCAGGGTCAGGTTAGGGTTGGGGTTGAACTTCAGGTTTCCGCCTTGGGTTAGGGTTAGGTCTATGGTTTGAGTTAGGCTTCAGGTTAGGTTAGGTTTGAACTTAGTTTGAGGGAGTAAGTTTAGGGCTACTGTTAGTTTTCGGTTCAGTGTTACGGTTGGAGATAGCGTCAGGGTCTGGTTAGGGTTGTGGTTGAGTTTCTGGTGTCCGCCTAGGGTTAGGGTTAGGTCTATGGTTTGAGTTAGGCTTCAAGTTAGGTTAGGTTTGAAGTTAGTTTGAGGGAGTAAGTTTAGGGCTACTGTTAGTTTTCGGGTAACTGCTACTGTTGGAGTTAGCATCAGGGCCAGGTTAGGGTTGGGGTTGAGCTTAAGGTGTCCGCCTAGGGTTAGGTTTAGGTGTATGGTTTGATTTAGGCTTCAGGTTAGGTTAGGTTTGAAGTTAGTTTGAGGGAGTAAGTTTAGGGCTATTGTTAGTTTTCGGATAACTATTACAGTTGGAGTAAGCGTCAGGTTCAGGTTAGGGTGGGGGTTAAGTATAAGGTGTCCGCCTAGGGTTAGGGTTAGGTCTATGATTTGATTTAGGCTTCAGGTTAGGTTAGGTTTGAACTTAGTTTGAGGGAGTCAGTTTAGGGCTACTGTTAGTTTTCGGTTAACTGTAAAGGTTGGAGTAAGCGTCAGGGTCAGGTTAGGTATGGGGTTGAGCTTAAGGTGTCCGCCTAGGGTTAGGGTTATGTGTATGGTTTGATTTAGGCTTCAGGTTAGGTTAGGTTTGAACTTAGTTTGAGGGAGTAAGTTTAGGGCTACTGTTAGTTTTCGGGTAACTATTACGGTTGGAGTAAGCGTCAGGGTCAGGTTAGGGTTGGGGTCAAGCTTAAGGTGTCCGCCTAGGGTTAGGGTTATGTGTATGGTTTGATTTAGGCTTGAGGTTAGGTTAGGTTTGAACTTAGTTTGAGGGAGTTAATTTAGGGCTACTGTTAGTTTTCGGTTAACTGTTATGGTTGGAGTAAGCGTCAGGGTCATGTTAGGGTTGGGGTCAAGCTTAAGTTGTCCGCCTAGGGTTAGGTTTAGGTCTATTGTTTGAGTTAGGCTTCAGGTTAGGTTAGGTTTGAACTTAGTTTGAGGCAGTCAGTTTAGGTCTACTGTTAGTTTTCGGTTCAGTGTTACAGTTGGATTTAGCCTCAGGGTCAGGTTAGGGTTGGGGTTAAGCTTAAGGTGTCCGCCTAGGGTTAGGGTTAGGTCTATTGTTTGAGTTAGGCTTCAGGTTAGGTTAGGTTTGAACTTAGTTTGAGGGAGTAAGTTTAGGGCTACTGTTAGTTTTTGGTTCAGTGTTACGTTTGGAGTTAGCGTGAGGGTCAGGTTAGGGTTGGGGTTGAGCTTAAGGTGTCCGCCTAGGGTTAGGGTTAGGTCTGTGGTTTGAGATAGGCTTCAGGTTAGGTTAGGTTTGAACTTAGTTTGAGGGAGTAAGTTTAGGGCTACTGTTAGTGTTCGGTTCAGTGTTACGGTTGGAGATAGCGTCAGGGTCAGGTTAGGGTTGGCGTTGAGCTTCAGGTGTCCGCCTTGGGTTAGGGTTAGGTCTATGGTTTGAGTTAGGCTTCAGGTTAGGTTAGGTTTGAACTTAGTTTGAGGGAATAAGTTTAGGGCTACTGTTAGTTTTCGGTTCAGTGTTACGGTTGGAGATAGCGTCAGGGTCTGGTTAGGGATGTGGTTGAGTTTCAGGTGTCTGCCTAGGGTTAGGGTTAGGTCTATGGTTTGAGTTAGGCTTCAAGTTAGGTTAGGTTTGAAGTTAGTTTGAGGGAGTTAGTTTAGGGCTACTGTTAGTTTTCGGGTAACTGTTACTGTTGGAGTTAGCGTCAGGGCCAGGTTAGGGTTGGGGTTGAGCTTAAGGTGTCCGCCTAGGGTTAGGGTTAGGTGTATGGTTTGATTTAGGCTTCAGGTTAGGTTAGGTTTGAAGTTAGTTTGAGGGAGTAAGTTTAGGGCTATTGTTAGTTTTCGGTTAACTGTTACAGTTGGAGTAAGCGTCAGGGTCAGGTTAGGGTGGGGGTTAAGCATAAGGTGTCCGCCTAGGGTTAGGTTTAGGTCTATGATTTGATTTAGGCTTCAGGTTAGGTTAAGTTTGAACTTAGTTTGAGGGAGTCAGTTTAGGGCTACTGTTAGTTTTTGGTTAACTGTTAAGGTTGGAGTAAGCGTCAGGGTCAGGTTAGGTTTGGGGTTGAGCTTAAGGTGTCCGCCTAAGGTTAGGGTTAGGTCTATTGTTTGAGTTAGGCTTCAGGTTAGGTTATGTTTGAACTTAGTTTGAGGGAGACAGTTTAGGGCTACTGTTAGTTTTCATTTAACTGTTACGGTTGGAGTAAGCGTCAGGCTCAGGTTAGTGTGGGGTTAAGCATAAGGTTTCCGCCTAGGGTTAGGGTTAGGTCTATGGTTTCATTTAGGCTTCAGGTTAGGTTAGGATTGAACTTAGTTTGAGGGAGTAAGTTTAGGGCTACTGTTAGTTTTCGGTTCAATGTTACGTTTGGAGTTAGCGTGAGGGTCCGGTTAGGGTTGGGGTTGAGCTTAAGGTGTTCGCCTAGGGTTAGGCTTAGGTCTGTGGTTTGAGTTAGGCTTCAGGTTAGGTTAGGTTTGAACTTAGTTTGAGGGAGTAAGTTTAGGGCTACTGTTAGTTTTCGGTTAACTGTTACGGTTGGAGTAAGCGTCAGGGTCAGGTTAGGGTTGGGGTCAAGCTTAAGGTGTCCGCCTAGGGTTAGGGTTAGGTCTATTGTTTGGGTTAGTCTTCAGGTTAGGTTAGGTTTGAACTTAGTTTGAGGGAGTAAGTTTAGGGCTACTGTTATTTTTCGGCTCAGTGTTACGGTTGGAGTTAGCGTGAGGGTCAGGTTAGGGTTGGGGTTGTGCTTAAGGTGTCCTCCTAGGGTTAGTGTTAGGTCTGTGGTTTGAGTTAGGCTTCAGGTTAGGTTAGGTTTGAACTTAGTTTGAGGGAGTAAGTTTAGGGCTACTGTTAGTTTTCGGGTAACTGTTACTGTTGGAGTTAGCGTCATGGCCAGGTTAGGGTTGGGGTTGAGCTTAAGGTGTCCACCTAGGGTTAGGGTTAGGTGTATGGTTTCATTTATGCTTCAGGTTTGGTTAGGTTGGAACTTAGTTTGAGGCAGTAAGTTTAGGGCTACTGTTAGTTTTCGGGTAACTGTTACGGTTGGAGTTAGCGTCAGTGCCAGGTTAGGGTTGGGGTTGAGCTTAAGGTGTCCGCGTAGGGTTAGGGTTAGGTCTGTGGTTTGAGTTAGGCTTCAGGTTAGGTTAGGTTTGAACTTAGTTTGAGGGAGTAAGTTTAGGGCTACTGTTAGTTTTCGGTTCAGTGTTACGGTTGGAGATAGCGTCAGGGTCAGGTTAGGGATGGGGTTGAGCTTCAGGTGTCCGCCTAGGGTTAGGGTTAGGTCTATGGTTTGAGTTAGGCTCCAGGTTAGGTTAGGTTTGAACTTAGTTTGAGGGAGTAAGTTTAGGGCTACTCTTAGTTTTCGGTTCAGTGTTACGGTTGGAGTTAGCGTGAGGGTCAGATTAGGGTTGGGGTTGAGCTTAAGGTGTCCTCCTAGGGTTAGGGTTAGGTCTGTGGTTTGAGTTAGGCTCCAGGTTAGGTTATGTTTGAACTTAGTTTGAGGGAGTAAGTTTAGGGCTACTGTTAGTTTTCGGTTCAGTGTTACGGTTGGAGATAGCGTCAGGGTCTGGTTAGGGTTGTGGTTGAGTTTCAGGTGTCCGCCTAGGGTTAGGGTTAGGTCTATGGTTTGAGTTCGGCTTCAAGTTAGGTTAGGTTTGAAGTTAGTTTGAGGGAGTAAGTTTAGGGCTACTGTTAGTTTTCGGGTAACTGTTACTGTTGGAGTTAGCGTCAGGGCCAGGTTAGGGTTGGGGTTGAGCTTAAGGTGTCCGCCTAGGGTTAGGGTTAGGTGTATGGTTTGATTTAGGCTTCAGGTTAGGTTAGGTTTGAAGTTAGATTGAGGGAGTAAGTTTAGGGCTACTGTTAGTTTTCGGTTAACTGTTACAGTTGGAGTAAGCGTCAGGGTCAGGTTAGGGTGGGGGTTAAGCATAAGGTGTCCGCCTAGGGTTAGGGTTAGGTTTATGATTTGATTTAGGCTTCAGGTTAGGTTAGGTTTGAACTTAGTTTGAGGGAGTCAGTTTAGGGCTACTGTCAGTTTTCGGTTAACTGTTACGATTGGAGTAAGCGTCAGGGTCAGGTTAGGTTTGGGGTTGAGCTTAAGGTGTCCGCCTAGGGTTAGGGTTAGTTGTATGGTTTGATTTAGGCTTCAGGTTAGGTTAGGTTTGAACTTAGTTTGAGGGAGTAAGTTTAGGGCTACTGTTAGTTTTCGTTTAACTGTTACGGTTGGAGTAAGCGTCAGGGTCAGGTTAGGGTGGGGGTTAAGCATAAGTTGTCCGCCTAGGGTTAGGGTTAGGTCTATGGTTTCATTTAGGCTTTAGGTTAGGTTAGGATTGAACTTAGTTTGAGGGAGTAAGTTTAGGGCCACTGTTAGTTTTCGGTTCAGTGTTATGGTTGGATTTAGCCTCAGGGTCAGGTTAGGGTTGGGGTTAAGCTTAAGGTGTCCGCCTAGGGTTAGGGTTAAGTCTATTGTTTGAGTTATGCTTCAGGTTAGGTTAGGTTTGAACTTAGTTTGAGGGAGACAGTTTAGGGCTACTGTTAGTTTTCGTTTAACTGTTACGGTTGGAGTAAGCGTCTGGGTCATGTTAGGGTAGGGGTTAAGCATAAGGTGTCCGACTAGGGTTAGGGTTAGGTCTATGGTTTCATTTAGGCTTCAGTTTAGGTTAGGATTGAACTTAGTTTTAGGGAGTAAGTTTAAGGCTACTGTTAGTTTTCGGTTCAGTGTTACGTTTGGAGTTAGCGTGACGGTCCAGTTAGGGTTGGGGTTGAGCTTAAGGTGTCTGCCTAGGGTTAGGGTTAGGTCTGTGGTTTGAGTTAGGCTTCAGGTTAGGTTAGGTTTGAACTTAGTTTGAGGGAGTAAGTTTAGGGCTACTGTTAGTTTTCGGTTAACTGTTACGGTTGGAGTAAGCGTCAGGGTCAGGTTAGGTTTGGGGTCAAGCTTAAAGTGTCCTCCTAGGGTTAGGGTTACGTCTATTGTTTGAGTTAGGCTTCAGGTTTGGTTAGGTTTGAACTTAGTTTGAGCGAGTAAGTTTAGGGCTACTGTTAGTTTTCGGTACAGTGTTACGGTTGGAGTTAGCGTGAGGGTCAGGTTAGGGTTGGGGTTGAGCTTAAGGTGTCCTCCTAGGGTTAGGGTTAGGTCTGTGGTTTGAGTGAGGCTTCAGCTTAATTTAGGTTTGGACTTAGTTTGATGGAGACAGTTTAGGGCTACTGTTAGTTTTCATTAAACTGTTACGGTTGGAGTAAGCGTCAGGGTCAGGTTAGGGTGGGGGTTAAGCATAAGGTGTCCGCCTAGGGTTAGGGTTAGGTCTATGGTTTCATTTAGGCTTCAGGTTAGGTTAGGATTGAACGTAGTTTGAGGGAGTAACTTTAGGGCTACTGTTAGTTTTCGGTTCAGTGTTACGGTTGGAGATAGCGTCAGGGTCTGGTTAGGGTTGTGGTTGAGTTTCAGGTGTCCGCCTAGGGTTAGGGTTAGGTCTATGGTTTGAGTTAGGCTTCAAGTTAGGTTAGGTTTGAAGTTAGTTTGAGGGAGTAAGTTTAGGGCTACTGTTAGTTTTCGGGTAACTGTTACTGTTGGAGTTAGCGTCAGGGCCAGGTTAGGGTTGGGGTTGAGCTTAAGGTGTCCGCCTAGGGTTAGGGTTAGGTGTATGGTTTGATTTAGTCTTCAGGTTAGGATAGGTTTGAACTTAGTTTGAGGGAGTAAGTTTAGGGCTACTGTTAGTTTTCGTTTAACTGTTACGGTTGGAGTAAGCGTCAGGGTCAGGTTATGGTGGGGGTTAACCATAAGGTGTCCGCCTAGGGTTAGGGTTAGGTCTATCATTTCATTTAGGCTTTAGGTTAGGTTAGGATTGAACTTAGTTTGAGGGAGTAAGTTTAGGGCTACTCTTAGTTTTCGGTTCAGTGATATGGTTGGAGTTAGCCTGGAGGTCAGGTTAGGGTTGTGGTTGAGCTTAAGGTGTCCGCCTAGGGTTAGGGTTAGGTCTATGATTTGATTTAGGCTTCAGGTTAGGTTAGGTTTGAACTTAGTTTGAGGGAGTCAGTTTAGGGCTACTGTTAGTTTTCGGTTAACTGTTACGGTTGGAGTAGGCATCAGGGTCAGGTTAGGTTTGGGGTTGAGCTTAAGGTGTCCGCCTAGGGTTAGGGTTAGGTGTATGGTTTGATTTAGGCTTCAGTTTAGGTTAGGTTTGAACTTAGTTTGAGGGAGTAAGTTTAGGGCTACTGTTAGTTTTTGGTTCAGTGTTACATTTGGAGTTAGCGTGAGTGTCTGGTTAGGGTTGGGGTTGAGCTTAAGGTGTCCACCTAGGGTTAGGGTTAGGTCTGTGGTTTGAGATAGGGTTCAGGTTAGGTTAGGTTTGAACTTAGTTTGAGGGAGTAAGTTTAGGGCTACTGTTAGTTTTCGGTTCAGTGTTAAGGTTGGAGATAGCGTCAGGGTCAGGTTAGGGTTGGGGTTCAGCTTCAGGTGTCCGCCTATTGTTAGGGTTAGGTCTATGATTTGATTTAGGCATCAGGTTAGGTTAGGTTTGAACTTAGTTTGAGCGAGTAAGTTTAGGGCTACTGTTAGTTTTTGGTTCAGTGTTATGGTTGGAGATAGCGTCATGGTCAAGTTAGGGTTGGGTTTGAGATTCAGGTGTCCGCCTAGGGTTAGGGTTAGGTCTGTGGTTTGAGTTAGGCTTCAGGTTAGGTTAGGTTTGAACGTAGTATGAGGGAGTAAGTTTAGGGCTACTGTTAGTTTTCGGTTCAGTGTTACGGTTGGTGATAGCGTCAGGGTCAGGTTAGGGTTGAGATTCAGCTTCAGGTGTCCGCCTAGGGTTAGGGTTAGGTCTATGGTTTGAGTTAGGGTCCAGGTTAGGTTAGGTTTGAACTTAGTTTGAGGGAGTAAGTTTAGGGTTACTGTTTGTTTTCGGTTCAGTGTTACGGTTGGAGATAGCGTCAGGGTCTGGTTAGGGTTGTGGTTGAGTTTCAGGTGTCCGCCTAGGGTTAGGGTTAGGTCTATGGTTTGAGTTAGGCTTCAAGTTAGGTTAGGTTTGAAGTTAGTTTGAGGGAGTAATTTTAGGGCTACTGTTAGTTTTCGGGTAACTGTTACTGTTGGAGTTAGCGTCAGGGCCAGGTTCGGGTTGGGGTTGAGCTTAAGGTGTCCGCCTAGGGTTAGGGTTACGTGTATGGTTTGATTTAGTCTTCAGGTTAGGATAGGTTTGAACTTAGTTTGAGGGAGTAAGTTTAGGGCTACTGTTAGTTTTCGTTTAACTGTTACGGTTGGAGAAAGCGTCAGGGTCAGGTTATGGTGGTGGTTAAACATAAGGTGTCCGCCTAGGGTTAGGGTTAGGTCTATGGTTTCATTTAGGCTTTATGTTAGGTTAGGATTGAACTTAGTTTGAGGGAGTAAGTTTAGGGCTACTCTTAGTTTTCGGTTCAGTGATATGGTTGGAGTTAGCCTGGAGGTCAGGTTAGGGTTGTGGTTGAGCTTAAGGTGTCCGCCTAGGGTTAGGGTTAGGTCTATGGTTTGATTTAGGCTTCAGGTTAGGTTAGGTTTGAACTTAGTTTGAGGGAGTCAGTTTAGGGCTACTGTTAGTTTTCGGTTAACTGTTACGGTTGGAGTAAGCATCAGGGTCAGGTTAGGGTTGGGGTTGAGCTTAAGGTGTCCACCTAGGGTTAGGGTTAGGTCTGTGGTTTGAGATAGGGTTCAGGTTAGGTTAGGTTTGAACTTAGTTTGAGGGAGTAAGTTTAGGGCTACTGTTAGTTTTCGGTTCAGTGTTACGGTTGGAGATAGCGTCAGGGTCAGGTTAGGGTTGGGGTTGAGCTTCAGGTGTCTGCCTATTGTTAGGGTTAGGTCTATGATTTGATTTAGGCTTCATGATAGGTTAGGTTTGAACTTAGTTTGTGCGAGTAAGTTTAGGGCTACTGTTAGATTTTGGTTCAGTGTTATGGTTGGAGATAGCGTCATGATCAAGTTAGGGTTGGGTTTGAGATTCAGGTGTCCGCCTAGGGTTAGGGTTAGGTCTATGGTTTGAGTTAGGCCTCAGGTTAGGTTAGGTTTGAACTTAGTATGAGGGAGTAAATTTAGGCCTATTGTATTTTTTGGTTCAGTGTTACGGTTGAATTTAGCCTCAGGGTCAGGTTAGGGTTGGGGTCAAGCTTAAGGTGTCCGCCTAGGGTTAGGGTTAGGTCTATTGTTTGAGTTAGGCTTCAGGTTAGGTTAGGTTTGAACTTAGTTTGAGGGAGTAAGTTTAGGGCTACTGTTAGTTTTCAGTTCAGTGTTACGGTTGGAGTTAGCGTGAGGGTCAAGTTAGGGTTGTGATTGAGCTTCAGGTGTCCACCTAGGGTTAGGGTTAGGTCTATGGTTTGAGTTAGGGTCCAGGTTAGGTTAGGTTTGAACTTAGTTTGAGGGAGTAAGTTTAGGGCTACTGTTAGTTTTCGGTTCAGTGTTTCGGTTGGAGATAGCGTCAGGGTCTGGTTAGGGTTGTGGTTGAGTTTCAGGTGTCCGCCTAGGGTTAGGGTTAGGTCTATGGTTTGAGTTCGGCTTCAAGTTAGGTTAGGTTTGAAGTTAGTTTGAGGGAGTAAGTTTAAGGCTACTGTTAGTTTTCGGGTAACTGTTACTGTTGGAGTTAGCGTCAGGGCCAGGTTCGGGTTGGGGTTGAGCTTAAGGTGTCCGCCTAGGGTTAGGGTTAGGTGTATAGTTTGATTTAGGCTTCAGGTTAGGTTAGGTTTGAAGTTAGTTTGAGGGAGTAAGTTTAGGGCTACTGTTAGTTTTCGGTTAACTGTTACAGTTGGTGTAAGCGTCAGGGTCACGTTAAGGTGGGGGTTAAGCATAAGGTGTCCGCCTAGGGTTAGGGTTAGGTCTATGATTTGATTTAGGCTTCAGGTTAGGTTAGGTTTGAACATAGTTTGAGGGAGTCAGTTTAGGGCTACTGTTAGTTTTCGTTTAACTGTTACGGTTGGAGTAAGCGTCTGGGTCAGGTTAGGGTAGGGGTTAAGCATAAGGTGTCCGCCTAGGGTTAGGGTTAGGTCTATGGTTTCATTTAGGCTTCAGGTTAGGTTAGGATTGAACTTAGTTTGAGGGAGTAAGTTTAGGGCTACTGTTAGTTTTCGGTTCAATGTTACGTTTGGATTTAGCGTGACGGTCCGGTTAGGGTTGGGGTTGAGCTTAAGGTGTCTGCCTAGGGTTAGGGTTAGGTCTGTGGTTTGAGTTAGGCTTCAGGTTAGGTTAGGTTTGAACTTAGTTTCAGGGAGTAAGTTTAGGGCTACTGCTAGTTTTCGGTTAACTGTTACGGTTGGAGTAAGCGTCAGGGTCAGGTTAGGGTTGGGGTCAAGCTGAAAGTGTCCGCCTAGGGTTAGGGTTACGTCTATTGTTTGAGTTAGGCTTCAGGTTAGGTTAGGTTTGAACTTAGTTTGAGCGAGTAAGTTTAGGGCTACTGTTAGTTTTTGGTACAGTGTTACGGTTGGAGATAGCGTCAGGGTCTGGTTAGGGTTGTGGTTGAGTTTCAGGTGTCCGCCTAGGGTTAGGGTTAGGTCTATGGTTTGAGTTAGGCTTCAGGTTAGGTTAGGTTTGAACTTAGTTTGAGGGATTAAGTTTAGGGCTACTGTTAGTTTTCAGTTAACTGTTACTGTTGGAGTAAGCGTCTGGGTCAGGTTTGGTTTGGGGTCAAGCTTAAGGTGTCAGCCTAGGGTTAGGGTTACGTCTATTGTTTGAGTTAGGCTTCAGGTTAGGTTAGGTTTGAACTTAGGTTGAGCGAGTAAGTTTAGGGCTACTGTTAGTTTTCGGTACAGTGTTACGGTTGGAGTTAGCGTGAGGGTCAGGTTAGGGTTGGGGTTGAGCTTAAGGTGTCCTCCTAGTGTTAGGGTTAGGTCTGTGGTTTGAGTGAGGCTTCAGGTTAGGTTAGGTTTGAACTTAGTTTGAGGGAGACAGTTTAGGGCTACTGTTAGTTTTCATTTAACTGTTACGGTTGGAGTAAACTTCAGGGTCAGGTTAGGGTGGGGGTTAAGCATAAGGTGTCCGCCTAGGGTTAGGGTTAGGTCTATGGTTTGAGTTAGGCTTCAAATTAGGTTAGGTTTGAAGTTAGTTTGAGGGAGTAAGTTTAGGGCTACTGTTAGTTTTCGGGTAACTTTTACTGTTGGAGTTAGCGTCAGGGCCAGGTTAGGGTTGGGGTTGAGCTTAAGGTGTCCGCCTAGGGTTAGGGTTAGGTGAATGGTTTGATTTACGCTTCAGGTTAGGTTAGGTTTGAACTTAGCTTGAGGGAGTAAGTTTAGGGCTACTGTTAGTTTTCGTTTAACTGTTACGGTTGGAGTAAGCGTCAGGGTCAGGTTATGGTGGGGGTTAACCATAAGGTGTCCGCCTAGGGTTAGGGTTAGGTCTATGGTTTCATTTAGGCTTCAGGTTAGGTTAGGTTTGAACTTAGTTTGAGGGAGTAAGTTTAGGGCTACTGTTAGTTTTCGGTTCAGTGTTACGGTTGGAGATAGCGTCAGGGTCTGGTTAGGGTTGTGGTTGAGTTTCAGGTGTCTGCCTAGGGTTAGGGTTAGGTCTATGGTTTGAGTTAGGCTTCAAGTTAGGTTAGGTTTGAAGTTAGTTTGAGGGAGTAAGTTTAGGGCTACTGTTAGTTTTCGGGTAACTGTTACTGTTGGAGTTAGCGTCAGGGCCAGGTAAGGGTTGGGGTTGAGCTTAAGGTGTCCTCCTAGTGTTAGGGTTAGGTCTGTGGTTTGAGTGAGGCTTCAGGTTAGGTTAGGTTTGAACTTAGTTTGAGGGAGACAGTTCAGGGCTACTGCTAGTTTTCATTTAACTGTTACGGTTGGAGTAAACTTCAGGGTCAGTTTAGGGTGGGGGTTAAGCATAAGGTGTCCGCCTAGGGTTAGGGTTAGGTCTATGGTTTCATTTAGGCTTCAGGTTAGGTTAGGATTGAACGTAGTTTGAGGGAGTAAGTTTAGGGCTACTGTTAGTTTTCGGTTCAGTGTTACGGTTGGAGATAACGTCAGGGTCTGGTTAGGGTTGTGGTTGAGTTTCAGGGGTCCGCCTAGGGTTAAGGTTAGGTCTATGGTTTGAGTTAGGCTTCAAATTAGGTTAGGTTTGAAGTTAGTTTGAGGGAGTAAGTTTAGGGCTACTGTTAGTTTTCGGGTAACTTTTACTGTTGGAGTTAGCGTCAGGGCCAGGTTAGGGTTGGGGTTGAGCTTAAGGTGTCCGCCTAGGGTTAGGGTTAGGTGAATGGTTTGATTTACGCTTCAGGTTAGGTTAGGTTTGAACTTAGCTTGAGGGAGTAAGTTTAGGGCTACTGTTAGTTTTTGTTTAACTGTTACGGTTGGAGTAAGCGTCAGGGTCAGGTTATGGTGGGGGTTAACCATAAGGTGTCCGCCTAGGGTTAGGGTTAGGTCTATGGTTTCATTTAGGCTTCAGGTTAGGTTAGGTTTGAACTTAGTTTGAGGGAGTAAGTTTAGGGCTACTGTTAGTTTTCGGTTCAGTGTTACGGTTGGAGATAGCGTCAGGGTCTGGTTAGGGTTGTGGTTGAGTTTCAGGTGTCTGCCTAGGGTTAGGGTTAGGTCTATGGTTTGAGTTAGGCTTCAAGTTAGGTTAGGTTTGAAGTTAGTTTGAGGGAGTAAGTTTAGGGCTACTGTTAGTTTTCGGGTAACTGTTACTGTTGGAGTTAGCGTCAGGGCCAGGTAAGGGTTGGGGTTGAGCTTAAGGTGTCCGCCTAGGGTTAGGGTTAGGTCTATGGTTTGAGTTAGGCTTCAGGTTAGGTTAGGTTTGAACTTAGTTTGAGGGAGTAAGTTTAGGCCTATTGTATTTTTTGGTTCAGTGTTACGGTTGAATTTAGCCTCAGGGTCAGGTTAGGGTTAGGGTTAAGCTTAAGGTGTCCGCCTAGCGTTAGGGTTAGGTCTATTGTTTGAGTTAGGCTTCAGGTTAGGTTAGGTTTGAACTTAGTTTGAGGGAGTAACTTTAGGGCTACTGTTAGTTTTCGGTTCAGTGTTACGGTTGGAGTTAGCGTGAGGGTCAGGTTAGGGTTGGTGTTGAGCTTAAGGTGTCCTCCCAGGGTTTGGGTTAGGTCTGTGGTTTGAGTTAGGCTTCAGGTTAGGTTAGGTTTGAACGTAGTTTGAGGGAGTAAGTTTAGGGCTACTGTTAGTTTTCGGTTCAGTGTTACGGTTGGAGATAGCGTCAGGGTCAGGTTAGGGTTGTGATTCAGCTTCAGGTGTCCGCCTAGGGTTAGGGTTAGGTCTATGGTTTGAGTTAGGGTCCAGGTTAGGTTAGGTTTGAACTTAGTTTGAGGGAGTAAGTTTAGGGCTACTGTTAGTTTTCGGGTAACTGTTACTGTTGGAGTTAGCGTCAGGGCCAGGTTCGGGTTCGGGTTGAGCTTAAGGTGTCCGCCTAGGGTTAGGGTTAGGTGTATGGTTTGATTTAGTCTTCAGGTTAGGATAGGTTTGAACTTAGTTTGAGGGAGTAAGTTTAGGGCTACTGTTAGTTTTCGTTTAACTGTTACGGTTGGAGTAAGCGTCAGGGTCAGGTTATGGTGGGGGTTAACCATAAGGTGTCCGCCTAGGGTTAGGGTTAGGTCTATGTTTTCATTTAGGCTTTAGGTTAGGTAAGGATTGAACTTAGTTTGTGGGAGTAAGTTTAGGGCTACTCTTAGTTTTCGGTTCAGTGATATGGTTGGAGTTAGCCTGGAGGTCAGGTTAGGGTTGGGGTTGAGCTTAAGGTGTCCGCCTAGGGTTAGGGTTAGGTCTATGATTTGATTTAGGCTTCAGGTTATGTTAGGTTTGAACTTAGTTTGAGGGAGTCAGTTTAGGGCTACTGTTAGTTTTCAGTTAACTGTTACGGTGGGAGTAAGCATCAGGGTCAGGTTAGGTTTGGGGTTGAGCTTAAGGTGTCCGCCTAGGGTTAGGGTTAGGTGTATGGTTTGATTTAGGCTTCAGGTTAGGTTAGGTTTGAACTTAGTTTGAGGGAGTAAGTTTAGGGCTACTGTTAGTTTTTGGTTCAGTGTTACATTTGGAGTTAGCGTGAGTGTCTGGTTAGGGTTGGGGTTGAGCTTAAGGTGTCCACCTAGGGTTAGGGTTAGGTCTGTGGTTTGAGATAGGGTTCAGGTTAGGTTAGGTTTGAACTTAGTTTGAGCGAGTAAGTTTAGGGCTACTGTTAGTTTTTGGTTCAGTGTTATGGTTGGAGATAGCGTCATGGTCAAGTTAGGGTTGGGTTTGAGATTCAGGTGTCCGCCTAGGGTTAGGGTTAGGTCTATGGTTTGAGTTAGGCTTCAGGTTAGGTGAGGTTTGAACTTAGTTTGAGGGAGTATGTTTAGGCCTATTGTATTTTTTTGTTCAGTGTTACGGTTGAATTTAGCCTCAGGGTCAGGTTAGGGTTGGGGTTGAGCTTAAGGTGTCGTCCTAGGGTTAGGGTTAGGTCTGTGGTTTGAGTTAGGCTTCAGGTTAGGTTAGGTTTGAACTTAGTTTGAGGGAGTAAGTTTAGGGCTACTGTTAGTTTTCGGTTCAGTGTTACCGTTGTAGATAGCGTCAGGGTCAAGTTTGGGTTGTGATTGAGCTTCAGGTGTCCGCCTAGGGTTAGGGTTAGGTCTATGGTTTGAGTTAGGGTCCAGGTTAGGTTAGGTTTGAACTTAGTTTGAGGGAGTAAGTTTAGGGCTACTGTTAGTTTTCGGTTCAGTGTTACGGTTGGAGATAGCGTCAGGGTCTGGTTAGGGTTGTGGTTGAGTTTCAGGTGTCCGCCTAGGGTTAGGGTTAGGTCTATGGTTTGAGTTAGGCTTCAAGTTAGGTTAGGTTTGAAGTTAGATTGAGGGAGTAAGTTTAGGGCTACTGTAAGTTTTCGGGCAACTGTTACTGTTGGAGTTAGCGTCAGGGCCAGGTTAGGGTTGGGGTTGATCTTAAGGTGTCCGCCTAGGGTTAGGGTTAGGTGTATGGTTTGATTTAGGCTTCAGGTTAGGTTAGGTTTGAAGTTAGTTTGAGGGAGTAAGTTTAGGGCTACTGTTAGTTTTTGGTTAACTGTTACAGTTGGAGTAAGCGTCAGGGTCACGTTAGGGTGGGGGTTAAGAATAAGGTGTCCGCCTAGGGTTAGGGTTAGGTCTATGATTTGATTTAGGCTTCAGGTTAGGTTAGGATTGAACTTAGTTTGAGGGAGTAAGTTTAGGACTACTCTTAGTTTTCGGTTCATTGATATGGTTGGAGTTAGCCTGGAGGTCAGGTTAGGGTTGGGGTCAAGCTTAAGGTGTCCGCCTAGGGTTAGGTTTAGGTCTATTGTTTGAGTTAGGCTTCAGGTTAGGTTAGGATTGAACTTAGTTTGAGGGAGTAAGTTTAGGGCTACTGTTAGTTTTCGGTTCAGTGTTACGGTTGGAGATAGCGTCAGGGTCTGGTTAGGGTTGTGGTTTAGTTTCAGGTGTCCACCTAGGGTTAGGGTTAGGTCTATGGTTTGAGTTAGGCTTCAGGTTAGGTTAGGTTTGAAGTTAGTTTGAGGGAGTAAGTTTAGGGCTACTGTTAGTTTTCGGGTAACTGTTACTGATGGAGTTAGCGTCAGGGCCAGGTTAGGGTTGGGGTTGAGCTTAAGGTGACCGCCTAGGGTCAGGGTTAGGTCTATGGTTTCATTTAGGCTTCAGGTTAGGTTAGGATTGAACTTAGTTTGAGGGAGTAAGTTTAGGGCCACTGTTAGTTTTCGGTTCAGTGTTACGGTTGGATTTAGCCTCAGGGTCAGGTTAGTGTTGGGGTTAATCTTAAGGTGTCCGCCTAGGGTTAGGGTTAAGTCTATTGTTTGAGTTAGGCTTCAGGTTAGGTTAGGTTTGAACTTAGTTTGAGGGAGACAGTTTAGGGCTACTCTTAGTTTTCATTTAACTGTTACGGTTGGAGTAAGCGTCAGGGTCAGGTTAGTGTGGGGGTTAAGCATAAGTTGTCCGCCTAGGGTTAGGGTTAGGTCTATGGTTTCATTTAGGCTTCAGGTTAGGTTAGGATTGAACTTAGTTTGAGGGAGTAAGTTTAGGGCTATTGTTAGTTTTCGGTTCAATGTTACGTTTGGAGTTAGCTTGACGGTCCGGTTAGGGTTGGGGTTGAGCTTAAGGTGTCTGCCTAGGGTTAGGGTTAGGTCTGTGGTTTGAGTTAGGCTTCAGGATAGGTTAGGTTTGAACTTAGTTTGAGGAAGTAAGTTTAGGGCTACTGTTAGTTTTCGGTTAACTGTTACGGTTGGAGTAAGCGTCAGGGTCAGGTTAGGGTTGGGGTCAAGCTTAAGGTGTCAGCCTAGGTTTAGGGTTAGGTCTATTGTTTGAGTTAGGCTTCAGGTTAGGGTAGGTTTGAACTTAGTTTGAGGGAGTAAGTTTAGGGCTACTGTTAGTTTTCGGTTCAGTGTTACGGTTGGAGATAGCGTCAGGGTCTAGTTAGGGTTGTGGTTGAGTTTCAGGTGTCCGCCTAGGGTTAGGGTTAGGTCTATGGTTTGAGTTAGGCTTCAAGTTAGGTTAGGTTTTAAGTTAGTTTGAGGGAGTAAGTTTAGGGCTACTGTTAGTTTTCGGTTAACTGCTACGGTTGGAGTTAGCGTCAGGGCCAGGTTAGGGTTGGGGTTGAGCTTAAGGTGTCCGTCAAGGGTTAGGGTTAGGTCTACTGTTTGAGTTAGGCTTCAGGTTAGGTTAGGTTTGAACTTAGTTTGTGGGAGACAGTTTAGGGCTACTGTTAGTTTTCGTTTAACTGTTACGGTTGGAGTAAGCGTCAGTGTCAAGTTATGGTGGGGGTTAAGCATAAGGTGTCCGCCTAGGGTTAGGGTTAGGTCTATGGTTTCATTTAGGCTTCAGGTTAGGTTAGGATTGAACTTAGTTATAGGGAGTAAGTTTAGGGCTACTGTAAGTTTTCGGTTCAATGTTACGTTTGGAGTTAGCGTGAGGGTCCGGTTAGGGTTGGGGTTGAGCTTAAGGTGTCCGCCTAGGGTTAGGGTTAGGTCTGTGGTTTGAGTTAGGCTTCAGGTTAGGTTAGGTTTGAACTTAGTTTGAGGGAGTCAGTTTAGGGCTACTGTTAGTTTTCGGTTAACTGTTACGGTTGGAGATAGCGTCAGGGTCAGGTTAGGTTTGGGGTTGAGCTTCAGGTGTCCGCCTAGGGTTAGGGTTAGGTCTATGGTTTGAGTTAGGCTTCAGGTTAGGTTAGGTTTGAACTTAGTTTGAGGGATTAAGTTTAGGGCTACTGTTAGTTTTCGGTTCAGTGTTACGGTTGGAGTTAGCGTGAGGGTCAGGTTAGGGTTGGGTTTGAACTTCAGGTGTCCGCCTAGGGTTAGGGTTAGGTGTATGGTTTGATTTAGGCTTCAGGTTAGGTTAGGTTGGAACTTAGTTTGAGGCAGTAAGTTTAGGGCTACTGTTAGTTTTCGGGTAACTGTTACGGTTGGAGTTAGCGTCAGGGCCAGGTTAGGGTTGGGGTTGAGCTTAAGGTGTCCGCCTAGGGTTAGGGTTAGGTCTGTGATTTGAGTTAGGGTTCAGGTTAGGTTAGGTTTGAACTTAGTTTGAGGGAGTAAGTTTAGGGCTATTGTTAGTTTTCGGTTCAGTGTTACGGTTGGAGATAGCGTCAGGGTCAGGTTAGGGTTGGAGTTTAGCTTAAGGTGTCCGCCTAGGGTGGGGGTTAGGTCTGTGGTTTGATTTAGGCTTCAGGTTAGGTTACGTTTGAACTTAGTTTGAGTGAGTAAGTTTAGGGCTACTGTTAGTTTTCGGTTCAGTGTTACGGTTGGAGATAGCGTCAGGGTCAGGTTACGGTGGGGGTTGAGCTTCAGGTGTCCGCCTATTGTTAGCTTTAGATCTATGATTTGAGTTAGGCTTCAGGTTATGTTAGGTTTGAACTTAGTTTGAGGGAGTAAGTTTAGGCCTATTGTATTTTTTGGTTCAGTGTTATGGTTGAATTTAGCCTCAGGGTCAGGTAAGGGTTGGGGTCAAGTTTAAGATGTCCGCCTAGGGTTAGGGTTAGGTCTATTGTTTGAGTTAGGCTTCAGGTTAGGTTAGGTTTGAACTTAGTTTGAGGGAGTAAGTTTAGGGCTACTGTTAGTTTCCGTTTCAGTGTTACGGTTGGAGTTAGCGTGAGGGTCAGGTTAGGGTTGGGGTTGAGCTTAAGGTGTCCTCCTAGGGTTAGGGTTAGGTCTGTGGTTTGAGTTAGGCTTCAGGTTAGGTTAGGTTTGAACTTAGTTTTAGGGAGTAAGTTTAGGGCTACTGTTAGTTTTCGGTTCAGTGTTACCGTTGGAGATAGCGTCAGGGTCAGATTAGGGTTGGGGTTGAGCTTCAGGTGTCCGCCTAGAGTTAGGGTTAGGTCTATGGTTTGAGTTAGGCTTCAGGTTAGGTTAGGTTTGAACTTAGTTTGAGGGAGTAAGTTTAGGGGTACTGTTAGTATTCGGTTCAGTGTTACAGTTGGAGTTATCGTGAGGGTCAGGTTAGGGTTCGGGTTGAGCTTAAGGTGTCCGCCTAGGGTTAGGGTTAGGTTTATGGTTTGATTTAGGCTTCAGGTTAGGTTAGGTTTGAACTTAGATTGAGGGAGTAAGTTTAGGGCTACTGTTAGTTTTCGGTTAACTGTTATGGTTGGAGTAAGCGTCAGGGCCAGGTTATGTTTGGGGTTGAGCTTAAGGTGTCCGCCTAGGGTTAGGGTTAGGTGTATGGTTTGATTTAGGCTTCAGGTTAGGTTAGGTTTGAAGTTAGTTTGAGGGAGTAAGTTTAGGGCTACTGTTAGTTTTCGGTTAACTGTTACAGTTGGAGTAAGCGTCAAGGTCAGGTTAGGGTAGGGTTTAAGCATGAGGTGTCCGCCTAGGGTTAGGGTTAGGTCTATGATTTGATTTAGGCTTCAGGTTAGGTTAGGTTTGAACTTAGTTTGAGGGAGTAAGTTTAGGGCTACTGTTAGTTTTCGGTTAACTGTTACGGTTGGATTAAGCGTCAGGGTCAGGTTAGGGTTGGGGTCAAGCTTAAGGGGTCCGCCTAGGGTTAGGGTTAGGTCTATTGGTTGAGTTAGGCTTCAGGTTAGGTTAGGTTTGAACTTAGTTTGAGGGAGTAAGTTTAGGGCTACTTTTAGTTTTCGGTTCAGTGTTTTGGTTGGAGATAGCGTGAGGGTCAGGTTAGGGTTGGGGTTGAGCTTAAGGTGTCCTCCTAGGGTTAGGGTTAGGTCTGTGGTTTGAGTTATGCTTCAGGTTAGGTTAGGTTTGAACTTAGTTTGAGGGAGTAAGTTTAGGGCTACTGTTAGTTTTCGGTTCAGTGTTACGGTTGGAGATATCGTCAGGGTCAGGTTAGGGTTGTGATTGAGCTTCAGGTGTCCGCCTAGGGTTAGGGTTAGGTCTATGGTTTGAGTTAGGGTCCAGGATAGGTTAGGTTTGAACTTAGTTTGAGGGAGTAAGTTTAGGGCTACTGTTAGTTTTCGGTTCAGTGTTAGGTTGGAGATAGTGTCAGGGTCTGGTTAGGGTTGTGGTTGAGTTTCAGGTGTCCGCCTAGGGTTAGGGTTAGGTCTATGGTTTGAATTAGGCTTCAAGTTAGGTTAGGTTTGAAGTTAGTTTGAGGGAGTAAGTTTAGGGCTACTGTTAGTTTTCGGGTAACTGTTACTGTTGGAGTTAGCGTCAGGGCCAGGTTCGGGTTGGGGTTGAGCTTAAGGTGTCCGCCTAGGGTTAGGGTTAGGTGTATGGTTTGATTTAGGCTTCAGGTTAGGTTAGGTTTGAAGTTAGTTTGAGGGAGTAAGTTTAGGGCTACTGTTAGTTTTCGGTTAACTGTTACAGTTGGAGTAAGCGTCAGGGTCACGTTAGGGTGGGGGTTAAGCATAAGGTGTCCGCCTAGGGTTAGGGTTAGGTCTATGATTTGATTTAGGCTTCAGGTTAGGTTAGGTTTGAACTTAGTTTGAGGGAGTCAGTTTAGGGCTACTCTTAGTTTTCGGTTCATTGATATGGTTGGAGTTAGCCTGGAGGTCAGGTTAGGGTTGGGGTCAAGCTTAAGGTGTCCGCCTAGGATTAGGGTTAGGTCTATTGTTTGAGTTAGGCTTCACGTTAGGTTAGGTTTGAACTTAGTTTGAGGGAGTAAGTTTAGGGCTACTGTTAGTTTTCGGTTCAGTGTTACGGTTGGAGTTAGCGTGAGGGTCAGGTTAGGGTTGGGGTTGAGCTTAAGGTGTCCTCCTAGGGTTAGGGTTAGGTCTGTGGTTTGAGTTAGTCTCCAGGTTAGGTTAGGTTTGAACTTAGTTTGAGGGAGTAAGTTTAGGGCTACTGTTAGTTTTCGGTTCAGTGTTACGGTTGGAGATAGCGTCAGGGTCTGGTTAGGGTTGTGGTTGAGTTTCAGGTGTCCACCGAGGGTTAGGGTTAGGTCTATGGTTTGAGTGAGGCTTCAAGTTAGGTTAGGTTTGAAGTTAGTTTGAGGGAGTAAGTTTAGGGCTACTGTTAGTTTTCGGGTAACTGTTACTGATGGAGTTAGCGTCAGGGCCAGGTTAGGGTTGGGGTTGAGCTTAAGGTGTCCGCCTAGGGTTAGGGTTAGGTGTATGGTTTGATTTAGGCTTCAGGTTAGGTTAGGTTTGAACTTAGTTTGAGGGAGTAAGTTTAGGGCTACTGTTAGTTTTCGTTTAACTGTTACGGTTGGAGTAAGCGTCAGGGTCAGGTTAGGGTGGGGGTTAAGCATAAGGTGTCCGCCTAGGGTTAGGGTTAGGTCTATGGTTTCATTTAGGCTTCAGGTTAGGTTAGGATTGAACTTAGTTTGAGGGAGTAAGTTTAGGGCCACTGTTAGTTTTCGGTTCAGTGTTACGGTTGGATTTAGCCTCAGGGTCAGGTTAGGGTTGGGGTTAAGCTTAAGGTGTCCGCCTAGGGTTAGGGTTAAGTCTATTGTTTGAGTTAGGCTTCAGGTTAGGTTAGGTTTGAACTTAGTTTGAGGGAGACAGTTTAGGGCTACTGTTAGTTTTCGTTTAACTGTTACGGTTGGAGTAAGCGTCAGGGTCAGGTTAGCGTGGGGGTTAAGCATAAGGTGTCCGCCTAGGGTTAGGGTTAGGTCTATGGTTTCATTTAGGCTTCAGGTTAGGTTAGGATTGAACTTAGTTTGAGGGAGTAAGTTTAGGGCTACTGTTAGTTTTCGGTTCAATGTTACGTTTGGAGTTAGCTTGACGGTCCGGTTAGGGTTGGGGTTGAGATTAAGGTGTCTGCCTAGGGTTAGGGTTAGTTCTGTGGTTTGAGTTAGGCTTCAGGTTAGGTTAGGTTTGAACTTAGTTTGAGGGAGTAAGTTTAGGTCTACTGTTAGTTTTCGGTTCAGTGTTACGGTTGGAGTAAGCGTCAGGGTCAGGTTAGGGTTGGGGTCAAGCTTAAGGTGTCCGCCAAGGGTTAGGTTTAGGTCTATTGTTTGAGTTAGGCTTCAGGTTAGGTTAGGTTTGAACTTAGTTTGAGGGAGTAAGTTTAGGGCTACTGTTAGTTTTCGGTACAGTGTTACGGTTGGAGTTAGCGTGAGGGTCAGGTTAGGGTTGGGGTTGAGCTTAAGGTGTCCTCCTAGGGTTAGGGTTAGGTCTGTGGTTTGAGTGAGAATTCAGGTTAGGTTAGGTTTGAACTTAGTTTGAGGGAGTAAGTTTAGGGCTACTGTTAGTTTTCGGTTCAGTGTTACGGTTGGAGATAGCGTCAGGTTCAGGTTAGGGTTGTGATTGAGCTTCAGGTGTCCGCCTAGGGTTAGGGTTAGGTCTATGGTTTGAGTTAGGGTCCAGGTTAGGGTAGGTTTGAACTTAGTTTGAGGGAGTAAGTTTAGGGCTACTGTTAGTTTTCGGTTCAGTTTTACGGTTGGAGATAGCGTCAGGGTCTGGTTAGGGTTGTGGTTGAGTTTCAGGTGTCCGCCTAGGGTTAGGGTTAGGTCTATGGTTTGAGTTAGGCTTCAAGTTAGGTTAGGTTTGAAGTTAGTTTGAGGGAGTAAGTTTAGGGCTACTGTTAGTTTTCGGGTAATTGTTACGGTTGGAGTTAGCGTCAGGGCCAGGTTAGGGTTGGGGTTGAGCTTAAGGTGTCCGCCTAGGGTTAGGGTTAGGTCTACTGTTTGAGTTAGGCTTCAGGTTAGGTTAGGTTTGAACTTAGTTTGTGGGAGACAGTTTAGGGCTACTGTTAGTTTTCGTTTAACTGTTACGGTTGGAGTAAGCGTCAGGGTCAAGTTAGGGTGGGGGTTGAACTTAAGGTGTCCGCCTAGGGTTAGGGTTAGGTGTATGGTTTGATTTAGGCTTCAGGTTAGGTTAGGTTTGAAGTTAGTTTGAGGGAGTAAGTTTAGGGCTACTTTTAGTTTTCGGTTAACTGTTACAGTTGGAGTACGCGTCAGGGTCAGGTTAGGGTGGGGGTTAAGCATAAGGTGTCCGCCTAGGGTTAGGGTTAGGTCTGTGGTTTGATTTAGGCTTCAGGTTAGGTTAGGTTTGAACTTAGATTGAGGGAGTAAGTTTAGGCCTACTGTTAGTTTTCAGGTAACTGTTACGGTTGGAGTTAGCGTTAGGGCCAGGTTATGTTTGGGGTTGAGCTTAAGGTGTCCGCCTAGAGTTACGGTTAGGTGTATGGTTTTATTTAGGCTTCAGGTTAGGTTATGTTTGAACTTAGTTTGAGAGCGTAAGTTTAGGGCTACTGTTAGTTTTCGGTTAACTGTTATGGTTCGATTAAGCGTCAGGGTCAGGTTAGGTTTGGGGTTGAGCTTAAGGTGTCCGCCTCTGGTTAGGGTTAGGTGTATGGTTCGATTTAGGCTACAGGTTAGGTTAGGTTTGAAGTTAGTTTGAGGGAGTAAGTTTAGGGCTACTGTTAGTTTTCGGTTAACTGTTACAGTTGGAGTAAGCGTCAAGGTCAGGGTAGGGTGGGGTTTAAGCATGAGGTGTCCGCCTAGGGTTAGGGTTAGGTCTATGATTTGATTTAGGCTTCAGGTTAGGTTAGGTTTGAACTTAGTTTGAGGGAGTCAGTTTAGGTCTACTGTTAGTTTTCGGTTCAGTGTTACGGTTGGATTTAGCCTCAGGGTCAGGTTAGGGTTGGGGTTAAGCTTAAGGTGTCCGCCTAAGGTTAGGGTTAGGTCTATTGTTTGAGTTAGGCTTCAGGTTAGGTTAGGTTTGAACTTAGTTTGAGGGAGTAAGTTTAGGGCTACTGTTAGTTTTTGGTTCAGTGTTACGTTTGGAGTTAGCGTGAGGGTCAGGTTAGGGGTGGGGTTGAGCTTAAGGTGTCCGCCTAGGGTTAGGGTTAGGTCTGTGGTTTGAGATAGACTTCAGGTTAGTTTAGGTTTGAACTTAGTTTGAGGGAGTAAGTTTAGGGCTACTGTTAATTTTCGGTTCAGTGTTACGTTTGGAGATAGCGTCAGGGTCAGGTTAGGGTTGGGGTTGAGCTTCAGGTGTCCGCCTTGGGTTAGGGTTAGGTCTATGGTTTGAGTTAGGCTTCAGGTTACGTTAGGTTTGAACTTAGTTTGAGGGAGTAAGTTTAGGGCTACTGTTAGTTTTCGGTTCAGTGTTACGGTTGGAGATAGCGTCAGGGTCTGGTTAGGGATGTGGTTGAGTTTCAGGTGTCTGCCTAGGGTTAGGGTTATGTCTATGGTTTGAGTTAGACTTCAAGTTAGGTTAGGTTTGAAGTTAGTTTGAGGGAGTAAGTTTAGGGCTACTGTTAGTTTTCGGGTAACTGTTACTGTTGGAGTTAGCGTCAGGGCCAGGTTAGGGTTGGGGTTGAGCTTAAGGTGTCCGCCTAGGGTTAGGGTTAGGTGTATGGTTTGATTTAGGCTTCAGGTTAGGTTAGGTTTGAAGTTAGTTTGAGGGAGTAAGTTTAGGGCTATTGTTAGTTTTCGGTTAACTGTTACAGTTGGAGTACGCGTCAGGGTCAGGTTAGGGTGGGGGTTAAGCATAAGGTGTCCGCCTAGGGTTAGGGTTAGGTCTATGATTTGATTTAGGCTTCAGGTTAGGTTAGGTTTGAACTTAGTTTGAGGGAGTCAGTTTAGGGCTACTGTTAGTTTTCGGTTAACTGTTACGGTTGGAGTAAGCGTCAGGGTCAGGTTAGGTTTGGGGTTGAGCTTAAGGTGTCCGCCTAGGGTTAGGGTTAGGTGTATGGTTTGATTTAGGCTTCAGGTTAGGTTAGGTTTGAACTTAGTTTGAGGGAGTAAGTTTAGGGCTACTGTTAGTTTTCGTTTAACTGTTAGGGTTGGAGTAAGCGTCGGGTCAGGTTAGGGTGGGGGTTAAGCATAAGGTGTCCGCCTAGGGTTAGGGTTAGGTCTATGGTTTCATTTAGGCTTCAGGTTAGGTTAGGATTGAACTTAGTTTGAGGGAGTAAGTTTAGGGCCACTGTTAGTTTTCGGTTCAGTGTTATGGTTCGATTTACCCTCAGGGTCAGGTTAGGTTTGGGGTTAAGCTTAAGGTGTCCGCCTAAGGTTAGGGTTAGGTCTATTGTTTGAGTTAGGCTTCAGGTTAGGTTAGGTTTGAACATAGTTTGAGGGAGACAGTTTAGGGCTACTGTTAGGTTTCATTTAACTCTTACGGTTGGAGTAAGCTTCAGGGTCAAGTTAGGGTGGGGGTTAAGCATAAGGTGTCCGCCTAGGGTTTGGGTTAGGTCTATGGTTTCATTTAGGCTTCAGGTTAGGTTAGGATTGAACTTAGTTTGAGGGAGTAAGTTTAGGGCTACTGTTAGTTTTCGGTTCAATGTTACGTTTGGAGTTAGCGTGAGGGTCCGGTTAGGGTTGGGGTTGAGCTTAAGGTGTTCGCCTAGGGTTAGGCTTAGGTCTGTGGTTTGAGTTAGGCTTCAGGTTAGGTTAGGTTTGAACGTAGTTTGAGGGAGTAAGTTTAGGGCTACTGTTAGTTTTCGGTTAACTGTTACGGTTGGAGTAAGCGTCACGGTCAGGTTAGGGTTGGGGTCAAGCTTAAGGTGTCCGCCTAGGGTTAGGGTTAGGTCTATTGTTTGAGTTAGTCTTCAGGTTAGGTTAGGTTTGAACTTAGTTTGTGGGAGTAAGTTTAGGGCTACTGTTAGTTTTCGGTTCAGTGTTACGGTTGGAGTTAGCGTGAGGGTCAGGTTAGGGTTGGGGTTGTGCTTAAGGTGTCCTCGTAGGGTTAGGGTTAGGTCTGTGGTTTGAGTTAGGCTTCAGGTTAGGTTAGGTTTGAACTTAGTTTGAGGGAGTAAGTTTAGGGCTACTGTTATTTTTCGGGTAACTGTTACTGTTGGAGTTAGCGTCATGGCCAGGTTAGGGTTGGGGTTGAGCTTAAGGTGTCCGCCTAGGGTTAGGGTTAGGTGTATGGTTTCATTTAGGCTTCATGTTAGGTTAGGTTGGAACTTAGTTTGAGGCAGTAAGTTTAGGGTTACTGTTAGTTTTCGGGTAACTGTTACGGTTGGAGTTAGCGTCAGGTCCAGGTTAGGGTTGGGGTTGAGCTTAAGGTGTCCGCCTAGGGTTAGGGTTAGGTCTGTGGTTTGAGTTAGGCTTAAGGTTAGGTTAGGTTTGAACTTAGTTTGAGGGAGTAAGTTTAGGCCTACTGTTAGTTTTCGGTTAACTGTTACAGTTGGAGTACGCGTCAGGGTCAGGTTAGGGTGGGGGTTAAGCATAAGGTGTCCGCCTAGGGTTAGGGTTAGGTCTATGATTTGATTTAGGCTTCAGGTTAGGTTAGGTTTGAACTTAGTTTGAGTGAGTCAGTTCAGGGCTACTGTTAGTTTTCGGTTAACTGTTACGGTTGGAGTAAGCGTCAGGGTCAGGTTAGGTTTGGGGTTGAGCTTAAGGTGTCCGCCTAGGGTTAGGGTTAGGTCTGTGGTTTGAGTTAGGCTTCAGGTTAGGTTAGGTTTGAACTTAGTTTGAGGGAGTAAGTTTAGGGCTACTGTTAGTTTTCGGGTAACTGTTACTGTTGGAGTTACCGTCAGGGCCAGGTTAGGGTTGGGGTTGAGCTTAAGGTGTCCGCCTAGGGTTAGGGTTAGGTCTGTGGTTTGAGTTAGGCTCCAGGTTAGGTTAGGTTTGAACTTAGTTTGAGGGAGTAAGTTTAGGGCTACTGTTAGTTTTCGGTTCAGTGTTACGGTTGGAGATAGCGTCAGGGTCAGGTTAGGGTTGGAGTTGAGCTTAAGGTGTCCGCCTAGGGTGAGGGTTAGGTGTATGGTTTCATTTAGGCTTCAGGTTAGGTTAGGTTGGAACTTAGTTTGAGGCAGTAAGTTTAGGGTTACTGTTAGTTTTCGGGTAACTGTTACGGTTGGAGTTAGCGTCAGGTCCAGGTTAGGGTTGGGGTTGAGCTTAAGGTGTCCGCCTAGGGTTAGGGTTAGGTCTGTGGTTTGAGTTAGGCTTAAGGTTAGGTTAGGTTTGAACTTAGTTTGAGGGAGTAAGTTTAGGCCTACTGTTAGTTTTCGGTAAACTGTTACAGTTGGAGTACGCGTCAGGGTCAGGTTAGGGTGGGGGTTAAGCATAAGGTGTCCGCCTAGGGTTAGGGTTAGGTCTATGATTTGATTTAGGCTTCAGGTTAGGTTAGGTTTGAACTTAGTTTGAGTGAGTCAGTTTAGGGCTACTGTTAGTTTTCGGTTAACTGTTACGGTTGGAGTAAGCGTCAGGGTCAGGTTAGGTTTGGGGTTGAGCTTAAGTTGTCCGCCTAGGGTTAGGGTTAGGTCTGTGGTTTGAGTTAGGCTTCAGGTTAGGTTAGGTTTGAACTTAGTTTGAGGGAGTAAGTTTAGGGCTACTGTTATTTTTCGGGTAACTGTTACTGTTGGAGTTACCGTCAGGGCCAGGTTAGGGTTGGGGTTGAGCTTAAGGTGTCCGCCTAGGGTTAGGGTTAGGTCTGTGGTTTGAGTTAGGCTCCAGGTTAGGTTAGGTTTGAACTTAGTTTGAGGGAGTAAGTTTAGGGCTACTGTTAGTTTTCGGTTCAGTGTTACGGTTGGAGATAGCGTCAGGGTCAGGTTAGGGTTGGAGTTGAGCTTAAGTTGTCCGCCTAGGGTGAGGGTTAGGTCTGTGGTTTGATTTAGGCTTCAGGTTAGGTTACGTTTGAACTTAGTTTGAGTGAGTAAGTTTAGGGCTACTGTTAGTTTTCGGTTCAGTGTTACGGTTGGAGATAGCGTCAGGGTCAAGTTACGGTTGGGGTTGAGCTTCAGGTGTCCGCCTATTGTTAGCTTTAGGTCTATGATTTGAGTTAGGCTTCAGGTTATGTTAGGTTTGAACTTAGTTTGAGGGAGTAAGTTTAGGCATATTGTATTTTTTGGTTCAGTGTTACGGTTGAATTTAGCCTCAGGGTCAGGTAAGGGTTGGGGTCAAGCTTAAGGTGTCCGCCTAGGGTTAGGGTTAGGTCTATTGTTTGAGTTAGGCTTCAGGTTAGGTTAGGTTTGAACTTAGTTTGAGGGAGTAAGTTTAGGGCTACTGTTAGTTTTCAGTTCAGTGTTACGGTTGGAGATAGCGTCAGGGTCAGATTAGGGTTGGGGTTGAGCTTCAGGTGTCCGCCTAGAGTTAGGGTTAAGTCTATGGTTTGAGTTAGGCTTCAGGTTAGGTTAGGTTTGAACTTAGTTTGAGGGAGTAAGTTTAGGGCTACTGTTAGTATTCGGTTCAGTGTTACAGTTGGAGTTAGCGTGAGGGTCAGGTTAGGGTTCGGGTTGAGCTTAAGGTGTCCGCCTAGGTATAGGGTTAGGTTTATGGTTTGATTTAGGCTTCAGGTTAGGTTAGGTTTGAACTTAGTTTGAGGGCGTAAGTTTAGGGCTACTGTTAGTTTTCGGTTAACTGTTGTGGTTGGATTAAGCGTCAGGGTCAGGTTAGGTTTGGGGTTGAGCTTAAGGTGTCCGCCTAGGGTTAGGGTTAGGTGTATGGTTTGATTTAGGCTTCAGGTTAGGTTAGGTTTGAAGTTAGTTTGAGGGAGTAAGTTTAGGGCTACTGTTAGTTTTCGGTTAACTGTTACAGTTGGAGTAAGCGTCAAGGTCAGGGTAGGGTGGGGTTTAAGCATGAGGTGTCCGCCTAGGGTTAGGGTTAGGTCTATGATTTGATTTAGGCTTCAGGTTAGGTTAGGTTTGAACTTAGTTTGAGGGAGTCAGTTTAGGTCTACTGTTAGTTTTCGGTTCAGTGTTACGGTTGGATTTAGCCTCAGGGTCAGGTTAGGGTTGGGGTTAAGCTTAAGGTGTCCGCCTAAGGTTAGGGTTAGGTCTATTGTTTGAGTTAGGCTTCAGGTTAGGTTAGGTTTGAACTTAGTTTGAGGGAGTAAGTTTAGGGCTACTGTTAGTTTTTGGTTCAGTGTTACGTTTGGAGTTAGCGTGAGGGTCAGGTTAGGGTTGGGGTTGAGCTTAAGGTGTCCGCCTAGGGTTAGGGTTAGGTCTGTGGTTTGAGATAGGCTTCAGGTTAGGTTAGGTTTGAACTTAGTTTGAGGGAGTAAGTTTAGGGCTACTGTTAGTTTTCGGTTCAGTGTTACGGTTGGAGATAGCGTCAGGGTCACGTAACGGTTGGGGTTGAGCTTCAGGTGTCCGCCTATTGTTAGCTTTAGGTCTATGATTTGAGTTAGGCTTCAGGTTATGTTAGGTTTGAACTTAGTTTGAGGGAGTAAGTTTAGGCATATTGTATTTTTTGGTTCAGTGTTACGGTTGAATTTAGCCTCAGGGTCAGGTAAGGTTTGTGGTCAAGCTTAAGGTGTCCGCCTAGGGTTAGGGTTAGGTCTATTGTTTGAGTTAGGCTTCAGGTTACGTTAGGTTTGAACTTAGTTTGAGGGAGTAAGTTTAGGGCTACTGTTAGTTTTCGTTTCAGTGTTACGGTTGGAGTTAGCGTGAGGGTCAGGTTAGGGTTGGGGTTGAGCTTAAGGTGTCCTCCTAGGGTTAGGGTTAGGTCTGTGGTTTGAGTTAGGCTTCAGGTTAGGTTAGGTTTGAAATTAGTTTTAGGGAGTAAGTTTAGGGCTACTGTTAGTTTTCAGTTCAGTGTTACGGTTGGAGATAGCGTCAGGGTCAGATTAGGGTTGGGGTTGAGCTTCAGGTGTCCGCCTAGAGTTAGGGTTAAGTCTATGGTTTGAGTTAGGCTTCAGGTTAGGTTAGGTTTGAACTTAGTTTGAGGGAGTAAGTTTAGGGCTACTGTTAGTATTCGGTTCAGTGTTACAGTTGGAGTTAGCGTGAGGGTCAGGTTAGGGTTCGGGTTGAGCTTAAGGTGTCCGCCTAGGTATAGGGTTAGGTTTATGGTTTGATTTAGGCTTCAGGTTAGGATAGGTTTGAACTTAGATTGAGGGAGTAAGTTTAGGGCTACTGTTAGTTTTCGGGTAACTGTTACGGTTGGAGTTAGCGTTAGGGCCAGGTTATGTTTGGGGTTGAGCTTAAGGTGTCCGCCTAGAGTTACAGTTAGGTGTATGGTTTTATTTAGGCTTCAGGTTAGGTTATGTTTGAACTTAGTTTGGGGGCGTAAGTTTAGGGCTACTGTTAGTTTTCGGTTAACTGTTGTGGTTGGATTAAGCGTCAGGGTCAGGTTAGGTTTGGGGTTGAGCTTAAGGTGTCCGCCTAGGGTTAGGGTTAGGTGTATGGTTTGATTTAGGCTTCAGGTTAGGTTAGGTTTGAAGTTAGTTTGAGGGAGTAAGTTTAGGGCTACTGTTAGTTTTCGGTTAACTGTTACAGTTGGAGTAAGCGTCAAGGTCAGGGTAGGGTGGGGTTTAAGCATGAGGTGTCCGCCTTGGGTTAGGGTTAGGTCTATGATTTGATTTAGGCTTCAGGTTAGGTTAGGTTTGAACTTAGTTTGAGGGAGTCAGTTTAGGTCTACTGTTAGTTTTCGGTTCAGTGTTACGGTTGGATTTAGCCTCAGGGTCAGGTTAGGGTTGGGGTTAAGCTTAAGGTGTCCGCCTAAGGTTAGGGTTAGGTCTATTGTTTGAGTTAGGCTTCAGGTTAGGTTAGGTTTGAACTTAGTTTGAGGGAGTAAGTTTAGGGCTACTGTTAGTTTTCGGGTAACTGTTACTGTTGGAGTTAGCGTCAGGGCCAGGTTAGGGTTGGGGTTGAGCTTAAGGTGTCCGCCTAGGGTTAGGGTTAGGTGTATGGTTTGATTTAGGCTTCAGGTTAGGTTAGGTTTGAAGTTAGTTTGAGGGAGTAAGTTTAGGGCTATTGTTAGTTTTCGGTTAACTGTTACAGTTGGAGTACGCGTCAGGGTCAGGTTAGGGTGGGGGTTAAGCATAAGGTGTCCGCCTAGGGTTAGGGTTAGGTCTATGATTTGATTTAGGCTTCAGGTTAGGTTAGGTTTGAACTTAGTTTGAGGGAGTCAGTTTAGGGCTACTGTTAGTTTTCGGTTAACTGTTACGGTTGGAGTAAGCGTCAGGGTCAGGTTAGGTTTGGGGTTGAGCTTAAGGTGTCCGCCTAGGGTTAGGGTTAGGTGTATGGTTTGATTTAGGCTTCAGGTTAGGTTAGGATTGAACTTAGTTTGAGGGAGTAAGTTTAGGGCCACTGTTAGTTTTCGGTTCAGTGTTATGTTTCGATTTAGCCTCAGGGTCAGGTTAGGTTTGGGGTTAAGCTTAAGGTGTCCGCCTAAGGTTACGGTTAGGTCTATTGTTTGAGTTAGGCTTCAGGTTAGGTTAGGTTTGAACTTAGTTTGAGGGAGTCAGTTTAGGGCTACTGTTAGTTTTCGGTTAACTGTTACGGTTGGAGTAAGCGTCAGGGTCAGGTTAGGTTTGGGGTTGAGCTTAAGGTGTCCGCCTAGGGTTAGGGTTAGGTGTATGGTTTGATTTAGGCTTCAGGTTAGGTTAGGATTGAACTTAGTTTGAGGGAGTAAGTTTAGGGCCACTGTTAGTTTTCGGTTCAGTGTTATGTTTCGATTTAGCCTCAGGGTCAGGTTAGGTTTGGGGTTAAGCTTAAGGTGTCCGCCTAAGGTTAGGGTTAGGTCTATTGTTTGAGTTAGGCTTCAGGTTAGGTTAGGTTTGAACTTAGTTTGAGGGAGACAGTTTAGGGCTACTGTTAGGTTTCATTTAACTGTTACGGTTGGAGTAAGCGTCAGGGTCAGGTTAGGGTGGGGGTTAAGCATAAGGTGTCCGCCTAGGGTTAGGGTTAGGTCTATGGTTTCATTTAGGCTTCAGGTTAGGTTAGGATTGAACTTAGTTTGAGGGAGTAAGTTTAGGGCTACTGTTAGTTTTCGGTTCAATGTTACGTTTGGAGTTAGCGTGAGGGTCCGGTTAGGGTTGGGGTTGAGCTTAAGGTGTTCGCCTAGGGTTAGGCTTAGGTCTGTGGTTTGAGTTAGGCTTCAGGTTAGGTTACGTTTGAACTTAGTTTGAGGGAGTAAGTTTAGGGCTACTGTTAGTTTTCGGTTAACTGTTACGGTTGGAGTAAGCGTCACGGTCAGGTTAGGGTTGGGGTCAAGCTTAAGGTGTCCGCCTAGGGTTAGGGTTAGGTCTATTGTTTGAGTTAGTCTTCAGGTTAGGTTAGCTTTGAACTTAGTTTGAGTGAGTCAGTTTAGGGCTACTGTTAGTTTTCGGCTAACTGTTACGGTTGGAGTAAGCGTCAGGGTCACGTTAGGTTTGGGGTTGAGCTTAAGGTGTCCGCCTAGGGTTAGGTTTAGGTCTGTGGTTTGAGTTAGGCTTCAGGTTAGGTTAGGTTTGAACTTAGTTTGAGGGAGTAAGTTTAGGGCTACTGTTAGTTTTCGGGTAACTGTTACTGTTGGAGTTACCGTCAGGGCCAGGTTAGGGTTGGGGTTGAGCTTAAGGTGTCCGCCTAGGGTTAGGGTTAGGTCTGTGGTTTGAGTTAGGCTCCAGGTTAGGTTAGGTTTGAACTTAGTTTGAGGGAGTAAGTTTAGGGCTACTGTTAGTTTTCGGTTCAGTGTTACGGTTGGAGATAGCGTCAGGGTCAGGTTAGGGTTGGAGTTGAGCTTAAGGTGTCCGCCTAGGGTGAGGGTTAGGTCTGTGGTTTGATTTAGGCTTCAGGTTAGGTTACGTTTGAACTTAGTTTGAGTGAGTAAGTTTAGGGCTACTGTTAGTTTTCGGTTCAGTGTTACGGTTGGAGATAGCGTCAGGGTCACGTTACGGTTGGGGTTGAGCTTCAGGTGTCCGCCTATTGTTAGCTTTAGGTCTATGATTTGAGTTAGGCTTCAGGTTATGTTAGGTTTGAACTTAGTTTGAGGGAGTAAGTTTAGGCATATTGTATTTTTTGGTTCAGTGTTACGGTTGAATTTAGCCTCAGGGTCAGGTAAGGGTTGGGGTCAAGCTTAAGGTGTCCGCCTAGGGTTAGGGTTAGGTCTATTGTTTGAGTTAGGCTTCAGGTTAGGTTAGGTTTGAACTTAGTTTGAGGGAGTAAGTTTAGGGCTACTGTTAGTTTTCGTTTCAGTGTTACGGTTGGAGTTAGCGTGAGTGTCAGGTTAGGGTTGGGGTTGAGCTTAAGGTGTCCTCCTAGGGTTAGGGTTAGGTCTGTGGTTTGAGTTAGGCTTCAGGTTAGGTTAGGTTTGAACTTAGTTTTAGGGAGTAAGTTTAGGGCTACTGTTAGTTTTCAGTTCAGTGTTACGGTTGGAGATAGCGTCAGGGTCAGATTAGGGTTGGGGTTGAGCTTCAGGTGTCCGCCTAGAGTTAGGGTTAAGTCTATGGTGTGAGTTAGGCTTCAGGTTAGGTTAGGTTTGAACTTAGTTTGAGGGAGTAAGTTTAGGGCTACTGTTAGTATTCGGTTCAGTGTTACAGTTGGAGTTAGCGTGAGGGTCAGGTTAGGGTTCGGGTTGAGCTTAAGGTGTCCGCCTAGGTATAGGGTTAGGTTTATGGTTTGATTTAGGCTTCAGGTTAGGTTAGGTTTGAACTTAGATTGAGGGAGTAAGTTTAGGGCTACTGTTAGTTTTCGGGTAACTGTTACGGTTGGAGTTAGCGTTAGGGCCAGGTTATGTTTGGGGTTGAGCTTAAGGTGTCCGCCTAGAGTTACGGTTAGGTGTATGGTTTTATTTAGGCTTCAGGTTAGGTTATGTTTTAACTTAGTTTGGGGGCGTAAGTTTAGGGCTACTGTTAGTTTTCGGTTAACTGTTATGGTTGGATTAAGCGTCAGGGTCAGGTTATGTTTGGGGTTGAGCTTAAGGTGTCCGCCTAGGGTTAGGGTTAGGTGTATGGTTTGATTTAGGCTTCAGGTTAGGTTAGGTTTGAAGTTAGTTTGAGGGAGTAAGTTTAGGGCTACTGTTAGTTTTCGGTTAACTGTTACAGTTGGAGTAAGCGTCAAGGTCAGGGTAGGGTGGGGTTTAAGCATGAGGTGTCCGCCTAGGGTTAGGGTTAGGTCTATGATTTGATTTAGGCTTCAGGTTAGGTTAGGTTTGAACTTAGTTTGGTGGAGTCAGTTTAGGTCTACTGTTAGTTTTCGGTTCAGTGTTACGGTTGGATTTAGCCTCAGGGTCAGGTTAGGTTTGGGGTTAAGCTTAAGGTGTCCGCCTAAGGTTAGGGTTAGGTCTATTGTTTGAGTTAGGCTTCAGGTTAGGTTAGGTTTGAACTTAGTTTGAGGGAGTAAGTTTAGGGCTACTGTTAGTTTTTGGTTCAGTGTTACGTTTGGAGTTAGCGTGAGGGTCAGGTTAGGGTTGGGGTTGAGCTTAAGGTGTCCGCCTAGGGTTAGGGTTAGGTCTGTGGTTTGAGATAGGCTTCAGGTTAGGTTAGGTTTGAACTTAGTTTGAGGGAGTAAGTTTAGGGCTACTGTTAGTTTTCGGTTCAGTGTTACGGTTGGAGATAGCGTCAGGGTCAGGTTAGGGTTGGGGTTGAGCTTCAGGTGTCCGCCTTGGGTTAGGGTTAGGTCTATGGTTTGAGTTAGGCTTCAGGTTAGGTTAGGTTTGAACTTAGTTTGAGGGAGTAAGTTTAGGGCTACTGTTAGTTTTCGGTTCAGTGTTACGGTTGGAGATATCGTCAGGGTCTGATTAGGGAAGTGATTGAGTTTCAGGTGTCTGCCTAGGGTTAGGTTTAGGTCTATGGTTTGAGTTAGGCTTCAAGTTAGGTTAGGTTTGAAGTTAGTTTGAGGGAGTAAGTTTAGGGCTACTGTTAGTTTTCGGGTAACTGTTACTGTTGGAGTTAGCGTCAGGGCCAGGTTAGGGTTGGGGTTGAGCTTAAGGTGTCCGCCTAGGGTTAGGGTTAGGTGTATGGTTTGATTTAGGCTTCAGGTTAGGTTAGGTTTGAAGTTAGTTTGAGGGAGTAAGTTTAGGGCTATTGTTAGTTTTCGGTTAACTGTTACAGTTGGAGTACGCGTCAGGGTCAGGTTAGGGTGGGGGTTAAGCATAAGGTGTCCGCCTAGGGTTAGGGTTAGGTCTATGATTTGATTTAGGCTTCAGGTTAGGTTAGGTTTGAACTTAGTTTGAGGGAGTCAGTTTAGGGCTACTGTTAGTTTTCGGTTAACTGTTAGGGTTGGAGTAAGCGTCAGGGTCAGGTTAGGTTTGGGGTTGAGCTTAAGGTGTCCGCCTAGGGTTAGGGTTAGGTGTATGGTTTGATTTAGGCTTCAGGTTAGGTTAGGTTTGAACTTAGTTTGAGGGAGTAAGTTTAGGGCTACTGTTAGTTTACGTTTAACTGTTACGGTTGGAGTAAGCGTCAGGGTCAGGTTAGGGTGGGGCTTAAGCATAAGGTGTCCGCCTAGGGTTAGGGTTAGGTCTATGGTTTCATTTAGGCTTCAGGTTAGGTTAGGATTGAACTTAGTTTGAGGGAGTAAGTTTAGGGCCACTGTTAGTTTTCGGTTCAGTGTTATGTTTCGATTTAGCCTCAGGGTCAGGTTAGGTTTGTGGTTAAGCTTCAGGTGTCCGTCTAAGGTTAGGGTTTGGTCTATTGTTTGAGTTAGGCTTCAGGTTAGGTTAGGTTTGAACTTACTTTGAGGGAGACAGTTTAGGGCTACTGTTAGGTTTCATTTAACTGTTACGGTTGGAGTAAGCGTCAGGGTCAGGTTAGGGTGGGGGTTAAGCATAAGGTGTCCGCCTAGGCTTAGGGTTAGGTCTATGGTTTCATTTAGGCTTCAGGTTAGGTTAGGATTGAACTTAGTTTGAGGGAGTAAGTTTAGGGCTACTGTTAGTTTTCGGTTCAATGTTACGTTTGGAGTAAGCGTGAGGGTCCGGTTAGGGTTGGGGTTGAGCTTAAGGTATTCTCCTAGGGTTAGGCTTAGGTCTGTGGTTTGAGTTAGGCTTCAGGTTAGGTTAGGTTTGAACTTAGTTTGAGGGAGTAAGTTTAGGGCTACTGTTAGTTTTCGGTTAACTGTTACGGTTGGAGTAAGCGTCAGGGTCAGGTTAGGGTTGGGGTCAAGCTTAAGGTGTCCGCCTAGGGTTAGGGTTAGGTCTATTGTTTGAGTTAGTCTTCAGGTTAGGTTAGGTTTGAACTTAGTTTGTGGGAGTAAGTTTAGGGCTACTGTTAGTTTTCGGTTCAGTGTTACGGTTGGAGTTAGCGTGAGGGTCAGGTTAGGGTTGGGGTTGTGCTTAAGGTGTCCTCCTAGGGTTAGTGTTAGGTCTGTGGTTTGAGTTAGGCTTCAGGTTAGGTTAGGTTTGAACTTAGTTTGAGGGAGTAAGTTTAGGGCTACTGTTAGTTTTCGGGTAACTGTTACTGTTGGAGTTAGCGTCATGGCCAGGTTAGGGTTGGGGTTGAGCTTAAGGTGTCCGCCTAGGGTTAGGGTTAGGTGTATGGTTTCATTTAGGCTTCAGGTTAGGTTAGGTTGGAACTTAGTTTGAGGCAGTAAGTTTAGGGTTACTGTTAGTTTTCGGGTAACTGTTACGGTTGGAGTTAGCATCAGGTCCAGGTTAGGGTTGTGGTTGAGCTTAATGTGTCCGCCTAGGGTTAGGGTTAGGTCTGTGGTTTGAGTTAGGCTTAAGGTTAGGTTAGGTTTGAACTTAGTTTGAGGGAGTAAGTTTAGGCCTACTGTTAGTTTTCGGTTAACTGTTACAGTTGGAGTACGCGTCAGGGTCAGGTTAGGGTGGGGGTTAAGCATAAGGTGTCCGCCTAGGGTTAGGGTTAGGTCTATGATTTGATTTAGGCTTCAGGTTAGGTTAGGTTTGAACTTAGTTTGAGTGAGTCAGTTTAGGGCTACTGTTAGTTTTCGGCTAACTGTTACGGTTGGAGTAAGCGTCAGGGTCACGTTAGGTTTGGGGTTGAGCTTAAGGTGTCCGCCTAGGGTTAGGGTTAGGTCTGTGGTTTGAGTTAGGCTTCAGGTTAGGTTAGGTTTGAACTTAGTTTGAGGGAGTAAGTTTAGGGCTACTGTTAGTTTTCGGGTAACTGTTACTGTTGGAGTTACCGTCAGGACCAGGTTAGGGTTGGGGTTGAGCTTAAGGTGTCCGCCTAGGGTTAGGGTTAGGTCTGTGGTTTGAGTTAGGCTCCAGGTTAGGTTAGGTTTGAACTTAGTTTGAGGGAGTAAGTTTAGGGCTACTGTTAGTTTTCGGTTCAGTGTTACGGTTGGAGATAGCGTCAGGGTCAGGTTAGGGTTGGAGTTGAGCTTAAGGTGTCCGCCTAGGGTGAGGGTTAGGTCTGTGGTTTGATTTAGGCTTCAGGTTAGGTTACGTTTGAACTTAGTTTGAGTGAGTAAGTTTAGGGCTACTGTTAGTTTTCGGTTCAGTGTTACGGTTGGAGATAGCGTCAGGGTCACGTTACGGTTGGGGTTGAGCTTCAGGTGTCCGCCTATTGTTAGCTTTAGGTCTATGATTTGAGTTAGGCTTCAGGTTATGTTAGGTTTGAACTTAGTTTGAGGGAGTAAGTTTAGGCATATTGTATTTTTTGGTTCAGTGTTACGGTTGAATTTAGCCTCAGGGTCAGGTAAGGGTTGGGGTCAAGCTTAAGGTGTCCGCCTAGGGTAGGGTTAGGTCTATTGTTTGAGTTAGGCTTCAGGTTAGGTTAGGTTTGAACTTAGTTTGAGGGAGTAAGTTTAGGGCTACTGTTAGTTTTCGTTTCAGTGTTACGGTTGGAGTTAGCGTGAGGGTCAGGTTAGGGTTGGGGTTGAGCTTAAGGTGTACTCCTAGGGTTAGGGTTAGGTCTGTGGTTTGAGTTAGGCTTCAGGTTAGGTTAGGTTTGAACTTAGTTTTAGGGAGTAAGTTTAGGGCTACTGTTAGTTTTCAGTTCAGTGTTACGGTTGGAGATAGCGTCAGGGTCAGATTAGGGTTGGGGTTGAGCTTCAGGTGTCCGCCTAGAGTTAGGGTTAAGTCTATGGTTTGAGTTAGGCTTCAGGTTAGGTTAGGTTTGAACTTAGTTTGAGGGAGTAAGTTTAGGGCTACTGTTAGTATTCGGTTCAGTGTTACAGTTGGAGTTAGCGTGAGGGTCAGGTTAGGGTTCGGGTTGAGCTTAAGGTGTCCGCCTAGGTATAGGGTTAGTTTTATGGTTTGATTTAGGCTTCAGGTTAGGTTAGGTTTGAACTTAGATTGAGGGAGTACGTTTAGGGCTACTGTTAGTTTTCGGGTAACTGTTACGGTTGGAGTTAGCGTTAGGGTCAGGTTATGTTTGGGGTTGAGCTTAAGGTGTCCGCCTAGAGTTACGGTTAGGTGTATGGTTTTATTTAGGCTTCAGGTTAGGTTATGTTTGAACTTAGTTTGAGGGCGTAAGTTTAGGGCTACTGTTAGTTTTCGATTAACTGTTATGGTTGGATTAAGCGTCAGGGTCAGGTTAGGTTTGGGGTTGAGCTTAAGGTGTCCGCCTAGGGTTAGGGTTAGGTGTATGGTTTGATTTAGGCTTCAGGTTAGGTTAGGTTTGAAGTTAGTTTGAGGGAGTAAGTTTAGGGCTACTGTTAGTTTTCGGTTAACTGTTACAGTTGGAGTAAGCGTCAAGGTCAGGGTAGGGTGGGGTTTAAGCATGAGGTGTCCGCCTATGGTTAGGGTTAGGTCTATGATTTGATTTAGGCTTCAGGTTAGGTTAGGTTTGAACTTAGTTTGAGGGAGTCAGTTTAGGTCTACTGTTAGTTTTCGGTTCAGTGTTACGGTTGGATTTAGCCTCAGGGTCAGGTTAGGGTTGGGGTTAAGCTTAAGGTGTCCGCCTAAGTTTAGGGTTAGGTCTATTGTTTGAGTTAGGCTTCAGGTTAGGTTAGGTTTGAACTTAGTTTGAGGGAGTAAGTTTAGGGCTACTGTTAGTTTTTTGTTCAGTGTTACGGTTGGAGATAGCGTCAGGGTCAGGTTATGGTTGGGGTTGAGCTTCAGGTGTCCGCCTTGGGTTAGGGTTAGGTCTATGGTTTGAGTTAGGCTTCAGGTTAGGTTAGGTTTGAACTTAGTTTGAGGGAGTAAGTTTAGGGCTACTGTTAGTTTTCGGTTCAGTGTTACGGTTGGAGATATCGTCAGGGTCTGATTAGGGATGTGGTTGAGTTTCAGGTGTCTGCCTAGGGTTAGGTTTAGGTCTATGGTTTGAGTTAGGCTTCAAGTTAGGTTAGGTTTGAAGTTAGTTTGAGGGAGTAAGTTTAGGGCTACTGTTAGTTTTCGGGTAACTGTTACTGTTGGAGTTAGCGTCAGGGCCAGGTTAGGGTTGGGGTTGAGCTTAAGGTGTCCGCCTAGGGTTAGGGTTAGGTGTATGGTTAGATTTAGGCTTCAGGTTAGGTTAGGTTTGAAGTTAGTTTGAGGGAGTAAGTTTAGGGCTATTGTTAGTTTTCGGTTAACTGTTACAGTTGGAGTACGCGTCAGGGTCAGGTTAGGGTGGGGGTTAAGCATAAGGTGTTCGCATAGGGTTAGGGTTAGGTCTATGATTTGATTTAGGCTTCAGGTTAGGTTAGGTTTGAAGTTAGTTTGAGGGAGTAAGTTTAGGGCTACTGTTAGTTTTCGTTTAACTGTTACGGTTGGAGTAAGCGTCAGGGTCAGGTTAGGGTGGGGGTTAAGCATAAGGTGTCCGCCTAGGGTTAGGGTTAGGTCTATGGTTTCATTTAGGCTTCAAGTTAGGTTAGGATTGAACTTAGTTTGAGGGAGTAAGTTCAGGGCCACTGTTAGTTTTCGGTTCAGTGTTACGGTTCGATTTAGCCTCAGGGTCAGGTTAGGTTTGGGGTTAAGCTTAAGGTGTCTGCCTAAGGTTAGGGTTAGGTCTATTGTTTGAGTTAGGCTTCAGGTTAGGTTAGGTTTGAACTTAGTTTGAGGGAGACAGTTTAGGGCTACTGTTAGTTTTCATTTAACTGTTACGGTTGGAGTAAGCGTCAGGGTCAGGTTAGGGTGGGGGTTAAGCATAAGCTGTCCGCCTAGGGTTAGGGTTAGGCCTATGGTTTCATTTAGGCTTCAGGTTAGGTTAGGATTGAACTTAGTTTGAGGGAGTAAGTTTAGGGCTACTGTTAGTTTTCGGTTCAATGTAACGTTTGGAGTTAGCTTGATGGTCCGGTTAGGGTTGGGGTTGAGCTTAAGGTGTTCGCCTAGGGTTAGGCTTAGGTCTGTGGTTTGAGTTAGGCTTCAGGTTAGGTTAGGTTTGAACTTAGTTTGAGGGAGTAAGTTTAGGGCTACTGTTAGTTTTCGGTTAACTGTTACGGTTGGAGTAAGCGTCACGGTCAGGTTAGGGTTGGGGTCAAGCTTAAGGTGTCCGCCTAGGGTTAGGGTTAGGTCTATTGTTTGAGTTAGTCTTCAGGTTAGGTTAGGTTTGAACTTAGTTTGTGGGAGTAAGTTTAGGGCTACTGTTAGTTTTCGGTTCAGTGTTACGGTTGGAGTTAGCGTGAGCGTCAGGTTAGGGTTGGGGTTGTGCTTAAGGTGTCCTCCTAGGGTTAGGGTTAGGTCTGTGGTTTGAGTTAGGCTTCAGGTTAGGTTAGGTTTGAACTTAGTTTGAGGGAGTAAGTTTAGGGCTACTGTTAGTTTTCGGGGTAACTGTTACTGTTGGAGTTAGCGTCATGGCCAGGTTAGGGTTGGGGTTGAGCTTAAGGTGTCCGCCTAGGGTTAGGGTTAGGTGTATGGTTTCATTTAGGCTTTAGGATAGGTGAGGTTGGAACTTAGTTTGAGGCAGTAAGTTTAGGGTTACTGTTAGTTTTCGGGTAACTGTTATGGTTGGCGTTAGCGTCAGGTCCAGGTTAGGGTTGGGGTTGAGCTTAAGGTGTCCGCCTAGGGTTAGGGTTAGGTCTGTGGTTTGAGTTAGGCTTCAGGTTAGGTTAGGTTTGAACTTAGTTTGAGGGAGTAAGTTTAGGGCTACTGTTAGTTTTCGGTTCAGTGTTACGGTTGGAGATAGCGTCAGGGTCAGGTTAGGGTTGGGGTTGAGCTTCAGGTGTCCGCCTAGGGTTAGGGTTAGGTCTATGGTTTGAGTTAGGCTCCAGGTTAGGTTAGGTTTGAACTTAGTTTGAGGGAGTAAGTTTAGGGCTACTGTTAGTTTTCGGTTCAGTGTTACGGTTGGAGTTAGCGTGAGGGTCAGATTAGGGTTGGCGTTGAGCTTAAGGTGTCCTCCTAGGGTTAGGGTTAGGTCTGTGATTTGAGTTAGGCTCCAGGTTAGGTTAGGTTTGAACTTAGTTTGAGGGAGTAAGTTTAGGGCTACTGTTAGTTTTCGATTCAGTGTTACGGTTGGAGATAGCATCAGGGTCTGGTTAGGGTTGTGGTTGAGTTTCAGGTGTCCGCCTAGGGTTAGGGTTAGTTCTATGGTTTGAGTTAGGCTTCAAGTTAGGTTAGGTTTGAAGTTAGTTTGAGGGAGTAAGTTTAGGGCTACTGTTAGTTTTCGGGTAACTGTTACTGTTGGAGTTAGCGTCAGGTCCAGGTTAGGGTTGGTGTTGAGCTTAAGGTGTCCGCCTAGGGTTAGGGTTAGGTGTATGGTTTGATTTAGGCTTCAGGTTAGGTTAGGTTTGAAGTTAGTTTGAGGGAGTTAGTTTAGGGCTACTGTTAGTTTTCGGTTAACTGTTACAGTTGGAGTTTGCGTCAGGGTCAGGTTAGGGTGGGGGTTAAGCATAAGGTGTCCGCCTAGGGTTAGGGTTAGGTCTATGATTTGATTTAGGCTTCAGGTTAGGTTAGGTTTGAACTTAGTTTGAGGGAGTCAGTTTAGGGCTACTGTTAGTTTTCGGTTAACTGTTACGGTTGGAGTAAGCGTCAGGGTCAGGTTAGGTTTGGGTTTGAGCTTAAGGTGTCCGCCTAGGGTTAGGGTTAGGTGTATGGTTTGATTTAGGCTTCAGGTTAGGTTAGGTTTGAACTTAGTTTGAGGGAGTAAGTTTAGGGCTACTGTTAGTTTTCGTTTAACTGTTACGGTTGGAGTAAGCGTCAGGGTGAGGTTAGGGTGGGGGTTAAGCATAAGGTGTCCGCCTAGGGTTAGGGTTAGGTCTTTGGTTTCATTTAGGCTTTAATTTAGGTTAGGATTGAACTTAGTTTGAGGGAGTAAGTTTAGGGCCACTGTTAGTTTTCGGTTCAGTGTTACGGTTGGATTTAGCCTCAGGGTCAGGTTAGGGTTTGTGGTTAAGCTTAAGGTGTCCGCCTAGGGTTAGGTTTAAGTCTATTGTTTGAGTTAGGCTTCAGGTTAGGTTAGGTTTGAACTTAGTTTGAGGGAGACAGTTTAGGGCAACTGTTAGTTTTCGTTTAACTGTTACGGTTGGAGTAAGCGTCTGGGTCAGGTTAGGGTAGGGGTTAAGCATAAGGTGTCCGCCTAGGGTTAGGGTTAGGTCTATGGTTTCATTTAGGCTTCAGGTTAGTTTAGGATTGAACTTAGTTTGAGGGAGTAAGTTTAGGGCTACTGTTAGTTTTCGGTTCAATGTTACGTTTGGAGTTAGCGTGACGGTCCGGTTAGGGTTGGGGTTGAGCTTAAGGTGTGTTCCTAGGGTTAGGGTTAGGTCTGTGGTTTGAGTTAGGCTTCAGGTTAGGTTAGGTTTGAACTTAGCTTGAGGGAGTAAGTTTAGGGCTACTGTTAGTTTTCGTTTAACTGTTACGGTTGGAGATAGCGTGAGGGTCAGGTTAGGGTTGGGGTTGAGCCTAAGGTGTCCTCCCAGGGTTAGGGTTAGGTCTGTGGTTTGAGTTAGGCTTCAGGTTAGGTTAGGTTTGAACGTAGTTTGAGGGAGTAAGTTTAGGGCTACTGTTAGTTTTCGGTTCAGTGTTACGGTTGGAGATAGCGTCAGGGTCAGGTTAGGGTTGTGATTGAGCTTCAGGTGTCCGCCTAGGGTTAGGGTTAGGTCTATGGTTTGAGTTAGGGTCCAGGTTAGGTTAGGTTTGAACTTAGTTTGAGGGAGTATGTTTAGGGCTACTGTTAGTTTTCGGTTCAGTGTTACGGTTGGAGATAGCGTCAGGGTCTGGTTAGGGTTGTGGTTGAGTTTCAGGTGTCCGCCTAGGGTTAGGGTTAGGTCTATGGTTTGAGTTAGGCTTCAAGTTAGGTTAGGTTTGAAGCTAGTTTGAGGGAGTAAGTTTAGGGCTACTGTTAGTTTTCGGGTAACTGTTACTGTTGGAGTTAGCGTCAGGGCCAGGTTCGGGTTGGGGTTGAGCTTAAGGTGTCCGCCTAGGGTTAGGGTTAGGTGTATGGTTTGATTTAGTCTTCAGGTTAGGATAGGTTTGAACTTAGTTTGAGGGAGTAAGTTTAGGGCTACTTTTAGTTTTCGTTTAACTGTTACGGGTGGAGTAAGCTTCAGGGTCAGGTTATGGTGGGGGTTAAACATAAGGTGTCCGCCTAGGGTTAGGGTTAGGTCTATGGTTTCATTTAGGCTTTAGGTGAGGTTAGGATTGAACTTAGTTTGAGGGAGTAAGTTTAGGGCTACTCTTAGTTTTCGGTTCAGTGATATGGTTGGAGTTAGCCTGGAGGTCAGGTTAGGGTTGGGGTTGAGCTTAAGGTGTCCGCCTAGGATTAGGTTTAGGTCTATTGTTTGAGTTAGGCTTCAGGTTAGGTTAGGTTTGAACTTAGTTTGAGGGAGTAAGTTTAGGGCTACTGTTAGTTTTCGGTTCAGTGTTACGGTTGGAGTTAGCGTGAGGTTCAGGTTAAGGTTGGGGTTGAGCTTAAGGTGTCCTCCTAGGGTTAGGGTTAGGTCTGTGGTTTGAGTTAGGCTCCAGGTTAGGTTAGGTTTGAACTTAGTTTGAGGGAGTAAGTTTAGGGCTACTGTTAGTTTTCGTTTAACTGTTACGGTTGGAGTAAGCGTCAGGGTCAGGTTATGGTGGGGGTTAAACATAAGGTGTCCGCCTAGGGTTAGGGTTAGGTCTGTGGTTTCATTTAGGCTTCAGGTTAGGTTAGGTTTGAACTAAGTTTGAGGCAGTAAGTTTAGGGCTACTGTTAGTTTTCGGTTCAGTGTTACGGTTGGAGTTAGCGTGAGGGTCAGGTTCGGGTTGGGGTTGAGCTTAAGGTGTCCTCCTAGGGTTAGGGTTAGGTCTGTGGTTTGAGTAAGGCTTCAGGTTAGGTTAGGTTTGAACTTAGTTTTAGGGAGTAAGTTTAGGGCTACTGTTAGTTTTTGGTTCAGTGTTACGGTTGGAGATAGCCTCATGGTGTGGTTATGGTTGTGGTTGAGTTTCAGGTGTCCACCTAGGGTTAGGGTTAGGTCTATGGTTTGAGTTAGGCTTCAAGTTAGGTTAGGTTTGAAGTTGGTTTGAGGGAGTAAGTTTAGGGCTACTGTTAGTTTTCGGGTAACTGTTACTGATGGAGTTAGCGTCAGGGCCAGGTTAGGGTTGTGGTTGAGCTTAAGGTGACCGCCTAGGGTTAGGGTTAGGTGTATGGTTTGATTTAGGCTTCAGGTTAGGTTAGGATTGAACTTAGTTTGAGGGAGTAAGTTTTGGGCTACTGTTAGTTTTCGTTTAACTGTTACGGTTGGAGTAAGCGTCAGGGTCAGGTTAGGGTGGGGGTTAAGCATAAGGTGTCCGCCTAGGGTCAGGGTTAGGTCTATGGTTTCATTTAGGCTTCAGGTTAGGTTAGGATTGAACTTAGTTTGAGGGAGTAAGTTTAGGGCCACTGTTAGTTTTCGGTTCAGTGTTACGGTTGGATTTAGCCTCAGGGTCAGGTTAGTGTTGGGTTTAAGCTTAAGGTGTCCGCCTAGGGTTAGGGTTAAGTCTATTGTTTGAGTTAGGCTTCAGGTTAGGTTAGGTTTGAACTTAGTTTGAGGGAGACAGTTTAGGGCTACTGTTAGTTTTCATTTAACTGTTACGGTTGGAGTAAGCATCAGGGTCAGGTTAGTGTGCGGGTTAAGCATAAGGTGTCCGCCTAGGGTTAGGGTTAGGTCTATGGTTTCATTTAGGCTTCAGGTTAGGTTACGATTGAACTTAGTTTGAGGGAGTAAGTTTAGGGTTACTGTTAGTTTTCAGTTCAATGTTACGTTTGGAGTTAGCTTGACGGTCCGGTTAGGGTTGGGGTTGAGCTTAAGGTGTCTGCCTAGGGTTAGGGTTAGGTCTGTGGTTTGAGTTAGGCTTCAGGTTAGGTTAGGTTTGAACTTAGTTTGAGGAAGTAAGTTTAGGGCTACTGTTAGTTTTCGGTTAACTGTTACGGTTGGAGTAAGCGTCGGGGTCAGGTTAGGTTTGGGGTCAAGCTTAAGGTGTCCGCCTAGGGTTAGGGTTAGGTCTATTGTTTGAGTTAGGCTTCAGGTTAGGTTAGGTTTGAACTTAGTTTTAGGGAGTAAGTTTAGGGCTACTGTTAGTTTTCGGTACAGTGTTACGGTTGGAGTTAGCGTGAGGGTCAGGTTAGGGTTGGGGTTGAGCTTAAGGTGTCCTCCTAGGGTTAGGGTTAGGTCTGTGGTTTGAGTGAGGCTTCAGGTTAGGTTAGGTTTGAACTTAGTTTGAGGGAGTAAGTTTAGGGCTACTGTTAGTTTTCGGTTCAGTCTTACGGTTGGAGATAGCGTCAGGGTCTGGTTAGGGTTGTGGTTGAGTTTCAGGTGTCCGCCTAGGGTTAGGTTTAGGTCTATGGTTTGAGTTAGGCTTCAAGTTAGGTTAGGTTTGAAGTTAGTTTGAGAGAGTAAGTTTAGGGCTACTGTTAGTTTTCGGGTAACTGTTACGGTTGGAGTTAGCGTCAGGGCCAGGTTAGGGTTGGGGTTGAGCTTAAGGTGTCCGCCTAGGGTTAGGGTTAGGTCTACTGTTTGAGTTAGGCTTCAGGTTAGGTTAGGTTTGAACTTAGTTTGTGGGAGACAGTTTAGGGCTACTGTTAGTTTTCGTTTAACTGTTACGGTTGGAGTAAGCGTCAGGGTCATGTTAGGGTGGGGGTTAAGCATAAGGTGTCCGCCTAGGGTTAGGGTTAGGTCTATGGTTTCATTTAGGCTTCAGGTTAGGTTAGGATTGAACTTAGTTATAGGGAGTAAGTTTAGGGCTACTGTTAGTTTTCGGTTCAATGTTACGTTTGGAGTTATCGTGAGGGTCCGGTTAGGGTTGGGGTTGAGCTTAAGGTGTCCTCCTAGGGTTAGGGTTAGGTCTGTGGTTTGAGTTAGGCTTCAGGTTAGGTTAGGTTTGAACTTAGTTTGAGGGAGACATTTTAGGGCTACTGTTAGTTTTCGGTTAAGTGTTACGGTTGGAGTTAGCGTGAGGGTCAGGTTAGGGTTGGGTTTGAACTTCAGGTGTCCGCCTAGGGTTAGGGTTAGGTGTATGGTTTGATTTAGGCTTCAGGTTAGGTTAGGTTGGAACTTAGTTTGAGACAGTAAGTTTAGGGCTACTGTTAGTTTTCGGGTAACTGTTACGGTAGGAGTTAGCGTCAGGCCCAGGTTAGGGTTGGGGTTGAGCTTAAGGTGTCCGCCTAGGGTTAGGGTTAGGTCTGTGATTTGAGTTAGGGTTCACGTTATGTTAGGTTTGAACTTAGTTTGAGGGGGTAAGTTTAGGGCTACTGTTAGTTTTCGGTTCAGTGTTACGGTTGGAGATAGCGTCAGGGTCAGGTTAGGGTTGGGGTTGAGCTTCAGGTTTCCGCCTTGGGTTAGGGTTAGGTCTATGGTTTGAGTTAGGCTTCAGGTTAGGTTGGTTTGAACTTAGTTTGAGGGAGTAAGTTTAGGGCTCCTGTTAGTTTTCGGGTAACTGTTACTGTTGGAGTTAGCGTCAGGGCCAGGTTAGGGTTGGGGTTGAGCTTAAGGAGTCCGCCTATGGTTAGGGTTAGGTGTATGGTTTGATTTAGGCTTCAGGTTAGGTTAGGTTTGAAGTTAGTTTGAGGGAGTAAGTTTAGGGCTACTGTTAGTTTTCGGTTAACTGTTACAGTTGGAGTACGCGTCAGGGTCTGGTTAGGGTCGGGGTTAAGCATAAGGTGTCCGCCTAGGGTTAGGGTTAGGTCTATGATTTGATTTAGGCTTCAGGTTAGGTTAGGTTTGAACTTAGTTTGAGTGAGTCAGTTTAGGGCTACTGTTAGTTTTCGGTTAACTGTTACGGTTGGAGTAAGCGTCAGGGTCAGGTTAGGTTTGGGGTTGAGCTTAAGGTGTCCGCCTAGGGTTAGGGTTAGGTCTGTGGTTTGAGTTAGGCTTCAGGTTAGGTTAGGTTTGAACTTAGTTTGAGGGAATAAGTTTAGGGCTACTGTTAGTTTTCGGGTAACTGTTACTGTTGGAGTTAGCGTCAGGGCCAGGTTAGGGTTGGGGTTGAGCTTAAGATGTCCGCCTAGGGTTAGGGTTAGGTCTGTGGTTTGAGTTAGGCTCCAGGTTAGGTTAGGTTTGAACTTAGTTTGAGGGAATAAATTTAGGGCTACTGTTAGTTTTCGGTTCAGTGTTACGGTTGGAGATAGCGTCAGGGTCAGGTTAGGGTTGGAGTTGAGCTTAAGGTGTCCGCCTAGGGTGAGAGTTAGGTCTGTGGTTTGATTTAGGCTTCAGGTTAGGTTACGTTTGAAGTTAGTTTGAGTGAGTAAGTTTAGGGCTACTGTTAGTTTTCGGTTCAGTGTTACGGTTGGAGATAGCGTCAGGGTCAGGTTACGGTTGGGGTTGAGCTTCAGGTGTCCGCCTATTGTTAGCTTTAGGTGTATGATTTGAGTTAGGCTTCAGGTTATGTTAGGTTTGAACTTAGTTTGAGGGATTAAGTTTAGGCCTATTGTATTTTTTGGTTCAGTGTTACGGTTGAATTTAGCCTCAGGGTCAGGTAAGGGTTGGGGTCAAGCTTAAGGTGTCCGCCTAGGGTTTGGGTTAGGTCTATTGTTTGAGTTAGGGTTCAGGTTAGGTTAGGTTTGAACTTAGTTTGAGGGAGTAAGTTTAGGGCTACTGTTAGTTTTCGTTTCAGTGTTACGGTTGCAGTTAGCGTGAGGGTCAGGTTAGGGTTGGGGTTGAGCTTAAGGTGTCCTCCTAGGGTTAGGGTTAGGTCTGTGGTTTGAGTAAGGCTTCAGGTTAGGTTAGGTTTGAACTTAGTTTTAGGGAGTAAGTTTAGGGCTACTGTTAGTTTTCGGTTCAGTGTTACGGTTGGAGATAGCGTCAGGGTCAGATTAGGGTTGGGGTTGAGCTTCAGGTGTCCGCCTAGAGTTAGGGTTAGGTCTATGGTTTGAGTTAGGCTTCAGGTTAGGTTAGGTTTGAACTTAGTTTGAGGGAGTAAGTTTAGGGCTACTGTTAGTATTCGGTTCAGTGTTACAGTTGGAGTTAGCGTGAGGGTCAGGTTAGGGTTCGGGTTGAGCTTAAGGTGTCCGCCTAGGGTTAGGGTTAGGTTTATGGTTTGATTTAGGCTTCAGGTTAGGTTAGGTTTGAACTTAGATTGAGGGAGTAACTTTAGGGCTACTGTTAGTTTTCGGGTAACTGTTACGGTTGGAGTTAGCGTTAGGGCCAGGTTATGTTTGGGGTTGAGCTTAAGGTGTCCGCCTAGAGTTACGGTTAGGTGTATGGTTTTATTTAGGCTTCAGGTTAGGTTATGTTTGAACTTAGTTTGAGGGCGTAAGTTTAGGGCTACTGTTAGTTTTCGGTTAACTGTTACAGTTGGAGTAAGCGTCAAGGTCAGGGTAGGGTGGGGTTTAAGCATGAGGTGTCCGCCTAGGGTTAGGGTTAGGTCTTTGATTTGATTTAGGCTTCAGGTTAGGTTAGGTTTGAACTTAGTTTGAGGGAGTCAGTTTAGGTCTACTGTTAGTTTTCGGTTCAGTGTTACGGTTGGATTTAGCCTCAGGGTCAGGTTAGGGTTGGGGTTAGGCTTAAGGTGTCCGCCTAGGGTTAGGGTTAGGTCTATTGTTTGAGTTAGGCTTCAGGTTAGGTTAGGTTTGAACTTAGTTTGAGCGAGTAAGTTTAGGGCTACTGTTAGTTTTCGGTACAGTGTTACGGTTGGAGTTAGCGTGAGGGTCAGGTTAGGGTTGGGGTTGAGCTTAAGGTGTCCTCCTAGGGTTAGGGTTATTTCTGTGGTTTGAGTTAGGCTTCAGGTTAGGTTAGGTTTGAACTTAGTTTGAGGGAGACAGTTTAGGGCTACTGTTAGTTGTCATTTAACTGTTACGGTTGGAGTAAACTTCAGGGTCAGGTTAGGGTGGGGGTTAAGCATAAGGTGTCTGCCTAGGGTTAGGGTTAGTTCTATGGTTTCATTTAGGCTTCAGGTTAGGTTAGGATTGAACGTAGTATGAGGGAGTAAGTTTAGGGCTACTGTTAGTTTTCGGTTCAGTGTTACGGTTGGAGATAGCGTCAGGGTCTGGTTAGGGTTGTGGTTGAGTTTCAGTTGTCCGCCTAGGGTTAGGGTTAGGTCTATGGTTTGAGTTAGGCTTCAAATTAGGTTAGGTATGAAGTTAGTTTGAGGGAGTAAGTTTAGGGCTACTGTTAGTTTTCGGGTAACTGTTACTGTTGGAGTTAGCGTCAGGGCCAGGTTAGGGTTGGAGTTGAGCTTAAGGTGTCCGCCTAGGGTTAGGGTTAGGTGAATGGTTTGATTTACGCTTCAGGTTAGGTTAGGTTTGAACTTAGCTTGAGGGAGTAAGTTTAGGGCTACTGTTAGTTTTCGTTTAACTGTTACGGTTGGAGTAAGCGTCAGGGTCAGGTTATGGTGGGGGTTAACCATAAGGTGTCCGCCTAGGGTTAGGGTTAGGTCTATGGTTTCATTTAGGCTTCAGGTTAGGTTAGGTTTGAACTTAGTTTGAGGGAGTAAGTTTAGGGCTACTGTTAGTTTTCGGTTCAGTGTTACGGTTGGAGAGAGCGTCAGGGTCTGGTTAGGGTTGTGGTTGAGTTTCAGGTGTCTGCCTAGGGTTAGGGTTAGGTCTATGGTTTGAGTTAGGCTTCAAGTTAGGTTAGGTTTGAAGTTAGTTTGAGGGAGTAAGTTTAGGGCTACTGTTAGTTTTCAGGTAACTGTTACTGTTGGAGTTAGCGTCAGGGCCAGGTTAGGTTTGGGTTTGAGCTTAAGGTGTCCGCCTAGGGTTAGGGTTAGGTCTATGGTTTGAGTTAGGCTTCAGGTTAGGTTAGGTTTGAACTTAGTTTGAGGGAGTAAGTTTAGGCCTATTGTATTTTTTGGTTCAGTGTTACGGTTGAATTTAGCCTCAGGGTCAGGTTAGGTTTAGGGTTAAGCTTAAGGTGTCCGCCTAGGGTTAGGGTTAGGTCTATTGTTTGAGTTAGGCTTCAGGTTAGGTTAGGTTTGAACTTAGTTTGAGGGAGTAAGTTTAGGGCTACTGTTAGTTTTCGGTTCAGTGTTACGGTTGGAGTTAGCGTGAGGGTCAGGTTAGGGTTGGGGTTGAGCTTAAGGTGTCCTCCCAGGGTTAGGGTTAGGTCTGTGGTTTGAGTTAGGCTTCAGGTTAGGTTAGGTTTGAACGTAGTTTGAGGGAGTAAGTTTAGGGCTACTGTTAGTTTTCGGTTCAGTGTTACGGTTGGAGATAGCGACAGGGTCAGGTTAGGGTTGTGATTCAGCTTCAGGTGTCCGCTTAGGGTTAGGGTTAGGTCTATGGTTTGAGTTAGGGTCCAGGTTAGGTTAGGTTTGAACTTAGTTTGAGGGAGTAAGTTTAGGGCTACTGTTTGTTTTCGGTTCAGTGTTACGGTTGGAGATAGCGTCAGGGTCTGTTTAGGGTTGTGGTTGAGTTTCAGGTGTCCGCCTAGGGTTAGGGTTAGGTCTATGGTTTGAGTTACGTTTCAAGTTAGGTTAGGTTTGAAGTTAGTTTGAGGGAGTAAGTTTAGGGCTACTGTTAGTTTTCGGGTAACTGTTACTGTTGGAGTTAGCGTCAGGGCCAGGTTCGGGTTGGGGTTGAGCTTAAGGTGTCCGCCTAGGGTTAGGGTTAGGTGTATGGTTTGATTTAGTCTTCAGGTTAGGATAGGTTTGAACTTAGTTTGAGGGAGTAAGTTTAGGGCTACTGTTAGTTTTCGTTTAACTGTTACGGTTGGAGTAAGCGTCAGGGTCAGGTTATGGTGGGGGTTAACCATAAGGTGTCCGCCTAGGGTTAGGGTTAGGTCTATGGTTTCATTTAGGCTTTAGGTTAGGTTAGATTTGAACTTAGTTTGAGGGAGTAAGTTTAGGGCTACTCTTAGTTTTCGGTTCAGTGATATGGTTGGAGTTAGCCTGGAGGTCAGGTTAGGGTTGGGGTTAAGCTTAAGGTGTCCGCCTAGGGATAGGGTTAGGTCTATTGTTTGAGTTAGGCTTCAGGTTAGGTTAGGTTTGAACTTAGTTTGAGGGAGACAATTTAGGGCTACTGTTAGTTTTCGTTTAACTGTTACGGTTGGAGTAAGCGTCTGGGTCAGGTTAGGGTAGGGGTTAAGCATAAGGTGTCCGCCTAGGGTTTGGGTTAGTTCTATGGTTTCATTTAGGCTTCAGGTTAGGTTAGGATTGAACTTAGTTTGAGGGAGTAAGTTTAGGGCTACTGTTAGTTTTCGGTTCAATGTTACGTTTGGAGTTAGCGTGACGGTCCGGTTAGGGTTGGGGTTGAGCTTAAGGTGTCTGCCTAGGGTTAGGGTTAGGTCTGTGGTTTGAGTTAGGCTTCAGGTTAGGTTAGGTTTGAACTTAGTTTGAGGGAGTAAGTTTAGGGCTACTGTTAGTTTTCGGTTAACTGTTACGGTTGGAGTAAGCGTCAGGGTCAGGTTAGGGTTGGGGTCAAGCTTAAGGTGTCCGCCTAGGGTTAGGGTTAGGTCTATTGTTTGAGTTAGGCTTCAGGTTACCTTAGGTTTGAACTTAGGTTGATCGAGTAAGTTTAGGGCTACTGTTAGTTTTCGGTATAATGTTACGGTTGGAGTTAGCGTGAGGGTCAGGTTAGGGTTGGGGTTGAGCTTAAGTTGTCTTCCTTGGGTTAGGGTTAGGTCTGTGGTTTGAGTGAGGCTTCAGGTTAGGTTAGGTTTGAACTTAGTTTGAGGGAGACAGTTTAGGGCTACTGTTAGTTTTCATTTAACTGTTACGGTTAGAGTAAACTTCAGGGTCAGGTTAGGGTGGGGGTTAAGCATAAGGTGTCCGCCTAGGGTTAGGGTTGGGTCTATGGTTTGAGTTAGGGTCCAGGTTAGGGTAGGTTTGAACTTAGTTTGAGGGAGTAAGTTTAGGGCTACTGTTAGTTTTCGGTTCAGTGTTACGGTTAGAGATAGCGTAAGGGTCTGGTTAGGGTTGTGGTTGAGTTTCAGGTGTCCGCCAAGGGTTAGGGTTAGGTCTATTGTTTGAGTTAGGCTTCAAGTTAGGTTAGGTTTGAAGTTAGTTTGAGGGAGTAAGTTTAGGGCTACTGTTAGTTTTCGGGTAACTGTTATGGTTGGAGTTAGCGTCAGGGCCAGGTTAGGGTTGGGGTTGAGCTTAAGGTGTCCGCCTAGGGTTAGGGTTAGGTCTACTGTTTGAGTTAGGCTTCAGGTTAGGTTAGGTTGGAACTTAGTTTGTGGGAGACAGTTTAGGGCTACTGTTAGTTTTCGTTTAACTGTTACGGTTGGAGTAAGCGTCAGGGTCAAGTTAGGGTGGGGGTTAAGCATAAGGTGTCCGCCTAGGGTTAGGGTTAGGTCTATGGTTTCATTTAGGCTTCAGGTTAGGTTAGGATTGAACTTAGTTATAGGGAGTAAGTTTAGGGCTACTGTTAGTTTTCGGTTCAATGTTACGTTTGGAGTTATCGTGAGGGTCCGGTTAGGGTTGGGGTTGAGCTTAAGGTGTCCTCCTAGGGTTAGGGTTAGGTCTGTGGTTTGAGTTAGGCTTCAGGTTAGGTTAGGTTTGAACTTAGTTTGAGGGAGTCATTTTAGGGCTACTGTTAGTTTTCGGTTAAGTGTTACGGTTGGAGTTAGCGTGAGGGTCAGGTTAGGGTTGGGTTTGAACTTCAGGTGTCCGCCTAGGGTTAGGGTTAGGTGTATGGTTTGATTTAGGCTTCAGGTTAGGTTAGGTTGGAACTTAGTTTGAGGCAGTAAGTTTAGGGCTACTGTTAGTTTTCGGGTAACTGTTACGGTTGGAGTTAGCGTCAGGGCCAGGTTAGGGTTGGGGTTGAGCTTAAGGTGTCCGCCTAGGGTTAGGGTTAGGTCTGTGATTTGAGTTAGGGTTCACGTTAGGTTAGGTTTGAACTTAGTTTGAGGGAGTAAGTTTAGGGCTACTGTTAGTTTTCGGTTCAGTGTTACGGTTGGAGATAGCGTCAGGGTCAGGTTAGGGTTGGGGTTGAGCTTCAGGTTTCCGCCTTGGGTTAGGGTTAGGTCTATGGTTTGAGTTAGGCTTCAGGTTAGGTTGGTTTGAACTTAGTTTGAGGGAGTAAGTTTAGGGCTCCTGTTAGTTTTCGGGTAACTGTTACTGTTGGAGTTAGCGTCAGGGCCAGGTTAGGGTTGGGGTTGAGCTTAAGGTGTCCGCCTAGGGTTAGGGTTAGGTGTATGGTTTGATTTAGGCTTCAGGTTAGGTTAGGTTTGAAGTTAGTTTGAGGGAGTAAGTTTAGGGCTACTGTTAGTTTTCTGTTCAGTGTTACGGTTGGAGATAGCGTCAGTGTCTGGTTAGGGTTGGAGTTGAGCTTAAGGTGTCCGCCTAGGGTGAGGGTTAGTTCTGTGGTTTGATTTAGGCTTCAGGTTAGGTTTCGTTTAAACTTAGTTTGAGTGAGTAAGTTTAGGGCTACTGTTAGTTTTCGGTTCAGTGTTATGGTTGGAGATAGCGGCAGGGTCAGGTTACGGTTGGGGTTGAGCTTCAGGTGTCCGCCTATTGTTAGCTTTAGGTGTATGATTTGAGTTAGGCTTCAGGTTATGTTAGGTTTGAACTTAGTTTGAGGGATTAAGTTTAGGCCTATTGTATTTTTTTGTTCAGTGTTATGGTTGAATTTAGCCTCAGGGTCAGGTAAGGGTTGGGGTCAAGCTTAAGGTGTCCGCCTAGGGTTTGGGTTAGGTCTATTGTTTGAGTTAGTGTTCAGGTTAGGTTAGGTTTGAACTTAGTTTGAGGGAGTAAGTTTAGGGCTACTGTTAGTTTTCGTTTCAGTGTTACGGTTGCAGTTAGCGTGAGGGTCAGGTTAGGGTTGGGGTTGAGCTTAAGGTGTCCTCCTAGGGTTAGGGTTAGGTCTGTGGTTTGAGTAAGGCTTCAGGTTAGGTTAGGTTTGAACTTAGTTTTAGGGAGTAAGTTTAGGGCTACTGTTAGTTTTCGGTTCAGTGTTACGGTTGGAGATAGCGTCAGGGTCAGATTAGGGTTGGGGTTGAGCTTCAGGTGTCCGCCTAGGGTTAGGGTTAGGTCTATGGTTTGAGTTAGGCTTCAGGTTAGGTTAGGTTTGAACTTAGTTTGAGGGAGTAAGTTTAGGGCTACTGTTAGTATTCGGTTCATTGTTACAGTTGGAGTTAGCGTGAGGGTCCGGTTAGGGTTGGGTTTGAACTTCAGGTGTCCGCCTAGGGTTAGGGTTAGGTTTATGGTTTGATTTAGGCTTCAGGTTAGGTTAGGTTTGAACTTAGATTGAGGGAGTAACTTTAGGGCTACTGTTAGTTTTCGGGTATCTGTTACGGTTGGAGTTAGCGTTAGGGCCAGGTTATGTTTGGGGTTGAGCTTAAGGTGTCCGCCTAGAGTTACGGTTAGGTGTATGGTTTTATTTATGCTTCAGGTTAGGTTATGTTTGAACTTAGTTTGAGGGCGTAAGTTTAGGGCTACCGTTAGTTTTCGGTTAACTGTTACAGTTGGAGTAAGCGTCAAGGTCAGGGTAGGGTGGGGTTTAAGCATGAGGTGTCCGCCTAGGGTTAGGGTTAGGTCTATGATTTGATTTAGGCTTCAGGTTAGGTTAGGTTTGAACTTAGTTTGAGGGAGTCAGTTTAGGTCTACTGTTAGTTTTCGGTTCAGTGTTACGGTTGGATTTAGCCTCAGGGTCAGGTTAGGGTTGGGGTTAGGCTTAAGGTGTCCGCCTAGGGTTAGGGTTAGGTCTATTGTTTGAGTTAGGCTTCAGGTTAGGTTAGGTTTGAACTTAGGTTGAGCGATTAAGTTTAGGGCTACTGTTAGTTTTCGGTTCAGTGTTACGGTTGGAGATAGCGTCAGGGTCAGGTTAGGGTTGGGGTTGAGCTTCAGGTGTCCGCCTTGGGTTAGGGTTAGGTCTATGGTTTGAGTTAGGCTTCAGGTTAGGTTAGGTTTGAACTTAGGTTGAGCGAATAAGTTTAGGGCTACTGTTAGTTTTCGGTACAGTGTTACGGTTTGAGTTAGCGTGAGGGTCAGGTTAGGGTTGGGGTTGAGCTTAAGGTGTCCTCCTAGGGTTAGGGTTAGGTCTGTGGTTTGAGTGAGGCTTCAGGTTAGGTTAGGTTTGAACTTAGTTTGAGGGAGACAGTTTAGGGCTACTGTTAGTTTTCATTTAACTGTTACGGTTGGAGTAAACTTCAGGGTCAGGTTAGGGTGGGGGTTAAGCATAAGGTGTCCGCCTAGGGTTAGGGTTAGGTCTATGGTTTCATTTAGGCTTCAGGTTAGGTTAGGATTGAACGTAGTTTGAGGGAGTAAGTTTAGGGCTACTGTTAGTTTTCGGTTCAGTGTTACCGTTGGAGATAGCGTCAGGGTCTGGTTAGGGTTGTGGTTGAGTTTCAGGTGTCCGCCTAGGGTTAGGGTTAGGTCTATGGTTTGAGTTAGGCTTCAAATTAGGTTAGGTTTGAAGTTAGTTTGAGGGAGTAAGTTTAGGGCTACTGTTAGTTTTCGGGTAACTGTTAGTGTTGGAGTTAGCGTCAGGGCCAGGTTAGGGTTGGGGTTGAGCTTAAGGTGTCCGCCTAGGGTTAGGGTTAGGTGAATGGTTTGATTTACGCTTCAGGTTAGGTTAGGTTTGACCTTAGCTTGAGGGAGTAAGTTTAGGGCTACTGTTAGTTTTCGTTTAACTGTTACGGTTGGAGTAAGCGTCAGGGTCAGGTTATGGTGGGGGTTAACCATAAGGTGTCCGCCTAGGGTTAGGGTTAGGTCTATGGTTTCATTTAGGCTTCAGGTTAGGTTAGGTTTGAACTTAGTTTGAGGGAGTAAGTTTAGGGCTACTGTTAGTTTTCGGTTCAGTGTTACGGTTGGAGATAGCGTCAGGGTCTGGTTAGGGTTGTGGTTGAGTTTCAGGTGTCTGCCTAGGGTTAGGGTTAGGTCTATGGTTTGAGTTAGGCTTCAAGTTAGGTTAGGTTTGAAGTTAGTTTGAGGGAGTAAGTTTAGGGTTACTGTTAGTTTTCGGGTAACTGTTACTGTTGGAGTTAGCGTCAGGGTCAGGTTAGGGCTGGGGTTGAGCTTAAGATGTCCGCCTAGGGTTAGGGTTAGGTCTATGGTTTGAGTTAGGCTTCAGGTTATGTTAGGTTTGAACTTAGTTTGAGGGAGTAAGTTTAGGCCTATTGTATTTTTTGGTTCAGTGTTACGGTTGAATTTAGCCTCAGGGTCAGGTTAGGGTTAGGGTTAAGCTTAAGGTGTCCGCCTAGGGTTAGGGTTAGGTCTATTGTTTGAGTTAGGCTTCAGGTTAGGTTAGGTTTGAACTTAGTTTGAGGGAGTAAGTTTAGGGCTACTGTTAGTTTTCGGTTCAGTGTTACGGTTGGAGTTAGCGTGAGGGTCAGGTTAGGGTTGGGGTTGAGCTTAAGGTGTCCTCCCAGGGTTAGGGTTAGGTCTGTGGTTTGAGTTAGGCTTCAGGTTAGGTTAGGTTTGAACGTAGTTTGAGGGAGTAAGTTTAGGGCTACTGTTAGTTTTCGGTTCAGTGTTACGGTTGGAGATAGCGACAGGGTCAGGTTAGGGTTGTGATTCAGCTTCAGGTGTCCGCCTAGCGTTAGGGTTAGGTCTATGGTTTGAGTTAGGGTCCAGGTTAGGTTAGGTTTGAACTTAGTTTGAGGGAGTAAGTTTAGGGCTACTGTTTGTTTTCGGTTCAGTGTTACGGTTGGAGATAGTGTCAGGGTCTGTTTAGGGTTGTGGTTGAGTTTCAGGTGTCCGCCTAGGGTTAGGGTTAGGTCTATGCTTTGAGTTACGTTTCAAGTTAGGTTAGGTTTGAAGTTAGTTTGAGGGAGTAAGTTTAGGGCTACTGTTAGTTTTCGGGTAACTGTTACTGTTGGAGTTAGCGTCAGGGCCAGGTTCGGGTTGGGGTTGAGCTTAAGGTGTCCGCCTAGGGTTAGGGTTAGGTGTATGGTTTGATTTAGTCTTCAGGTTAGGATATGTTTGAACTTAGTTTGAGGGAGTAAGTTTAGGGCTACTGTTAGTTTTCGTTTAACTGTTACGGTTGGAGTAAGCGTCAGGGTCAGGTTATGGTGGGGGTTAAGCATAAGGTGTCCGCCTAGGGTTAGGGGTAGGTCTATGGTTTCATTTAGGCTTTAGGTTAGGTTAGATTTGAACTTAGTTTGAGGGAGTAAGTTTAGGGCTACTGTTAGTTTTCGGTTCAGTGATATGGTTGGAGTTAGCCTGGAGGTCAGGTTAGGGTTGGGGTTGAGCTTAAGGTGTCCGCCTAGGGTTAGGGTTAGGTCTATGATTTGATTTAGGCTTCAGGTTAGGTTAGGTTTGAACTTAGTTTGAGGGAGTCAGTTTAGGGCTACTGTTAGTTTTCGGTTAACTGTTACGGTTGGAGTAAGCATCAGGGTCAGGTTAGGTTTGGGGTTGAGCTTAAGGTGTCCGCCTAGGGTTAGGGTTAGGTGTATGGTTTGATTTAGGCTTCAGGTTAGGTTAGGTTTGAACTTAGTTTGAGGGAGTAAGTTTAGGGCTACTGTTAGTTTTTGGTTCAGTGTTACATTTGGAGTTAGCGTGAGTGTCTGGTTAGGGTTGGGGTTGAGCTTAAGTTGTCCACCTAGGGTTAGGGTTAGGTCTGTGGTTTGAGATAGGGTTCAGGTTAGGTTAGGTTTGAACTTAGTTTGAGGGAGTAAGTTTAGGGCTACTGTTAGTTTTCGGTTCAGTGTTACGGTTGGAGATAGCGTCAGGGTCAGGTTAGGGTTGGGGTTGAGCTTCAGGTGTCCGCCTATTGTTAGGGTTAGGTCTATGATTTGATTTAGGCTTCATGTTAGGTTAGGTTTGAACTTAGTTTGAGCGAGTAAGTTTAGGGCTACTGTTAGTTTTTGGTTCAGTGTTATTGTTGGAGATAGCGTCATGGTCAAGTTAGGGTTGGGTTTGAGATTCAGGTGTCCGCCTAGGGTTAGGGTTAGGTCTATGGTTTGAGTTAGGCTTCAGGTTAGGTTGGGTTTGAACTTAGTTTGAGGGAGTAAGTTTAGCCTATTGTATTTTTTGGTTCAGTGTTACGGTTGAATTTAGCCTCAGGGTCAGGTTAGGGTGGGGGTCAAGCTTAAGGTGTCCGCCTAGGGTTAGATTTAGGTCTATTGTTTGAGTTAGGCTTCAGGTTAGGTTAGGTTTGAACTTAGTTTGAGAGAGTAAGTTTAGGGCTACTGTTAGTTTTCGGTTAACTGTTATGGTTGGAGTAAGCGTCAGGGTCAGGTTAGGGTTGGGGTCAAGCTTAAGGTGTCCGCCTAGGGTTAGGGTTAGGTCTATTGTTTGAGTTAGGCTTCAGGTTAGGTTAGGTTTGAACTTAGTTTGAGGGAGTAAGTTTAGGGCTACTGTTAGTTTTCGGTTCAGTGTTTCGGTTGGAGATAGCGTGAGCGTCAGGTTAGGGTTGGGGTTGAGCTTAAGGTGTCCTCCTGGGGTTAGGGTTAGGTCTGTGGTTTGAGTTAGGCTTCAGGTTAGGTTAGGTTTGAACTTAGTTTGAGGGAGTAAGTTTAGGGCTACTGTTAGTTTTCGGTTCAGTGTTACGGTTGGAGATAGCGTCAGGGTCAAGTTAGGCTTGTGATTGAGCTTCAGGTGTCCGCCTAGGGTTAGGGATAGGTCTATGGTTTGAGTTAGGGTCCAGGTTAGGTTAGGTTTGAACTTAGTTTGAGGGAGTAAGTTTAGGGCTACTGTTAGTTTTCGGTTCAGTGTTACGGTTGGAGATAGCGTCAGGGTCTGGTTAGGGTTGTGGTTGAGTTTCAGGTGTCCGCCTAGGGTTAGGATTAGGTCTATGATTTGAGTTAGGCTTCAAGCTAGGTGAGGTTTGAAGTTAGTTTGAGGGAGTAAGTTTAGGGTTACTGTTAGTTTTCGGGTAACTGTTACTGTTGGAGTTAGCGTCAGGGCCAGGTTAGGGTTGGGGTTGAGCTTAAGGTGTCCGCCTAGGGTTAGGGTTAGGTGTATGGTTTGATTTAGGCTTCAGGTTAGGTTAGGTTTGAAGTTAGTTTGAGGGAGTAAGTTTAGGGCTACTCTTAGTTTTCGGTTAACTGTTACAGTTGGAGTACGCGTCAGGGTCAGGTTAGGGTGGGGGTTAAGCATAAGGTGTCCGCCTAGGGTTAGGGTTAGGTCTATGGTTTCATTTAGGCTTTAGGTTAGGTTAGGATTGAACTTAGTTTGAGGGAGTAAGTTTAGGGCCACTGTTAGTTTTCGGTTCAGTGTTACCCTTGGATTTAGCCTCAGGGTCAGGTTAGGGTTGGGGTTAAGCTTAAGTTGTCCGCCTAGGGTTAGGGTTAGCTCTATTGTTTGAGTTAGGCTTCAGGTTAGGTTAGGTTTGAACTTAGTTTGAGGGAGACAGTTTAGGGTTACTGTTAGTTTTCGTTTAACTGTTACGGTTGGAGTAAGCGTCTGGGTCAGGATAGGGTAGGGGTTAAGCATAAGGTGTCCGCCTAGGGTTAGGGTTAGGTCTATGGTTTCATTTAGGCTTCAGGTTAGGTTACGATTGAACTTAGTTTGAGGGAGTAAGTTTAGGGCTACTGTTAGTTTTCGGTTCAGTGTTACGTTTGGAGTTAGCGTGACGGTCCGGTTAGGGTTGGGGTTGAGCTTAAGGTGTCTGCCTAGGGTTAGGGTTATGTCTGTGGTTTGAGTTAGGCTTCAGGTTAGGTTAGGTTTGAACTTAGTTTGAGGGAGTAAGTTTAGGGCTACTGTTAGTTTTCGGTTAACTGTTACGGTTGGAGTAATCGTCAGGGTCAGGTTAGGGTTGGGGTCAAGCTTAAGGTGTCCGCCTAGGGTTAGGGTTACGTCTATTGTTTGAGTTAGGCTTCAGGTTAGGTTAGGTTTGAACTTAGGTTGAGGGAGACAGTTTAGGGCTACTGTTAGTTTTCATTTAACTGTTACGGTTAGAGTAAACTTCAGGGTCAGGTTAGGGTGGGGGTTAAGCATAAGGTGTCCGCCTAGGGTTAGGGTTGGGTCTATGGTTTGAGTTAGGGTCCAGGTTAGGGTAGGTTTGAACTTAGTTTGAGGGAGTAAGTTTAGGGCTACTGTTAGTTTTCGGTTCAGTGTTACGGTTAGAGATAGCGTAAGGGTCTGGTTAGGGTTGTGGTTGAGTTTCAGGTGTCCGCCAAGGGTTAGGGTTAGGTCTATTGTTTGAGTTAGGCTTCAAGTTAGGTTAGGTTTGAAGTTAGTTTGAGGGAGTAAGTTTAGGGCTACTGTTAGTTTTCGGGTAACTGTTATGGTTGGAGTTAGCGTCAGGGCCAGGTTAGGGTTGGGGTTGAGCTTAAGGTGTCCGCCTAGGGTTAGGGTTAGGTCTACTGTTTGAGTTAGGCTTCAGGTTAGGTTAGGTTGGAACTTAGTTTGTGGGAGACAGTTTAGGGCTACTGTTAGTTTTCGTTTAACTGTTACGGTTGGAGTAAGCGTCAGGGTCAAGTTAGGGTGGGGGTTAAGAATAAGGTGTCCGCCTAGGGTTAGGGTTAGGTCTATGGTTTCATTTAGGCTTCAGGTTAGGTTAGGATTGAACTTAGTTATAGGGAGTAAGTTTAGGGCTACTGTTAGTTTTCGGTTCAATGTTACGTTTGGAGTTATCGTGAGGGTCCGGTTAGGGTTGGGGTTGAGCTTAAGGTGTCCTCCTAGGGTTAGGGTTAGGTCTGTGGTTTGAGTTAGGCTTCAGGTTAGGTTAGGTTTGAACTTAGTTTGAGGGAGTCATTTTAGGGCTACTGTTAGTTTTCGGTTAAGTGTTACGGTTGGAGTTAGCGTGAGGGTCAGGTTAGGGTTGGGTTTGAACTTCAGGTGTCCGCCTAGGGTTAGGGTTAGGTGTATGGTTTGATTTAGGCTTCAGGTTAGGTTAGGTTGGAACTTAGTTTGAGGCAGTAAGTTTAGGGCTACTGTTAGTTTTCGGGTAACTGTTACGGTTGGAGTTAGCGTCAGGGCCAGGTTAGGGTTGGGGTTGAGCTTAAGGTGTCCGCCTAGGGTTAGGGTTAGGTCTGTGATTTGAGTTAGGGTTCACGTTAGGTTAGGTTTGAACTTAGTTTGAGGGAGTAAGTTTAGGGCTACTGTTAGTTTTCGGTTCAGTGTTACGGTTGGAGATAGCGTCAGGGTCAGGTTAGGGTTGGGGTTGAGCTTCAGGTTTCCGCCTTGGGTTAGGGTTAGGTCTATGGTTTGAGTTAGGCTTCAGGTTAGGTTGGTTTGAACTTAGTTTGAGGGAGTAAGTTTAGGGCTCCTGTTAGTTTTCGGGTAACTGTTACTGTTGGAGTTAGCGTCAGGGCCAGGTTAGGGTTGGGGTTGAGCTTAAGGTGTCCGCCTAGGGTTAGGGTTAGGTGTATGGTTTGATTTAGGCTTCAGGTTAGGTTAGGTTTGAAGTTAGTTTGAGGGAGTAAGTTTAGGGCTACTGTTAGTTTTCTGTTCAGTGTTACGGTTGGAGATAGCGTCAGTGTCTGGTTAGGGTTGGAGTTGAGCTTAAGGTGTCCGCCTAGGGTGAGGGTTAGTTCTGTGGTTTGATTTAGGCTTCAGGTTAGGTTACGTTTGAACTTAGTTTGAGTGAGTAAGTTTAGGGCTACTGTTAGTTTTCGGTTCAGTGTTACGGTTGGAGATAGCGGCAGGGTCAGGTTACGGTTGGGGTTGAGCTTCAGGTGTCCGCCTATTGTTAGCTTTAGGTGTATGATTTGAGTTAGGCTTCAGGTTATGTTAGGTTTGAACTTAGTTTGAGGGATTAAGTTTAGGCCTATTGTATTTTTTTGTTCAGTGTTACGGTTGAATTTAGCCTCAGGGTCAGGTAAGGGTTGGGGTCAAGCTTAAGGTGTCCGCCTAGGGTTTGGGTTAGGTCTATTGTTTGAGTTAGTGTTCAGGTTAGGTTAGGTTTGAACTTAGTTTGAGGGAGTAAGTTTAGGGCTACTGTTAGTTTTCGTTTCAGTGTTACGGTTGCAGTTAGCGTGAGGGTCAGGTTAGGGTTGGGGTTGAGCTTAAGGTGTCCTCCTAGGGTTAGGGTTAGGTCTGTGGTTTGAGTAAGGCTTCAGGTTAGGTTAGGTTTGAACTTAGTTTTAGGGAGTAAGTTTAGGGCTACTGTTAGTTTTCGGTTCAGTGTTACGGTTGGAGATAGCGTCAGGGTCAGATTAGGGTTGGGGTTGAGCTTCAGGTGTCCGCCTAGGGTTAGGGTTAGGTCTATGGTTTGAGTTAGGCTTCAGGTTAGGTTAGGTTTGAACTTAGTTTGAGGGAGTAAGTTTAGGGCTACTGTTAGTATTCGGTTCATTGTTACAGTTGGAGTTAGCGTGAGGGTCCGGTTAGGGTTGGGTTTGAACTTCAGGTGTCCGCCTAGGGTTAGGGTTAGGTTTATGGTTTGATTTAGGCTTCAGGTTAGGTTAGGTTTGAACTTAGATTGAGGGAGTAACTTTAGGGCTACTGTTAGTTTTCGGGTATCTGTTACGGTTGGAGTTAGCGTTAGGGCCAGGTTATGTTTGGGGTTGAGCTTAAGGTGTCCGCCTAGAGTTACGGTTAGGTGTATGGTTTTATTTATGCTTCAGGTTAGGTTATGTTTGAACTTAGTTTGAGGGCGTAAGTTTAGGGCTACCGTTAGTTTTCGGTTAACTGTTACAGTTGGAGTAATCGTCAAGGTCAGGGTAGGGTGGGGTTTAAGCATGAGGTGTCCGCCTAGGGTTAGGGTTAGGTCTATGATTTGATTTAGGCTTCAGGTTAGGTTAGGTTTGAACTTAGTTTGAGGGAGTCAGTTTAGGTCTACTGTTAGTTTTCGGTTCAGTGTTACGGTTGGATTTAGCCTCAGGGTCAGGTTAGGGTTGGGGTTAGGCTTAAGGTGTCCGCCTAGGGTTAGGGTTAGGTCTATTGTTTGAGTTAGGCTTCAGGTTAGGTTAGGTTTGAACTTAGGTTGAGCGATTAAGTTTAGGGCTACTGTTAGTTTTCGGTTCAGTGTTACGGTTGGAGATAGCGTCAGGGTCAGGTTAGGGTTGGGGTTGAGCTTCAGGTGTCCGCCTTGGGTTAGGGTTAGGTCTATGGTTTGAGTTAGGCTTCAGGTTAGGTTAGGTTTGAACTTAGGTTGAGCGAATAAGTTTAGGGCTACTGTTAGTTTTCGGTACAGTGTTACGGTTTGAGTTAGCGTGAGGGTCAGGTTAGGGTTGGGGTTGAGCTTAAGGTGTCCTCCTAGGGTTAGGGTTAGGTCTGTGGTTTGAGTGAGGCTTCAGGTTAGGTTAGGTTTGAACTTAGTTTGAGGGAGACAGTTTAGGGCTACTGTTAGTTTTCATTTAACTGTTACGGTTGGAGTAAACTTCAGGGTCAGGTTAGGGTGGGGGTTAAGCATAAGGTGTCCGCCTAGGGTTAGGGTTAGGTCTATGGTTTCATTTAGGCTTCAGGTTAGGTTAGGATTGAACGTAGTTTGAGGGAGTAAGTTTAGGGCTACTGTTAGTTTTCGGTTCAGTGTTACGGTTGGAGATAGCGTCAGGGTCTGGTTAGGGTTGTGGTTGAGTTTCAGGTGTCCGCCTAGGGTTAGGGTTAGGTCTATGGTTTGAGTTAGGCTTCAAATTAGGTTAGGTTTGAAGTTAGTTTGAGGGAGTAAGTTTAGGGCTACTGTTAGTTTTCGGGTAACTGTTAGTGTTGGAGTTAGCGTCAGGGCCAGGTTAGGGTTGGGGTTGAGCTTAAGGTGTCCGCCTAGGGTTAGGGTTAGGTGAATGGTTTGATTTACGCTTCAGGTTAGGTTAGGTTTGACCTTAGCTTGAGGGAGTAAGTTTAGGGCTACTGTTAGTTTTCGTTTAACTGTTACGGTTGGAGTAAGCGTCAGGGTCAGGTTATGGTGGGGGTTAACCATAAGGTGTCCGCCTAGGGTTAGGGTTAGGTCTATGGTTTCATTTAGGCTTCAGGTTAGGTTAGGTTTGAACTTAGTTTGAGGGAGTAAGTTTAGGGCTACTGTTAGTTTTCGGTTCAGTGTTACGGTTGGAGATAGCGTCAGGGTCTGGTTAGGGTTGTGGTTGAGTTTCAGGTGTCTGCCTAGGGTTAGGGTTAGGTCTATGGTTTGAGTTAGGCTTCAAGTTAGGTTAGGATTGAAGTTAGTTTGAGGGAGTAAGTTTAGGGTTACTGTTAGTTTTCGGGTAACTGTTACTGTTGGAGTTAGCGTCAGGGCCAGGTTAGGGCTGGGGTTGAGCTTAAGATGTCCGCCTAGGGTTAGGGTTAGGTCTATGGTTTGAGTTAGGCTTCAGGTTAGGTTAGGTTTGAACTTAGTTTGAGGGAGTAAGTTTAGGCCTATTGTATTTTTTGGTTCAGTGTTACGGTTGAATTTAGCCTCAGGGTCAGGTTAGGGTTAGGGTTAAGCTTAAGGTGTCCGCCTAGGGTTAGGGTTAGGTCTATTGTTTGAGTTAGGCTTCAGGTTAGGTTAGGTTTGAACTTAGTTTGAGGGAGTAAGTTTAGGGCTACTGTTAGTTTTCGGTTCAGTGTTACGGTTGGAGTTAGCGTGAGGGTCAGGTTAGGGTTGGGGTTGAGCTTAAGGTGTCCTCCCAGGGTTAGGGTTAGGTCTGTGGTTTGAGTTAGGCTTCAGGTTAGGTTAGGTTTGAACGTAGTTTGAGGGAGTAAGTTTAGGGCTACTGTTAGTTTTCGGTTCAGTGTTACGGTTGGAGATAGCGACAGGGTCAGGTTAGGGTTGTGATTCAGCTTCAGGTGTCCGCCTAGCGTTAGGGTTAGGTCTATGGTTTGAGTTAGGGTCCAGGTTAGGTTAGGTTTGAACTTAGTTTGAGGGAGTAAGTTTAGGGCTACTGTTTGTTTTCGGTTCAGTGTTACGGTTGGAGATAGTGTCAGGGTCTGTTTAGGGTTGTGGTTGAGTTTCAGGTGTCCGCCTAGGGTTAGGGTTAGGTCTATGCTTTGAGTTACGTTTCAAGTTAGGTTAGGTTTGAAGTTAGTTTGTGGGAGTAAGTTTAGGGCTACTGTTAGTTTTCGGGTAACTGTTACTGTTGGAGTTAGCGTCAGGGCCAGGTTCGGGTTGGGGTTGAGCTTAAGGTGTCCGCCTAGGGTTAGGGTTAGGTGTATGGTTTGATTTAGTCTTCAGGTTAGGATATGTTTGAACTTAGTTTGAGGGAGTAAGTTTAGGGCTACTGTTAGTTTTCGTTTAACTGTTACGGTTGGAGTAAGCGTCAGGGTCAGGTTATGGTGGGGGTTAAGCATAAGGTGTCCGCCTAGGGTTAGGGGTAGGTCTATGGTTTCATTTAGGCTTTAGGTTAGGTTAGATTTGAACTTAGTTTGAGGGAGTAAGTTTAGGGCTACTGTTAGTTTTCGGTTCAGTGATATGGTTGGAGTTAGCCTGGAGGTCAGGTTAGGGTTGGGGTTGAGCTTAAGGTGTCCGCCTAGGGTTAGGGTTAGGTCTATGATTTGATTTAGGCTTCAGGTTAGGTTAGGTTTGAACTTAGTTTGAGGGAGTCAGTTTAGGGCTACTGTTAGTTTTCGGTTAACTGTTACGGTTGGAGTAAGCATCAGGGTCAGGTTAGGTTTGGGGTTGAGCTTAAGGTGTCCGCCTAGGGTTAGGGTTAGGTGTATGGTTTGATTTAGGCTTCAGGTTAGGTTAGGTTTGAACTTAGTTTGAGGGAGTAAGTTTAGGGCTACTGTTAGTTTTTGGTTCAGTGTTACATTTGGAGTTAGCGTGAGTGTCTGGTTAGGGTTGGGGTTGAGCTTAAGTTGTCCACCTAGGGTTAGGGTTAGGTCTGTGGTTTGAGATAGGGTTCAGGTTAGGTTAGGTTTGAACTTAGTTTGAGGGAGTAAGTTTAGGGCTACTGTTAGTTTTCGGTTCAGTGTTACGGTTGGAGATAGCGTCAGGGTCAGGTTAGGGTTGGGGTTGAGCTTCAGGTGTCCGCCTATTGTTAGGGTTAGGTCTATGATTTGATTTAGGCTTCATGTTAGGTTAGGTTTGAACTTAGTTTGAGCGAGTAAGTTTAGGGCTACTGTTAGTTTTTGGTTCAGTGTTATTGTTGGAGATAGCGTCATGGTCAAGGTAGGGTTGGGTTTGAGATTCAGGTGTCCGCCTAGGGTTAGGGTTAGGTCTATGGTTTGAGTTAGGCTTCAGGTTAGGTTGGGTTTGAACTTAGTTTGAGGGAGTAAGTTTAGGCCTATTGTATTTTTTGGTTCAGTGTTACGGTTGAATTTAGCCTCAGGGTCAGGTTAGGGTGGGGGTCAAGCTTAAGGTGTCCGCCTAGGGTTAGATTTAGGTCTATTGTTTGAGTTAGGCTTCAGGTTAGGTTAGGTTTGAACTTAGTTTGAGAGAGTAAGTTTAGGGCTACTGTTAGTTTTCGGTTAACTGTTACGGTTGGAGTAAGCGTCAGGGTCAGGTTAGGGTTGGGGTCAAGCTTAAGGTGTCCGCCTAGGGTTAGGGTTAGGTCTATTGTTTGAGTTAGGCTTCAGGTTAGGTTAGGTTTGAACTTAGTTTGAGGGAGTAAGTTTAGGGCTACTGTTAGTTTTCGGTTCAGTGTTTCGGTTGGAGATAGCGTGAGCGTCAGGTTAGGGTTGGGGTTGAGCTTAAGGTGTCCTCCTGGGGTTAGGGTTAGGTCTGTGGTTTGAGTTAGGCTTCAGGTTAGGTTAGGTTTGAACTTAGTTTGAGGGAGTAAGTTTAGGGCTACTGTTAGTTTTCGGTTCAGTGTTACGGTTGGAGATAGCGTCAGGGTCAAGTTAGGCTTGTGATTGAGCTTCAGGTGTCCGCCTAGGGTTAGGGATAGGTCTATGGTTTGAGTTAGTGTCCAGGTTAGGTTAGGTTTGAACTTAGTTTGAGGGAGTAAGTTTAGGGCTACTGTTAGTTTTCGGTTCAATGTTATGGTTGGAGATAGCGTCAGGGTCTGGTTAGGGTTGTGGTTGAGTTTCAGGTGTCCGCCTAGGGTTAGGATTAGGTCTATGATTTGAGTTAGGCTTCAAGCTAGGTGAGGTTTGAAGTTAGTTTGAGGGAGTAAGTTTAGGGTTACTGTTAGTTTTCGGGTAACTGTTACTGTTGGAGTTAGCGTCAGGGCCAGGTTAGGGTTGGGGTTGAGCTTAAGGTGTCCGCCTAGGGTTAGGGTTAGGTGTATGGTTTGATTTAGGCTTCAGGTTAGGTTAGGTTTGAAGTTAGTTTGAGGGAGTAAGTTTAGGGCTACTCTTAGTTTTCGGTTAACTGTTACAGTTGGAGTACGCGTCAGGGTCAGGTTAGGGTGGGGGTTAAGCATAAGGTGTCCGCCTAGGGTTAGGGTTAGGTCTATGGTTTCATTTAGGCTTTAGGTTAGGTTAGGATTGAACTTAGTTTGAGGGAGTAAGTTTAGGGCCACTGTTAGTTTTCGGTTCAGTGTTACCCTTGGATTTAGCCTCAGGGTCAGGTTAGGGTTGGGGTTAAGCTTAAGTTGTCCGCCTAGGGTTAGGGTTAGCTCTATTGTTTGAGTTAGGCTTCAGGTTAGGTTAGGTTTGAACTTAGTTTGAGGGAGACAGTTTAGGGTTACTGTTAGTTTTCGTTTAACTGTTACGGTTGGAGTAAGCGTCTGGGTCAGGATAGGGTAGGGGTTAAGCATAAGGTGTCCGCCTAGGGTTAGGGTTAGGTCTATGGTTTCATTTAGGCTTCAGGTTAGGTTACGATTGAACTTAGTTTGAGGGAGTAAGTTTAGGGCTACTGTTAGTTTTCGGTTCAGTGTTACGTTTGGAGTTAGCGTGACGGTCCGGTTAGGGTTGGGGTTGAGCTTAAGGTGTCTGCCTAGGGTTAGGGTTTTGTCTGTGGTTTGAGTTAGGCTTCAGGTTAGGTTAGGTTTGAACTTAGTTTGAGGGAGTAAGTTTAGGGCTACTGTTAGTTTTCGGTTAATTGTTACGGTTGGAGTAATCGTCAGGGTCAGGTTAGGGTTGGGGTCAAGCTTAAGGTGTCCGCCTAGGGTTAGGGTTACGTCTATTGTTTGAGTTAGGCTTCAGGTTAGGTTAGGTTTGAACTTAGGTTGAGGGAGACAGTTTAGGGCTACTGTTAGTTTTCATTTAACTGTTACGGTTAGAGTAAACTTCAGGGTCAGGTTAGGGTGGGGGTTAAGCATAAGGTGTCCGCCTAGGGTTAGGGTTGGGTCTATGGTTTGAGTTAGGGTCCAGGTTAGGGTAGGTTTGAACTTAGTTTGAGGGAGTAAGTTTAGGGCTACTGTTAGTTTTCGGTTCAGTGTTACGGTTAGAGATAGCGTAAGGGTCTGGTTAGGGTTGTGGTTGAGTTTCAGGTGTCCGCCAAGGGTTAGGGTTAGGTCTATTGTTTGAGTTAGGCTTCAAGTTAGGTTAGGTTTGAAGTTAGTTTGAGGGAGTAAGTTTAGGGCTACTGTTAGTTTTCGGGTAACTGTTATGGTTGGAGTTAGCGTCAGGGCCAGGTTAGGGTTGGGGTTGAGCTTAAGGTGTCCGCCTAGGGTTAGGGTTAGGTCTACTGTTTGAGTTAGGCTTCAGGTTAGGTTAGGTTGGAACTTAGTTTGTGGGAGACAGTTTAGGGCTACTGTTAGTTTTCGTTTAACTGTTACGGTTGGAGTAAGCGTCAGGGTCAAGTTAGGGTGGGGGTTAAGAATAAGGTGTCCGCCTAGGGTTAGGGTTAGGTCTATGGTTTCATTTAGGCTTCAGGTTAGGTTAGGATTGAACTTAGTTATAGGGAGTAAGTTTAGGGCTACTGTTAGTTTTCGGTTCAATGTTACGTTTGGAGTTATCGTGAGGGTCCGGTTAGGGTTGGGGTTGAGCTTAAGGTGTCCTCCTAGGGTTAGGGTTAGGTCTGTGGTTTGAGTTAGGCTTCAGGTTAGGTTAGGTTTGAACTTAGTTTGAGGGAGTCATTTTAGGGCTACTGTTAGTTTTCGGTTAAGTGTTACGGTTGGAGTTAGCGTGAGGGTCAGGTTAGGGTTGGGTTTGAACTTCAGGTGTCCGCCTAGGGTTAGGGTTAGGTGTATGGTTTGATTTAGGCTTCAGGTTAGGTTAGGTTGGAACTTAGTTTGAGGCAGTAAGTTTAGGGCTACTGTTAGTTTTCGGGTAACTGTTACGGTTGGAGTTAGCGTCAGGGCCAGGTTAGGGTTGGGGTTGAGCTTAAGGTGTCCGCCTAGGGTTAGGGTTAGGTCTGTGATTTGAGTTAGGGTTCACGTTAGGTTAGGTTTGAACTTAGTTTGAGGGAGTAAGTTTAGGGCTACTGTTAGTTTTCGGTTCAGTGTTACGGTTGGAGATAGCGTCAGGGTCAGGTTAGGGTTGGGGTTGAGCTTCAGGTTTCCGCCTTGGGTTAGGGTTAGGTCTATGGTTTGAGTTAGGCTTCAGGTTAGGTTGGTTTGAACTTAGTTTGAGGGAGTAAGTTTAGGGCTCCTGTTAGTTTTCGGGTAACTGTTACTGTTGGAGTTAGCGTCAGGGCCAGGTTAGGGTTGGGGTTGAGCTTAAGGTGTCCGCCTAGGGTTAGGGTTAGGTGTATGGTTTGATTTAGGCTTCAGGTTAGGTTAGGTTTGAAGTTAGTTTGAGGGAGTAAGTTTAGGGCTACTGTTAGTTTTCTGTTCAGTGTTACGGTTGGAGATAGCGTCAGTGTCTGGTTAGGGTTGGAGTTGAGCTTAAGGTGTCCGCCTAGGGTGAGGGTTAGTTCTGTGGTTTGATTTAGGCTTCAGGTTAGGTTACGTTTGAACTTAGTTTGAGTGAGTAAGTTTAGGGCTACTGTTAGTTTTCGGTTCAGTGTTACGGTTGGAGATAGCGGCAGGGTCAGGTTACGGTTGGGGTTGAGCTTCAGGTGTCCGCCTATTGTTAGCTTTAGGTGTATGATTTGAGTTAGGCTTCAGGTTATGTTAGGTTTGAACTTAGTTTGAGGGATTAAGTTTAGGCCTATTGTATTTTTTTGTTCAGTGTTACGGTTGAATTTAGCCTCAGGGTCAGGTAAGGGTTGGGGTCAAGCTTAAGGTGTCCGCCTAGGGTTTGGGTTAGGTCTATTGTTTGAGTTAGTGTTCAGGTTAGGTTAGGTTTGAACTTAGTTTGAGGGAGTAAGTTTAGGGCTACTGTTAGTTTTCGTTTCAGTGTTACGGTTGCAGTTAGCGTGAGGGTCAGGTTAGGGTTGGGGTTGAGCTTAAGGTGTCCTCCTAGGGTTAGGGTTAGGTCTGTGGTTTGAGTAAGGCTTCAGGTTAGGTTAGGTTTGAACTTAGTTTTAGGGAGTAAGTTTAGGGCTACTGTTATTTTTCGGTTCAGTGTTACGGTTGGAGATAGCGTCAGGGTCAGATTAGGGTTGGGGTTGAGCTTCAGGTGTCCGCCTAGGGTTAGGGTTAGGTCTATGGTTTGAGTTAGGCTTCAGGTTAGGTTAGGTTTGAACTTAGTTTGAGGGAGTAAGTTTAGGGCTACTGTTAGTATTCGGTTCATTGTTACAGTTGGAGTTAGCGTGAGGGTCCGGTTAGGGTTGGGTTTGAACTTCAGGTGTCCGCCTAGGGTTAGGGTTAGGTTTATGGTTTGATTTAGGCTTCAGGTTAGGTTAGGTTTGAACTTAGATTGAGGGAGTAACTTTAGGGCTACTGTTAGTTTTCGGGTATCTGTTACGGTTGGAGTTAGCGTTAGGGCCAGGTTATGTTTGGGGTTGAGCTTAAGGTGTCCGCCTAGAGTTACGGTTAGGTGTATGGTTTTATTTATGCTTCAGGTTAGGTTATGTTTGAACTTAGTTTGAGGGCGTAAGTTTAGGGCTACCGTTAGTTTTCGGTTAACTGTTACAGTTGGAGTAAGCGTCAAGGTCAGGGTAGGGTGGGGTTTAAGCATGAGGTGTCCGCCTAGGGTTAGGGTTAGGTCTATGATTTGATTTAGGCTTCAGGTTAGGTTAGGTTTGAACTTAGTTTGAGGGAGTCAGTTTAGGTCTACTGTTAGTTTTCGGTTCAGTGTTACGGTTGGATTTAGCCTCAGGGTCAGGTTAGGGTTGGGGTTAGGCTTAAGGTGTCCGCCTAGGGTTAGGGTTAGGTCTATTGTTTGAGTTAGGCTTCAGGTTAGGTTAGGTTTGAACTTAGGTTGAGCGATTAAGTTTAGGGCTACTGTTAGTTTTCGGTTCAGTGTTACGGTTGGAGATAGCGTCAGGGTCAGGTTAGGGTTGGGGTTGAGCTTCAGGTGTCCGCCTTGGGTTAGGGTTAGGTCTATGGTTTGAGTTAGGCTTCAGGTTAGGTTAGGTTTGAACTTAGGTTGAGCGAATAAGTTTAGGGCTACTGTTAGTTTTCGGTACAGTGTTACGGTTTGAGTTAGCGTGAGGGTCAGGTTAGGGTTGGGGTTGAGCTTAAGGTGTCCTCCTAGGGTTAGGGTTAGGTCTGTGGTTTGAGTGAGGCTTCAGGTTAGGTTAGGTTTGAACTTAGTTTGAGGGAGACAGTTTAGGGCTACTGTTAGTTTTCATTTAACTGTTACGGTTGGAGTAAACTTCAGGGTCAGGTTAGGGTGGGGGTTAAGCATAAGGTGTCCGCCTAGGGTTAGGGTTAGGTCTATGGTTTCATTTAGGCTTCAGGTTAGGTTAGGATTGAACGTAGTTTGAGGGAGTAAGTTTAGGGCTACTGTTAGTTTTCGGTTCAGTGTTACCGTTGGAGATAGCGTCAGGGTCTGGTTAGGGTTGTGGTTGAGTTTCAGGTGTCCGCCTAGGGTTAGGGTTAGGTCTATGGTTTGAGTTAGGCTTCAAATTAGGTTAGGTTTGAAGTTAGTTTGAGGGAGTAAGTTTAGGGCTACTGTTAGTTTTCGGGTAACTGTTAGTGTTGGAGTTAGCGTCAGGGCCAGGTTAGGGTTGGGGTTGAGCTTAAGGTGTCCGCCTAGGGTTAGGGTTAGGTGAATGGTTTGATTTACGCTTCAGGTTAGGTTAGGTTTGACCTTAGCTTGAGGGAGTAAGTTTAGGGCTACTGTTAGTTTTCGTTTAACTGTTACGGTTGGAGTAAGCGTCAGGGTCAGGTTATGGTGGGGGTTAACCATAAGGTGTCCGCCTAGGGTTAGGGTTAGGTCTATGGTTTCATTTAGGCTTCAGGTTAGGTTAGGTTTGAACTTAGTTTGAGGGAGTAAGTTTAGGGCTACTGTTAGTTTTCGGTTCAGTGTTACGGTTGGAGATAGCGTCAGGGTCTGGTTAGGGTTGTGGTTGAGTTTCAGGTGTCTGCCTAGGGTTAGGGTTAGGTCTATGGTTTGAGTTAGGCTTCAAGTTAGGTTAGGTTTGAAGTTAGTTTGAGGGAGTAAGTTTAGGGTTACTGTTAGTTTTCGGGTAACTGTTACTGTTGGAGTTAGCGTCAGGGCCAGGTTAGGGCTGGGGTTGAGCTTAAGATGTCCGCCTAGGGTTAGGGTTAGGTCTATGGTTTGAGTTAGGCTTCAGGTTAGGTTAGGTTTGAACTTAGTTTGAGGGAGTAAGTTTAGGCCTATTGTATTTTGTGGTTCAGTGTTACGGTTGAATTTAGCCTCAGGGTCAGGTTAGGGTTAGGGTTAAGCTTAAGGTGTCCGCCTAGGGTTAGGGTTAGGTCTATTGTTTGAGTTAGGCTTCAGGTTAGGTTAGGTTTGAACTTAGTTTGAGGGAGTAAGTTTAGGGCTACTGTTAGTTTTCGGTTCAGTGTTACGGTTGGAGTTAGCGTGAGGGTCAGGTTAGGGTTGGGGTTGAGCTTAAGGTGTCCTCCCAGGGTTAGGGTTAGGTCTGTGGTTTGAGTTAGGCTTCAGGTTAGGTTAGGTTTGAACGTAGTTTGAGGGAGTAAGTTTAGGGCTACTGTTAGTTTTCGGTTCAGTGTTACGGTTGGAGATAGCGACAGGGTCAGGTTAGGGTTGTGATTCAGCTTCAGGTGTCCGCCTAGCGTTAGGGTTAGGTCTATGGTTTGAGTTAGGGTCCAGGTTAGGTTAGGTTTGAACTTAGTTTGAGGGAGTAAGTTTAGGGCTACTGTTTGTTTTCGGTTCAGTGTTACGGTTGGAGATAGTGTCAGGGTCTGTTTAGGGTTGTGGTTGAGTTTCAGGTGTCCGCCTAGGGTTAGGGTTAGGTCTATGCTTTGAGTTACGTTTCAAGTTAGGTTAGGTTTGAAGTTAGTTTGAGGGAGTAAGTTTAGGGCTACTGTTAGTTTTCGGGTAACTGTTACTGTTGGAGTTAGCGTCAGGGCCAGGTTCGGGTTGGGGTTGAGCTTAAGGTGTCCGCCTAGGGTTAGGGTTAGGTGTATGGTTTGATTTAGTCTTCAGGTTAGGATATGTTTGAACTTAGTTTGAGGGAGTAAGTTTAGGGCTACTATTAGTTTTCGTTTAACTGTTACGGTTGGAGTAAGCGTCAGGGTCAGGTTATGGTGGGGGTTAAGCATAAGGTGTCCGCCTAGGGTTAGGGGTAGGTCTATGGTTTCATTTAGGCTTTAGGTTAGGTTAGATTTGAACTTAGTTTGAGGGAGTAAGTTTAGGGCTACTGTTAGTTTTCGGTTCAGTGATATGGTTGGAGTTAGCCTGGAGGTCAGGTTAGGGTTGGGGTTGAGCTTAAGGTGTCCGCCTAGGGTTAGGGTTAGGTCTATGATTTGATTTAGGCTTCAGGTTAGGTTAGGTTTGAACTTAGTTTGAGGGAGTCAGTTTAGGGCTACTGTTAGTTTTCGGTTAACTGTTACGGTTGGAGTAAGCATCAGGGTCAGGTTAGGTTTGGGGTTGAGCTTAAGGTGTCCGCCTAGGGTTAGGGTTAGGTGTATGGTTTGATTTAGGCTTCAGGTTAGGTTAGGTTTGAACTTAGTTTGAGGGAGTAAGTTTAGGGCTACTGTTAGTTTTTGGTTCAGTGTTACATTTGGAGTTAGCCTGAGTGTCTGGTTAGGGTTGGGGTTGAGCTTAAGTTGTCCACCTAGGGTTAGGGTTAGGTCTGTGGTTTGAGATAGGGTTCAGGTTAGGTTAGGTTTGAACTTAGTTTGAGGGAGTAAGTTTAGGGCTACTGTTAGTTTTCGGTTCAGTGTTACGGTTGGAGATAGCGTCAGGGTCAGGTTAGGGTTGGGGTTGAGCTTCAGGTGTCCGCCTATTGTTAGGGTTAGGTCTATGATTTGATTTAGGCTTCATGTTAGGTTAGGTTTGAACTTAGTTTGAGCGAGTAAGTTTAGGGCTACTGTTAGTTTTTGGTTCAGTGTTATTGTTGGAGATAGCGTCATGGTCAAGTTAGGGTTGGGTTTGAGATTCAGGTGTCCGCCTAGGGTTAGGGTTAGGTCTATGGTTTGAGTTAGGCTTCAGGTTAGGTTGGGTTTGAACTTAGTTTGAGGGAGTAAGTTTAGGCCTATTGTATTTTTTGGTTCAGTGTTACGGTTGAATTTAGCCTCAGGGTCAGGTTAGGGATGGGGTCAAGCTTAAGGTGTCCGCCTAGGGTTAGATTTAGGTCTATTGTTTGAGTTAGGCTTCAGGTTAGGTTAGGTTTGAACTTAGTTTGAGAGAGTAAGTTTAGGGCTACTGTTAGTTTTCGGTTAACTGTTACGGTTGGAGTAAGCGTCAGGGTCAGGTTAGGGTTGGGGTCAAGCTTAAGGTGTCCGCCTAGGGTTAGGGTTAGGTCTCTTGTTTGAGTTAGGCTTCAGGTTAGGTTAGGTTTGAACTTAGTTTGAGGGAGTAAGTTTAGGGCTACTGTTAGTTTTCGGTTCAGTGTTTCGGTTGGAGATAGCGTGAGCGTCAGGTTAGGGTTGGGGTTGAGCTTAAGGTGTCCTCCTGGGGTTAGGGTTAGGTCTGTGGTTTGAGTTAGGCTTCAGGTTAGGTTAGGTTTGAACTTAGTTTGAGGGAGTAAGTTTAGGGCTACTGTTAGTTTTCGGTTCAGTGTTACGGTTGGAGATAGCGTCAGGGTCTGGTTAGGGTTGTGGTTGAGTTTCAGGTGTCCGCCTAGGGTTAGGATTAGGTCTATGATTTGAGTTAGGCTTCAAGCTAGGTGAGGTTTGAAGTTAGTTTGAGGGAGTAAGTTTAGGGTTACTGTTAGTTTTCGGGTAACTGTTACTGTTGGAGTTAGCGTCAGGGCCAGGTTAGGGTTGGGGTTGAGCTTAAGGTGTCCGCCTAGGGTTAGGGTTAGGTGTATGGTTTGATTTAGGCTTCAGGTTAGGTTAGGTTTGAAGTTAGTTTGAGGGAGTAAGTTTAGGGCTACTCTTAGTTTTCGGTTAACTGTTACAGTTGGAGTACGCGTCAGGGTCAGGTTAGGGTGGGGGTTAAGCATAAGGTGTCCGCCTAGGGTTAGGGTTAGGTCTATGGTTTCATTTAGGCTTTAGGTTAGGTTAGGATTGAACTTAGTTTGAGGGAGTAAGATTAGGGCCACTGTTAGTTTTCGGTTCAGTGTTACCCTTGGATTTAGCCTCAGGGTCAGGTTAGGGTTGGGGTTAAGCTTAAGTTGTCCGCCTAGGGTTAGGGTTAGCTCTATTGTTTGAGTTAGGCTTCAGGTTAGGTTAGGTTTGAACTTAGTTTGAGGGAGACAGTTTAGCGTTACTGTTAGTTTTCGTTTAACTGTTACGGTTGGAGTAAGCGTCTGGGTCAGGATAGGGTAGGGGTTAAGCATAAGGTGTCCGCCTAGGGTTAGGGTTAGGTCTATGGTTTCATTTAGGCTTCAGGTTAGGTTACGATTGAACTTAGTTTGAGGGAGTAAGTTTAGGGCTACTGTTAGTTTTCGGTTCAGTGTTACGTTTGGAGTTAGCGTGACGGTCCGGTTAGGGTTGGGGTTGAGCTTAAGGTGTCTGCCTAGGGTTAGGGTTATGTCTGTGGTTTGAGGTAGGCTTCAGGTTAGGTTAGGTTTGAACTTAGTTTGAGGGAGTAAGTTTAGGGCTACTGTTAGTTTTCGGTTAACTGTTACGGTTGGAGTAATCGTCAGGGTCAGGTTAGGGTTGGGGTCAAGCGTAAGGTGTCCGCCTAGGGTTAGGGTTACGTCTATTGTTTGAGTTAGGCTTCAGGTTAGGTTAGGTTTGAACTTAGGTTGAGCGAGTAAGTGTAGGGCTAATGTTAGTTTTCGGTACAGTGTTACAGTTGGAGTTAGCGTGAGGGTCAGGTTAGGGTTGGGGTTGAGCTTAAGGTGTCCTCCTAGGGTTAGGGTTAGGTCTGTGGTTTGAGTGAGGCTTCAGGTTAGGTTAGGTTTGAACTTAGTTTGAGGGAGTAAGTTTAGGGCTACTGTTAGTTTTCGGTTCAGTGTTTCGGTTGGAGATAGCGTGAGGGTCAGGTTAGGGTTGGGGTTGAGCTTAAGGTGTCCTCCTAGTGTTAGGGTTAGGTCTGTGGTTTGAGTTAGGCTTCAGGTTAGGTTAGGTTTGAACTTAGTTTGAGGGAGTAAGTTTAGGGCTACTGTTAGTTTTCGGTTCAGTGTTTCGGTTGGAGATAGCGTCAGGGTCAAGTTAGGGTTGTGATTGAGCTTCAGGTGTCTTCCTAGGGTTAGGGTTAGGTCTATGGTTTGAGTTAGGGTCCAGGTTAGGTTAGGTTTGAACTTAGTTTGAGGGAGTAAGTTTAGGGCTACTGTTAGTTTTCGGTTCAGTGTTACGGTTGGAGATATCGTCAGGGTCTGGTTAGGGTTGTGGTTGAGTTTCAGGTGTCCGCCTAGGGTCAGGGTTAGGTCTATGGTTTGAGTTAGGCTTCAAGTTAGGTTAGGTTTGAAGTTAGTTTGAGGGAGTAAGTTTAGGGCTACTGTTAGTTTTCGGGTAACTGTTACTGTTGGAGTTAGCGTCAGGGCCAGGTTAGGGTTGGGGTTGAGCTTAAGGAGTCCGCCTAGGGTTAGGGTTAGGTGTATGGTTTGATTTAGGCTTCAGGTTAGGTTAGGTTTGAAGTTAGTTTGTCGGAGTAAGTTTAGGGCTACTGTTAGATTTTGGTTAACTGTTACGGTTGGAGTAAGCGTCAGGGTCAGGTTAGGGTGGGGGTTAAGCATAAGGTGTCCGCCTAGGGTTAGGGTTAGGTCTATGGTTTCATTTAGGCTTCAGGTTAGGTTAGGATTGAACTTAGTTTGAGTGAGTAAGTTTAGGACTACTCTTAGTTTTCGGTTCATTGATATGGTTGGAGTTAGCCTGGAGGTCAGGTTAGGGTTGGGGTCAAGCTTAAGGTGTCCGCCTAGGGTTAGGTTTAGGTCTATTGTTTGAGTTAGGCTTCAGGTTAGGTTAGGTTTGAACTTAGTTTTAGGGAGTAAGTTTAGGGCTACTGTTAGTTTTCGGTTCAGTGTTACGGTTGGAGTTAGCGTGAGGGTCAGCTTAGGGTTGGGGTTGAGCTTAAGGTGTCCTCCTAGGGTTCGGGTTAGGTCTGTGGTTTGAGTTAGGCTCCAGGTTAGGTTAGGTTTGAACTTAGTTTGAGGGAGTAAGTTTAGGGCTACTGTTAGTTTTCGGTTCAGTGTTACGTTTGGAGATAGCGTCAGGGTCTGGTTAGGGTTGTGGTTGAGTTTCAGGTGTCCACCTAGGGTTAGGGTTAGGTCTATGGTTTGAGTTAGGCTTCAGGTTAGGTTAGGTTTGAAGTTAGTTTGAGGGAGTAAGTTTAGGGCTACTGTTAGTTTTCGGGTAACTGTTACTGATGGAGTTAGCGTCAGGGCCTGGTTAGGGTTGGGGTTGAGCTTAAGGTGACTGCCTAGGGTCAGGGTTAGGTCTATGGTTTCATTTAGGCTTCAGGTTAGGTTAGGATTGAACTTAGTTTGAGGGAGTAAGTTTAGGGCCACTCTTAGTTGTCGGTTCAGTGTTAAGGTTGGATTTAGTCTCAGGGTCAGGTTAGTGTTGGGGTTAAGCTTAAGGTTTCCGCCTAGGGTTAGGGTTAAGTCTATTGTTTGAGTTAGGCTTCAGGTTAGGTTAGGTTTGAACTTAGTTTGAGGGAGACAGTTTAGGGCTACTGTTAGTTTTCATTTAACTGTTACGGTTGGAGTAAGCGTCAGGGTCAGGTTAGTGTGGGGGTTAAGCATAAGGTGTCCGCCTAGGGTTAGGGTTAGGTCTATGGTTTCATTTAGGCTTCAGGTTAGGTTAGGATTGAACTTAGTTTGAGGGAGTAAGTTTAGGGATATTGTTAGTTTTCGGTTCAATGTTACGTTTGGAGTTAGCTTGACGGTCCGGTTAGGGTTGGGGTTGAGCTTAAGTTTTCTGCCTAGGGTTAGGGTTAGGTCTGTGGTTTGAGTTAGGCTTCAGGTTAGGTTAGGTTTGAACTTAGTTTGAGGAAGTAAGTTTAGGGCTACTGTTAGTTTTCGGTTAACTGTTATGGTTGGAGTAAGCGTCAGGGTCAGGTTAGGGTTGGGGTCAAGCTTAAGGTGTCCGCCTAGGTTTAGGGTTAGGTCTATTGTTTGAGTTAGGCTTCAGGTTAGGTTAGGTTTGAACTTAGTTTGAGGGAGTAAGTTTAGGGCTACTGTTAGTTTTCGGTACAGTGTTACGGTTGGAGATAGCGTCAGGGTCAGGTTAGGGTTGTGATTGAGCTTCAGGTGTCCGCCTAGGGTTAGGGTTAGGTCTATGGTTTGAGTTAGGGTCCAGGTTAGGGTAGGTTTGAACTTAGTTTGAGGGAGTAAGTTTAGGGCTACTGTTAGTTTTCAGTTCAGTGTTACGGTTGGAGATAGCGTCAGGGTCTGGTTAGGGTTGTGGTTGTGTTTCAGGTGTCCCCCTAGGGATAGGGTTAGGTCTGTGGTTTGAGTTAGGCTTCAAGTTAGGTTAGGTTTGAAGTTAGTTTGAGGGAGTAAATTTAGGGCTACTGTTAGTTTTCGGGTAACTGCTACGGTTGGAGTTAGCGTCAGGGCCAGGTTTGGGTTGGGGTTGAGCTTAAGGTGTCCGCCTAGGGTTAGGGTTCGGTCTACTGTTTGAGTTAGGCTTCAGGTTAGGTTAGGTTTGAACTTAGTTTGTGGGAGACAGTTTAGGGCTACTGTTAGTTTTCGTTTCACTGTTACGGTTGGAGTAAGCGTCAGGGTCAAGTTAGGGTGGGGGTTAAGCATAAGGTGTCCGCCTAGGGTTAGGGTTAGGTCTATGGTTTCATTTAGGCTTCAGGTTAGGTTAGGATTGAACTTAGTTATAGGGAGTAAGTTTAGGGCTACTGTTAGTTTTCGGTTCAATGTTACGTTTGGAGTTAGCGTGAGGGTCCGGTGAGGGTTGGGCTTGAGCTTAAGGTGTCCGCCTAGGGTTAGCGTTAGGTCTGTGGTTTTAGTTAGGCTTCAGGTTAGGTTAGGTTTGAACTTAGTTTGAGGGAGTCAGTTAAGGACTACTGTTAATTTTCGGTTAACTGTTACGGTTGGAGATAGCGTCAGGGTCAGGTTAGGGTTGGAGTTGAGCTTAAGGTGTCCGCCTAGGGTGAGGGTTAGGTCTGTGGTTTGATTTAGGCTTCAGGTTAGGTTACGTTTGAACTTAGTTTGAGTGAGTAAGTTTAGGGCTACTGTTAGTTTTCGGTTCAGTGTTACGGTTGGAGATAGCGTCAGGGTCAGGTTACGGTTGGCGTTGAGCTTCAGGTGTCCGCCTATTGTTAGCTTTAGGTCTATGATTTGAGTTAGGCTTCAAGTTATGTTAGGTTTGAACTTAGTTTGAGGGAGTAAGTTTAGGCCTATTGTATTTTTTGGTTCAGTGTTACGGTTGAATTTAGCCTCAGGGTCAGGTAAGGATTGGGGTCAAGCTTAAGGTGTCCGCCTAGGGTTAGGGTTAGGTCTATTGTTTGAGTTAGGGTTCAGGTTAGGTTAGGTTTGAACTTAGTTTGAGGGAGTAAGTTTAGGGCTACTGTTAGTTTTCGTTTCAGTGTTACGGTTGGAGTTAGCGTGAGGGTCAGGTTAGGGTTGCGGTTGAGCTTAAGGTGTCCTCCTAGGGTTAGGGTTAGGTCTGTGCTTTGAGTAAGGCTTCAGGTTAGGTTAGTTTTGAACTTAGTTTTAGGGAGTAAGTTTAGGGCTACTGTTAGTTTTCGGTTCAGTGTTACGGTTGGAGATAGCGTCAGGGTCAGATTAGGGTTGGGGTTGAGCTTCAGGTGTCCGCCTAGAGTTAGGGTTAGGTCTATGGTTTGAGTTAGGCTTCAGGTTAGGTTAGGTTTGAACTTAGTTTGAGGGAGTAAGTTTAGGGCTACTGTTAGTATTCGGTTCAGTGTTACAGTTGGAGTTAGCGTGAGGGTCAGGTTAGGGTTCGGGTTGAGCTTAAGGTGTCCGCCTAGGGTTAGGGTTAGGTTTATGGTTTGATTTAGGCTTCAGGTTAGGTTAGGTTTGAACATAGATTGAGGGAGTAAGTTTAGGGCTACTGTTAGTTTTCGGGTAACTGTTACGGTTGGAGTTAGCGTTAGGGCCAGGTTATGTTTGGGGTTGAGCTTAAGGTGTCCGCCTAGAGTTTCGGTTAGGTGTATGGTTTGAGTTAGGCTTCAGGTTAGGTTAGGTTTGAACTTAGTTTGAGGGAGTAAGTTTAGGGCTACTGTTAGTTTTCGGTTAACTGTTACAGTTGGAGTAAGCGTCAGGGTCAGGTTAGGGTTGGGGTCAAGCTTAAGTTGTCCGCCTAGGGTTAGGGTTACGTCTATTGTTTGAGTTAGGCTTCAGGTTAGGTTAGGTTTGAACTTAGGTTGAGCGAGTAAGTTTAGGGCTACTGTTAGTTTTCGGTACAGTGTTACGGTTGGAGTTAGCGTGAGGGTCAGGTTAGGGTTGGGGTTGAGCTTAAGGTGTCCTCCTAGGGTTAGGGTTAGGTCTGTGGTTTGAGTTAGGCTTCAGGTTAGGTTAGGTTTGAACTTAGTTTGAGGGAGACAGTTTAGGGCTACTGTTAGTTTTCGTTTAACTGTTACGGTTGGAGTAAGCGTCAGGGTCAGGTTAGGGTGGGGGTTAAGCATAAGGTGTCCGCCTAGGGTTAGGGTTAGGTCTGTGGTTTCATTTAGGCTTTAGGTTAGGTTAGGATTGAACTTAGTTTGAGGGAGTAAGTTTAGGGCCACTGTTAGTTTTCGGTTCAGTGTTACGGTTGGATTTAGCCTCAGGGTCAGGTTAGGGTTGGGGTTAAGCTTAAGGTGTCCGCCTAGGGTTAGGGTTAGGTCTATTGTTTGAGTTAGGATTCAGGTTAGGTTAGGTTTGAACTTAGTTTGAGGGAGACAGTTTAGGGCTACTGTTAGTTTTCGTTTAACTGTTACGGTTGGAGTAAGCGTCTGGGTCAGGTTAGGGTAGGGGTTAAGCATAAGGTGTCCGCCTAGGGTTAGGGTTGGGTCTATGGTTTCATTTAGGCTTCAGGTTAGGTTAGGATTGAACTTAGTTTGAGGGAGTAAGTTTAGGGCTCCTGTTAGTTTTCGGTTCAATGTTACGTTTGGAGTTAGCGTGATGGTCCGGTTAGGGTTGGGGTTGAGCTTAAGGTGTCTTCCTAGGGTTAGGGTTAGGTCTGTGGTTTGAGTTAGGCTTCAGGTTAGGTTAGGTTTGAACTTAGTTTGAGGGAGTAAGTTTAGGGCTACTGTTAGTTTTCGGTTAACTGTTACGGTTGGAGTAAGCGTTAGGGTCAGGTTAGGGTTGGGGTCAAGCTTAAGGTGTCCGCCTAGGGTTAGGGTTACGTCTATTGTTTGAGTTAGGCTTCAGGTTAGGTTAGGTTTGAACTTAGTTTGAGGGAGTAAGTTTAGGGCTACTGTTAGTTTTCGGTACAGTGTTACGGTTGGAGTTAGCGTGAGGGTCAGGTTAGGGTTGGGGTTGAGCTTAAGGTGTCTTTCTAGGGTTAGGGTTAAGTCTGTGGTTTGAGTGAGGCTTCAGGTTAGGTTAGGTTTGAACTTAGTTTGAGGGAGACAGTTTAGGGCTACTGTTAGTTTTCATTTAACTGTTACGGTTGGAGTAAACTTCAGGGTCAGGTTAGGGTGGGGGTTAAGCATAAGGTGTCCGCCTAGGGTTAGGGTTAGGTCTATGGTTTCATTTAGGCGTCAGGTTAGGTTAGGATTGAACGTAGTTTGAGGGAGTAAGTTTAGGGCTACTGTTAGTTTTCGGTTCAGTGTTACGGTTGGAGATAGCGTCAGGGTCTGGTTAGGGTTGGGTTTCAGGTGTCTGCCTAGGGTTAGGGTTAGGTCTATGGTTTGAGTTAGGCTTCAAGTTAGGTTAGGTTTGAAGTTAGTTTGAGGGAGTAAGTTTAGGGCTACTGTTAGTTTTCGGGTAACTCTTACTGTTGGAGTTAGCGTCAGGGCCAGGTTAGGGTTGGGGTTGAGCTTAAGGTGTCCGCCTAGGGTTAGGGTTAGGTCTATGGTTTGAGTTAGGCTTCAGGTTAGGTTAGGTTTGAACTTAGTTTGAGGGAGTAAGTTTAGGGCTACTGTTAGTTTTCGGTTCAGTGTTACGGTTGGAGATAGCGTCAGGGTCAGATTAGGGTTGGGGTTGAGCTTCAGGTGTCCGCCTAGAGTTAGGGTTAGGTCTATGGTTTGAGTTAGGCTTCAGGTTAGGTTAGGTTTGAACTTAGTTTGAGGGAGTAAGTTTAGGGCTACTGTTAGTATTCGATTCAGTGTTACAGTTGGAGTTAGCGTGAGGGTCAGGTTAGGGTTCGGGTTGAGCTTAAGGTGTCCGCCTAGGGTTAGGGTTAGGTTTATGGTTTGATTTAGGCTTCAGGTTAGGTTAGGTTTGAACTTAGATTGAGGGAGTAAGTTTAGGGCTACTGTTAGTTTTCGGGTAACTGTTACGGTTGGAGTTAGCGTTAGGGCCAGGTTATGTTTGGGGTTGAGCTTAAGGTGTCCGCCTAGAGTTACGGTTAGGTGTATGGTTTGAGTTAGGCTTCAGGTTAGGTTAGGTTTGAACTTAGTTTGAGGGAGTAAGTTTAGGACTACTGTTAGTTTTCGGTTAACTGTTACGGTTGGAGTAAGCGTCAGGGTCAGGTTAGGGTTGGGGTCAATCTTAAGTTGTCCGCCTAGGGTTAGGGTTACGTCTATTGTTTGAGTTAGGCTTCAGGTTAGGTTAGGTTTGAACTTAGGTTGAGCGAGTAAGTTTAGGGCTACTGTTAGTTTTCGGTACAGTGTTACGGTTGGAGTTAGCGTGAGGGTCAGGTTAGGGTTGGGGTTGAGCTTAAGGTGTCCTCCTAGGGTTAGGGTTAGGTCTGTGGTTTGAGTTAGGCTTCAGGTTAGGTTAGGTTTGAACTTAGTTTGAGGGAGACAGTTTAGGGCTACTGTTAGTTTTCATTTAACTGTTACGGTTGGAGTAAACTTCAGGGTCAGGTTAGGGTGGGGGTTAAGCATAAGGTGTCCGCCTAGGGTTAGGGCTAGGTCTATGGTTTCATTTATGCTTCAGGTTAGGTTAGCATTGAACGTAGTTTGAGGGAGTAAGTTTAGGGCTACTGTTAGTTTTCGGTTCAGTGTTACGGTTGGAGATAGCGTCAGGGTCTGGTTAGGGTTGTGGTTGAGTTTCAGGTGTCCGCCTAAGTTCAGGGTTAGGTCTATGGTTTGAGTTAGGCTTCAAATTAGGTTAGGTTTGAAGTTAGTTTGAGGGAGTAAGTTTAGGGCTACTGTTAGTTTTCGGGTAACTGTTACTGTTGGAGTTAGCGTCAGGGCCAGGTTAGGGTTGGGGTTGAGCTTAAGGTGTCCGCCTATTGTTAGGGTTAGTTCTATGATTTGATGTAGGCTTCAGGTTAGGTTAGGTTTGAACTTAGTTTGAGCGAGTAAGTTTAGGGCTACTGTTAGTTTTTGGTTCAGTGTTATGGTTGGAGATAGCGTCATGGTCAAGTTAGGGTTGGGTTTGAGATTCAGGTGTCCGCCTAGGGTTAGGGTTAGGTCTATGGTTTGAGTTAGGCTTCAGGTTAGGTTAGGTTTGAACTTAGTTTGAGGGAGTAAGTTTAGGACTACTGTTAGATTTCGGTTCAGTGTTACGGTTGGAGATAGCGTCAGGGTCAAGTTAGGGTTGTGATTGAGCTTCAGGTGTCCGCCTAGGGTTAGGGTTAGGTCTATGGTTTGAGTTAGGGTCCAGGTTAGGTTAGGTTTGAACTTAGTTTGAGGGAGTAAGTTTAGGGCAACTGTTAGTTTTCGGTTCAGTGTTACGGTTGGAGATAGCGTCAGGGTCTGGTTAGGGTTGTGGTTGAGTTTCAGGTGTCCGCCTAGGGTTAGGGTTAGGTCTATGGTTTGAGGTAGGCTTCAAGTTAGGTTAGGTTTGAAGTTAGTTTGTGGGAGTAAGTTTAGGGCTACTGTTAGTTTTTGGGTAACTGTTACTGTTGGAGTTAGCGTCAGGGCCAGGTTAGGGTTGGGGTTGAGCTTAAGGTGTCCGCCTAGGGTTAGGGTTAGGTGTATGGTTTGATTTAGGCTTCAGGTTAGGTTAGGTTTGAAGTTAGTTTGAGGGAGTAAGTTTAGGGCTACTGTTAGTTTTCGGTTAACTGTTACAGTTGGAGTACGCATCAGGGTCAGGTTAGGGTGGGGGTTAAGCATAAGGTGTCCGCCTAGGGTTAGGGTTAGGTCTATGATTTGATTTAGGCTTCAGGTTAGGTTAGGTTTGAACTTAGTTTGAGGGAGTCAGTTTAGGGCTACTGTTAGTTTTCGGTTAACTGTTACGGTTGGAGTAAGCGTCAGGGTCAGGTTAGGTTTGGGGTTGAGCTTAAGGTGTCCGCCTAGGGTTAGGGTTAGGTGTCTGGTTTGATTTAGGCTTCAGGTTAGGTTAGGTTTGAACTTAGTTTGAGGGAGTAAGTTTAGGGCTACTGTTAGTTTTCGTTTAACTGTTACGGTTGGAGTAAGCGTCAGGGTTAGGTTAGGGTGGGGGGTTAAGCATAAGGTGTCCGCCTAGGGTAAGGGTTAGGTCTATGGTTTCATTTAGGCTTTAGGTTAGGTTAGGATTGAACTTAGTTTGAGGGAGTAAGTTTAGGGCCACTGTTAGTTTTCGGTTCAGTGTTACGGTTGGATTTAGCCTCAGGGTCAGGTTAGGGTTGGGGTTAAGCTTAAGGTGTCCGCCTAGGGTTAGGGTTAGGTCTATTGTTTGAGTTAGGCTTCAGGTTAGGTTAGGTTTGAACTTAGTTTGAGGGAGACAGTTTAGGGCTACTGTTAGTTTTCGTTTAACTGTTACGGTTGGAGTAAGCGTCTGGGTCAGGTTAGGGTAGGGGTTAAGCGTAAGGTGTCCGCCTAGGGTTAGGGTTGGGTCTATGGTTTCATTTAGGCTTCAGGTTAGGTTAGGATTGAACTTAGTTTGAGGGAGTAAGTTTAGGGCTACTGTTAGTTTTCGGTTCAATGTTACGTTTGGAGTTAGCGTGACGGTCCGGTTAGGGTTGGGGTTGAGCTTAAGGTGTCTGCCTAGGGTTAGGGTTAGGTCTGTGGTTTGAGTTAGGCTTCAGGTTAGGTTAGGTTTGAACTTAGTTTGAGGGAGTAAGTTTAGGGCTACTGTTAGTTTTCGGTTAACTGTTATGGTTCGAGTAAGCGTCAGGGTCAGGTTAGGGTTGGGGTCAAGCTTAAGGTGTCCGCCTAGGGTTAGGGTTACGTCTATTGTTTGAGTTAGGCTTCAGGTTAGGTTAGGTTTGAACTTAGGTTGAGCGAGTAAGTTTAGGGCTACTGTTAGTTTTCTGTACAGTGTTACGGTTGGAGTTAGCGTGAGGGTCAGGTTAGGGTTGGGGTTGAGCTCAAGGTGTCCTCCTAGGGTTAGGGTTAGGTCTGTGGTTTGAGTGAGGCTTCAGGTTAGGTTAGGTTTGAACTTAGTTTGAGGGAGACAGTTTAGGGCTATTGTTAGTTTTCATTTAACTGTTACGGTTGGAGTAAACTTCAGGGTCAGGTTAGGGTGGGGGTTAAGCATAAGGTGTCCGCCTAGGGTTAGGGTTAGGTCTATGGTTTCATTTAGGCTTCAGGTTAGGTTAGGATTGAACGTAGTTTGAGGGAGTAAGTTTAGGGCTACTGTTAGTTTTCGGTTCAGTGTTACGGTTGGAGATAGCGTCAGGGTCTGGTTAGGGTTGTGGTTGAGTTTCAGGTGTCCGCCTAGGGTTAGGGTTAGGTCTATGGTTTGAGTTACGTTTCAAGTTAGGTTATGTTTGACCTTAGTTTGAGGGAGTAAGTTTAGGGCTACTGTTAGTTTTCGGGTAACTGTTACTGTTGGAGTTAGCGTCAGGGCCAGGTTCGGGTTGGGGTTGAGCTTAAGGTGTCCGCCTAGGGTTAGGGTTAGGTGTATGGTTTGATTTAGTCTTCAGGTTAGGATAGGTTTGAACTTAGTTTGAGGGAGTAAGTTTAGGGCTACTGTTAGTTTTCGTTTAACTGTTACGGTTGGAGTAAGCGTCAGGGTCAGGTTATGGTGGGGGTTAACCATAAGGTGTCCGCCTAGGGTTAGGGTTAGGTCTATGGTTTCATTTAGGCTTTAGGTTAGGTTAGATTTGAACTTAGTTTGAGGGAGTAAGTTTAGGGCTACTCTTAGTTTTCGGTTCAGTGATATGGTTGGAGTTAGCCTGGAGGTCAGGTTAGGGTTGGGGTTGAGCTTAAGGTGTCTGCCTAGGGTTAGGGTTAGGTCTATTGTTTGAGTTAGGCTTCAGGTTAGGTTAGGTTTGAACTTAGTTTGAGGGAGATAATTTAGGGCTACTGTTAGTTTTCGTTTAACTGTTACGGTTGGAGTAAGCGTCTGGGTCAGGTTAGGGTAGGGGTTAAGCATAAGGTGTCCACCTAGGGTTTGGGTTAGGTCTATGGTTTCATTTAGGCTTCAGGTTAGGTTAGGATTGAACTTAGTTTGAGGGAGTAAGTTTAGGGCTACTGTTAGTTTTCGGTTCAATTTTACGTTTGGAGTTAGCGTGACGGTCCGGTTAGGGTTGGGGTTGAGCTTAAGGTGTCTGCCTAGGGTTAGGGTTAGGTCTGTGGTTTGAGTTAGGCTTCAGGTTAGGTTAGGTTTGAACTTAGTTTGAGGGAGTCAGTTTAGGGCTACTGTTAGTTTTCGGTTAACTGTTACGGTTGGAGTAAGCGTCAGGGTCAGGTTAGGGTTGGGGTCAAGCTTAAGGTGTCCGCCTAGGGTTAGGGTTACGTCTATTGTTTGAGTTAGGCTTCAGGTTAGCTTAGGTTTGAACTTAGGTTGAGCGAGTAAGTTTAGGGCTACTGTTAGTTTTTGGTATAATGTTACGGTTGGAGTTAGCGTGAGGGTCAGGTTAGGGTTGGGGTTGAGCTTAAGGTGTCCTCCTAGGGTTAGGGTTAGGTCTGTGGTTTTAGTGAGGCTTCAGGTTAGGTTAGGTTTGAACTTAGTTTGAGGGAGTCAGTTTAGGGCTACTGTTAGTTTTCATTTAACTGTTACGGTTGGAGTAAACTTCAGGGTCAGGTTAGGGTGGGGGTTAAGCATAAGGTGTCCGCCTAGGGTTAGGGTTAGGTCTATGGTTTCATTTAGGCTTCAGGTTAGGTTAGTATTGAACTTAGTTTGAGGGAGTAAGTTTAGGGCTACTGTTAGTTTTCGGGTAACTGTTACTGTTGGAGTTAGCGTCAGGGCCAGGTTAGGGTTGGGGTTGAGCTTAAGGTGTCCGCCTAGGGTTAGGGTTAGGTTAATGGTTTGATTTACGCTTCAGGTTAGGTTAGGTTTGAACTTAGCTTGAGGGAGTAAGTTTAGGGCTACTGTTAGTTTTCGTTTAACTGTTACGGTTGGAGTAAGCGTCAGGGTCAGGTTATGGTGGGGGTTAACCATAAGGTGTCCGCCTAGGGTTAGGGTTAGGTCTATCGTTTCATTTAGGCTTCAGGTTAGGTTAGGTTTGAACTTAGTTTGAGGGAGTAAGTTTAGGGCTACTGTTATTTTTCGGTTCAGTGTTACGGTTGGAGACAGCGTCAGGGTCTGGTTAGGGTTGTGGTTGAGTTTCAGGTGTCTGCCTATGGTTAGGGTTAGGTCTATGGTTTGAGTTAGGCTTCAAGTTAGGTTAGGTTTGAAGTTAGTTTGAGGGAGTAAGTTTAGGGCTACTGTTAGTTTTCGGGTAACTGTTACTGTTGGAGTTAGCGTCAGGGCCAGGTTAGGGTTGGGGTTGAGCTTAAGGTGTCCGCCTAGGGTTAGGGTTAGGTCTATGGTTTGAGTTAAGCTTCAGGTTAGGTTAGGTTTGAACTTAGTTTGAGGGAGTAGGTTTAGGCCTATTGTATTTTTTGGTTCAGTGTTAGGGTTGAATTTAGCCTCAGGGTCAGGTTAGGGTTAGGGTTAAGCTTAAGGTGTCCGCCTAGGGTTAGGGTTAGGTCTATTGTTTGAGTTAGGCTTCAGGTTAGGTTAGGTTTGAACTTAGTTTGAGGGAGTAAGTTTAGGGCTACTCTTAGTTTTCGGTTCAGTGTTACTGTTGGAGTTAGCGTGAGGGTCAGGTTAGGGTTGGGGTTGAGCTTAAGGTGTCCTCCCAGGGTTAGGGTTAGGTCTGTGGTTTGAGTTAGGCTTCAGGTTAGGTTAGGTTTGAACGTAGTTTGAGGGAGTAAGTTTAGGGCTACTGTTAGTTTTCGGTTCAGTGTTACGGTTGGAGATAGCGACAGGGTCAGGTTTGGGTTGTGATTCAGCTTCAGGTGTCCGCCTAGGGTTAGGGTTAGGTCTACGGTTTAAGTTAGGGTCCAGGTTAGGTTAGGTTTGAACTTAGTTTGAGGGAGTAAGTTTAGGGCTACTGTTTGTTTTCGGTTCAGTGTTACGGTTGGAGATAGCGTCAGGGACTGTTTAGGGTTGTGGTTGAGTTTCAGGTGTCCGCCTAGGGTTAGGGTTAGGTCTATGGTTTGAGTTACGTTTCAAGTTAGGTTAGGTTTGAAGTTAGTTTGAGGGAGTAAGTTTAGGGCTACTGTTAGTTTTCGGGTAACTGTTACTGTTGGAGTTAGCGTCAGGGCCAGGTTCGGGTTGGGGTTGAGCTTAAGGTGTCCGCCTAGGGTTAGGGTTAGGTGTATGGTTTGATTTAGTCTTCAGGTTAGGATAGGTTTGAAATTAGTTTGAGGGAGTAAGTTTAGGGCTACTGTTAGTTATCGTTTAACTGTTACGGTTGGAGTAAGCATCAGGGTCAGGTTATGGTGGGGGTTAACCATAAGGTGTCCGCCTAGGGTTAGGGTTAGGTCTATGGTTTCATTTAGGCTTTAGGATAGGTTAGGATTGAACTTAGTTTGAGGGAGTAAGTTTAGGGCTACTCTTAGTTTTCGGTTCAGTGATACGGTTGGAGTTAGCCTGGAGGTCAGGTTAGGGTTGGGGTTGAGCTTAAGGTGTCCGCCTAGGGTTAGGGTTAGGTCTATGGTTTGAGATAGGGTCCAGGTTAGGGTAGGTTTGAACTTAGTTTGAGGGAGTAAGTTTAGGGCTACTGTTAGTTTTCGGTTCAGTGTTACGGTTGGAGATAGCGTCAGGGTCTGGTTTGGGTTGTGGTTGAGTTTCAGGTGTCCGCCTAGGGTTAGGGTTAGGTCTATGGTTTGAGTTAGGCTTCAAGTTAGGTTAGGTTTTAAGTTAGTTTGAGGGAGTAAGTTTAGGGCTACTGTTAGTTTTTGGGAAACTGTTACTGTTGGAGTTAGAGTCAGGGCCAGTTTCGGGTTGGGGTTGAGCTTAAGGTGTCCGCCTAGGGTTAGGGTTAGGTCTATGATTTGATTTAGGCTTCAGGTTAGGTTAGGTTTGAATTTAGTTTGAGGGAGTAAGTTTAGGACTATTCTTAGTTTCGGTTCATTGATATGGTTGGAGTTAGCCTGGAGGTCAGGTTAGGGTTGGGGTCAAGCTTAAGGTGTCCGCCTAGGGTTAGGTTTAGGTCTATTGTTTGAGTTAGGCTTCAGGTTAAGTTAGGTTTGAACTTAGTTTGAGGGAGTAAGTTTAGGGCTACTGTTAGTTTTCGGTTCAGTGTTACGGTTGGAGTTAGCGTGAGGGTCAGGTTAGGGTTGGGATTGAGCTTAAGGTGTCCTCCTAGGGTTAGGGTTAGGTCTGTGGTTTGAGTTAGGCTCCAGGTTAGGTTAGGTTTGAACTTTGTTTGAGGGAGTAAGTTTGGGGCTACTGTTAGTTTTCGGTTCAGTGTTACGGTTGGAGATAGCGTCAGGTTCTGGTTAGGGTTGTGGTTGAGTTTTAGGTGTCCACCTAGGGTTAGGTTTAGGTCTATGGTTTGTGTTAGGCTTCAGGTTAGGTTAGGTTTGAAGTTAGTTTGAGGGAGTAAGTTTAGGGCTACTGTTAGTTTTCGCGTAACTGTTACTGATGGAGTTAGCGTCAGGGCCAGGTTAGGGTTGGGGTTGAGCTTAAGGTGACCGCCTAGGGTCAGGGTTAGGTCTATGGTTTCATTTAGGCTTCAGGTTAGGTTAGGATTGAACTTAGTTTGAGTGAGTAAGTTTAGGGCCACTGTTAGTTTTCGGTTCAGTGTTACGGTTGCATTTAGCCTCAGGGTCAGGTTAGTGTTGGGGTTAAGCTTAAGGTGTCCGCCTAGGGTTAGGGTTAAGTCTATTGTTTGAGTTAGGCTTCAGGTTAGGTTAGGTTTGAACTTAGTTTGAGGGAGACAGTTTAGGGCTACTGTTAGTTTTCATTTAACTGTTACGGTTGGAGTAAGCGTCAGGGTCAGGTTAGTGTGGGGGTTAAGCATAAGGTGTCCGCCTAGGGTTAGGGTTAGGTCTATGGTTTCATTTAGGCTTCAGGTTAGGTTAGGATTGAACTTAGTTTGAGGGAGTAAGTTTAGGGCTATTGTTAGTTTTCGGTTCAATGTTACGTTTGGAGTTAGCTTGACGGTCCGGTTAGGTTTGGGGTTGAGCTTAAGGTGTCCGCCTAGGGTTAGGGTTAGGTCTGTGGTTTGAGTTAGGCTTCAGGTTAGGTTAGGTTTGAACTTAGTTTGAGGAAGTAAGTTTAGGGCTACTGTTAGTTTTCGGTTAACTGTTACGGTTGGAGTAAGCGTCAGGGTCAGGTTAGGGTTGGGGTCAAGCTTAAGGTGTCCACCTAGGGTTAGGGTTAGGTCTATTGTTTGAGTTGGGCTTCAGGTTAGGTTAGGTTTGAACTTAGTTTGAGGGAGTAAGTTTAGGGCTACTGTTAGTTTTCCGTACAGTGTTACGGTTGGAGTTAGCGTGCGGGTCAGGTTAGGGTTGGGGTTGAGCTTAAGGTGTCCTCCTAGGGTTAGGGTTAGGTCTGTGGTTTGAGTGAGGCTTCAGGTTAGGTTAGGTTTGAACTTAGTTTGAGGGAGTAAGTTTAGGGCTACTGTTAGTTTTCGGTTCAGTGTTACGGTTGGAGATAGCGTCAGGGTCAGGTTAGGGTTGTGGTTGAGCTTCAGGTGTCCGCCTAGGGTTAGGGTTATGTCTATGGTTTGAGTTAGGGTCCACGTAGGGGAGGTTTGAACTTAGTTTGAGGGAGTAAGTTTAGGGCAACTGTTAGTTTTCGGTTCAGTGTTACGGTTGGAGATAGCGTCAGGGTCTGGTTAGGGTTGTGGTTGAGTTTCAGGTGTCAGCCTATGGTTAGGGTTAGGTCTATGGTTTGAGTTAGGCTTCAAGTTAGGTTAGGTTTGAAGTTAGTTTGAGGGAGTAAGTTTAGGGCTACTGTTAGTTTTCGGGTAACTGCTACGGTTGGAGTTAGCGTCAGGGCCAGGTTAGGGTTGGGGTTGAGCTTAAGGTGTCCGCCTATGGTTAGGGTTAGGTCTACTGTTTGAGTTAGGCTTCAGGTTAGGTTAGGTTTGAACTTAGTTTGTGGGAGACAGTTTAGGGCTACTGTTAGTTTTCGTTTAACTGTTACGGTTGGAGTAAGCGTCAGGGTCAAGTTAGGGTGGGGGTTAAGCATAAGGTGTCCGCCTAGGGTTAGGGTTAGGTCTATGGTTTCATTTAGGCTTCAGGTTAGGTTAGGATTGAAGTTAGTTATAGGGAGTAAGTTTAGGGCTACTGTTAGTTTTCGGTTCAATGTTACGTTTGGAGTTAGCGTGAGGGTCCGGTTAGGGTTGGGGTTGAGCTTAAGGTGTCCGCCTAGGGTTAGGGTTAGGTCTGGGGTTGGAGTTAGGCTTCAGGTTAGGTTAGGTTTGAACTTAGTTTGAGGGAGTCAGTTTAGGGCTACTGTTAGTTTTCTGTTAACTGTTACGGTTGGAGATAGCGTCAGGGTCAGGTTAGGTTTGGGGTTGAGCTTCAGGTGTCCGCCTAGGGTTAGGGTTAGGTCTATGGTTTGAGTTAGGCTTCAGGTTAGGTTAGGTTTGAACTTAGTTTGAGGGATTAAGTTTAGGGCTACTGTTAGTTTTCGGTTCAGTGTTACGGTTGAAGTTAGCGTGAGGGTCAGGTTAGGGTTGGGTTTGAACTTCAGGTGTCCGCCTAGGGTTAGGGTTAGGTGTATGGTTTGATTTAGGCTTCAGGTTAGGTTAGGTTGGAACTTAGTTTGAGGCAGTAAGTTTAGGGCTACTGTTAGTTTTCGGGTAACTGTTACGGTTGGAGTTAGCGTCAGGGCCAGGTTAGGGTTGGGGTTGAGCTTAAGGTGTCCGCCTAGGGTTAGGGTTAGGTGTATGGTTTGATTTAGGCTTCAGGTTAGGTTAGGTTTGAAGTTAGTTTGAGGGAGTAAGTTTAGGGCTATTGTTAGTTTTGGGTTAACTGTTACGGTTGGAGTAAGCGTCAGGGTCAGGTTAGAGTGGGGGTTAAGCATAAGGTGTCCGCCTAGGGTTAGGGTTAGGTCTATGATTTGATTTAGGCTTCAGGTTAGGTTAGGTTTGAACTTAGTTTGAGGGAGTCAGTTTAGGGCTACTGTCAGTTTTCGGTTAACTGTTACGGTTGGAGTAAGCGTCAAGGTCAGGTTAGGGTTGCGGTCAAGCTTAAGGTGTCCGCCTAGGGTTAGGGTTACGTCTATTGTTTGAGTTAGGCTTCAGGTTAGGTTAGGTTTGAACTTAGTTTGAGGGAGTAAGTTTAGGGCTACTGTTAGTTTTCGGTACAGTGTTACGTTTGGAGTTAGCGTGAGGGTCAGGTTAGGGTTGGGGTTGAGCTTAAGGTGTCCTCCTAGGGTTAGGGTTAGGTCTGTGGTTTGAGTGAGGCTTCAGGTTATGTTAGGTTTGAACTTAGTTTGAGGGAGTAAGTTTAGGGCTACTGTTAGTTTTCGGTTCAGTGTTACAGATGGAGATAGCGTCAGGGTCAGGTTGGGGTTGTGATTGAGCTTCAGGTGTCCGCCTAGGGTTAGGGTTAGGTCTATGGTTTGAGATAGGATCCAGGTTAGGGTAGGTTTGAAGTTAGTTTGAGGGAGTAAGTTTAGGGCTACTGTTAGTTTTCGCGTAACTGTTACTGTTGGAGTTAGCGTCAGGGCCAGGTTAGGGTTGGGGTTGAGCTTAAGGTGTCCGCCTAGGGTTAGGGTTAGGTGTATGGTTTGATTTAGGCTTCAGGTTAGGTTATGTTTGAACTTAGTTTGAGGGAGTAAGTTTAGGGCTACTGTTAATTTTCGGTTAACTGTTACAGTTGGAGTAAGCGTCAGGGTCAGGTTAGGTTTGGGGTTGAAGTTAAGGTGTCCGCCTAGGGTTAGGGTTAGGTGTATTGCTTGATTTAGGCTTCAGGTTAGGTTTGGTGTGAACTTAATTTGAGGGAGTAAGTTTAGGGCTATTGTTAGTTTTCGGTTCAGTATTATGGTTGGAGTTAGCGTCAGGGTCAGGTTAGGTTTGGGGTTAGCTTGCGGTGTCTGCCTAGGGTTAGGGTTAGGTCCATGGTTTGATTTAGGCTCCAGGTTAGGTTACGTTTGAATTTAGTTTGAGTGAGTAAATTTAGGGCTATTGTTAGTTTTCGGTTCAGTGTTACGGTTGGAGATAGCGTCAGGGTCAGGTTACGGTTGGGGTTGAGCTTCAGGTGTCCGCCTATTGTTAGCTTTAGGTCTATGATTTGAGTTAGGCTTCAGGTTATGTTAGGTTTGAACTTAGTTTGAGGGAGTAAGTTTAGGCCTATTGTATTTTTTGGTTCAGTGTTACGGTTGAATTTAGCCTCAGGGTCAGGTAAGGGTTGGGGTCAAGCTTAAGGTGTCCGCCTAGGGTTAGGGTTAGGTGTATTGTTTGAGTTAGGCTTCAGGTTAGGTTATGTTTGAACTTAGTTTGAGGGAGTAAGTTTAGGGCTACTGTTAGTTTTCGGGTAACTGTTACTGTTGGAGTTCGCGTCAGGGCCAGGTTAGGGTTGGGGTTGAGCTTAAGGTGTCCTCCTAGGGTTAGGGTTAGGTCTGTGGTTTGAGTTAGGCTTCAGGTTAGGTTAGGTTTGAACTTAGTTTTAGGGAGTAAGTTTAGGGCTACTGTTAGTTTTCGGTTCAGTGTTACAGTTGGAGATAGCGTCAGGGTCAGATTAGGGTTGGGGTTGAGCTTCAGGTGTCCGGCTAGAGTTAGGGTTAGGTCTATGGTTTGAGTTAGGCTTCAGGTTAGGTTAGGTTTGAACTTAGTTTGAGGGAGTAAGTTTAGGGCTACTGTTAGTATTCGGTTCAGTGTTACAGTTGGAGTTAGCGTGAGGGTCAGGTTAGGGTTCGGGTTGAGCTTAAGGTGTCCGCCTAGGGTTAGGGTTACGTTTATGGTTTGATTTAGGCTTCAGGTTAGGTTAGGTTTGAACTTAGATTGAGGGAGTAAGTTTAGGGCTACTGTTAGTTTTCGGGTAACTGTTACGGTTGGAGTTAGCGTTAGGGCCAGGTTATGTTTGGGGTTGAGCTTAAGGTGTCCGCCTAGAGTTACGGTTAGGTGTATGGTTTTATTTAGGCTTCAGGATAGGTTATGTTTTAACTTAGTTTGAGTGCGTAAGTTTAGGGCTACTGTTAGTTTTCGGTTAACTGTTTTGGTTGGATTAAGCGTCAGGGTCAGGTTAGGTTTGGGGTTGAGCTTAAGGTGTCCGCCTAGGGTTAGGGTTAGGTGTATGGTTTGATTTAGGCTTCAGGTTAGGTTAGGTTTGAAGTTAGTTTGAGGGAGTAAGTTTAGGGCTACTGTTAGTTTTCGGTTAACTGTTACAGTTGGAGTAAGCGTCAAGGTCAGGGTAGGGTGGGGTTTAAGCATGAGGTGTCCGCCTAGGGTTAGGGTTAGGTCTATGATTTGATTTAGGCTTCAGGTTAGGTTAGGTTTGAACTTAGTTTGAGGGAGTCAGTTTAGGTCTACTGTTAGTTTTCGGTTCAGTGTTACGGTTGGATTTAGCCTCAGGGTCAGGTTAGGGTTGGGGTTAAGCTTAAGGTGTCCGCCTAGGGTTAGGGTTAGGTCTATTGTTTGAGTGAGGCTTCAGGTTAGGTTAGGTTTGAACTTAGTTTGAGGGAGTAAGTTTAGGGCTACTGTTAGTTTTTGGTTCAGTGTTACGTTTGGAGTTAGCGTGAGGGTCAGGTTAGGGTTGGGGTTGAGCTTAAGGTGTCCGCCTAGGGTTAGGGTTAGGTCTGTGGTTTGAGATAGACTTCAGGTTAGGTTAGGTTTGAAGTTAGTTTGAGGGAGTAAGTTTAGGGCTACTGTTAGCTTTCGGTTCAGTGTTACGGTTGGAGATAGCGTCAGGGTCAGGTTAGGGTTGGGGTTGAGCTTCAGGTGTCCGCCTTGGGTTAGGGTTAGGTCTATGGTTTGAGTTAGGCTTCAGGTTAGGTTAGGTTTGAACTTAGTTTGAGGGAGTAAGTTTAGGGCTACTGTTAGTTTTCGGTTCAGTGTTACGGTTGGAGATAGCGTCAGGGTCTGGTTAGGGATGTGGTTGAGTTTCAGGTGTCTGCCTAGGGTTAGGGTTAGGTCTATGGTTTGAGTTAGGCTTCAAGTTAGGTTAGGTTTGAAGTTAGTTTGAGGGAGTAAGTTTAGGGCTACTGTTAGTTTTCGGTTCATTGTTACGGTTGGAGTTAGCGTGAGGGTCAGTTTAGGGTTGGGGTTGTGCTTAAGGTGTCCTCCTAGGGTTAGGGTTAGGTCTGTGGTTTGAGTTAGGCTTCAGGTTAGGATAGGTTTGAACTTAGTTTGAGGGAGTAAGTTTAGGGCTACTGTTAGTTTTCGGGTAACTGTTACTGTTGGAGTTAGCGTCATGGCCAGGTTAGGGTTGGGGTTGAGCTTAAGGTGTCCGCCTAGGGTTAGGGTTAGGTGTATGGTTTCATTTAGGCTTCAGGTTAGGTTAGGTTGGAACTTAGTTTGAGGCAGTAAGTTTAGGGTTACTGTTAGTTTTCGGGTAACTGTTACGGTTGGAGTTAGCGTCAGGTCCAGGTTAGGGTTGGGGTTGAGCTTAAGGTGTCCGCCTAGGGTTAGGGTTAGGTCTGTGGTTTGAGTTAGGCTTAAGGTTAGGTTAGGTTTGAACTTAGTTTGAGGGAGTAAGTTTAGGGCTACTGTTAGTTTTCGGTACAGTGTTACGGTTGGAGTTAGCGTGAGGGTCAGGTTAGGGTTGGGGTTGAGCTTAAGGTGTCCTCCTAGGGTTAGGGTTAGGTCTGTGGTTTGAGTGAGGCTTCAGGTTATGTTAGGTTTGAACTTAGTTTGAGGGAGTAAGTTTAGGGCTACTGTTAGTTTTCGGTTCAGTGTTACGGTTGGAGATAGCGTCAGGGTCAGGTTAGGGTTGTGATTGAGCTTCAGGTGTCCACCTAGGGTTAGGGTTAGGTCTATTGTTTGAGTTAGGCTTCAAGTTAGGTTAGGTTTGAAGTTAGTTTGAGGGCGTAAGTTTAGGGCTACTGTTAGTTTTCGCGTAACTGTTACTGTTGGAGTTAGCGTCAGGGCCAGGTTAGGGTTGGGGTTGGGTTTAAGGTGTCCGCCTAGGGTTAGGGTTAGGTGTATGGTTTGATTTAGGCTTCAGGTTAGGTTATGTTTGAACTTAGTTTGAGGGAGTAAGTTTAGGGCTACTGTTAATTTTCGGTTAACTGTTACAGTTGGAGTAAGCGTCAGGGTCAGGTTAGGTTTGGGGTTGAAGTTAAGGTGTCCGCCTAGGGTTAGGGTTAGGTGTATGGCTTGATTTAGGCTTCAGGTTAGGTTTGGTGTGAACTTAATTTGAGGGAGTAAGTTTAGGGCTATTGTTAGTTTTCGGTTCAGTATTATGGTTGGAGTTAGCGTCAGGGTCAGGTTAGGTTTGGGGTTAGCTTGAGGTGTCTGCCTAGGGTTAGGGTTAGGTCCATGGTTTGATTTAGGCTCCAGGTTAGGTTACGTTTGAATTTAGTTTGAGGGAGTAAGTTTAGGGCTACTGTTAGTTTTCGGTTCAGTGTTACGGTTGGAGATAGCGTCAGGGTCAGGTTAGGGTTGGAGTTGAGCTTCAGGTGTCCGCCTAGGGTGAGGGTTAGGTCTGTGGTTTGATTTAGGCTTCAGGTTAGGTTACGTTTGAACTTAGTTTGAGTGAGTAAGTTTAGGGCTACTGTTAGTTTTCGGTTCAGTGTTACGGTTGGAGATAGCGTCAGGGTCAGGTTACGGTAGGGGTTGAGCTTCAGGTGTCCGCCTATTGTTAGCTTTAGGTCTATGATTTGAGTTAGGCTTCAGGTTATGTTAGGTTTGAACTTAGTTTGAGGGAGTAAGTTTAGGCCTATTGTATTTTTTGGTTCAGTGTTACGGTTGAATTTAGCCTCAGGGTCAGGTAAGGGTTGGGGTCAAGCTTAAGGTGTCCGCCTAGGGTTAGGGTTAGGTCTATTGTTTGAGTTAGGCTTCAGGTTAGGTTAGGTTTGAACTTAGTTTGAGGGAGTAAGTTTAGGGCTACTGTTAGTTTTCGTTTCAGTGTTACGGTTGGAGTTATCGTGAGGGTCAGGTTAGGGTTGGGGTTGAGCTTAAGGTGTCCTCCTAGGGTTAGGGTTAGGTCTATGGTTTGAGTTAGGGTCCAGGTTAGGTTAGGTTTGAACTTTGTTTGAGGGAGTAAGTTTAGGGCTACTGTTAGTTTTCGGTTCAGTGTTACGGTTGGAGATAGCGTCAGGGTCTCGTTAGGAATGTAGTTGAGTTTCAGGTGTCCGCCTAGAGTTCGGGTTAGGTCTATGGTTTGAGTTAGGCTTCAAGTTAGGTTAGGTTTGAAGTTAGATTGAGGGAGTAAGTTTAGGGCTACTGTTAGTTTTCGGGTAACTGTTACTGTTGGAGTTAGCGTCAGGGCCAGGTTAGGGTTGGGGTTGAGCTTAAGGTGTCCGCCTAGGGTTAGGGTTAGGTGTATGGTTTGATTTAGGCTTCAGGTTAGGTTAGGTTTGAAGTTAGTTTGAGGGAGTAAGTTTAGGGCTACTGTTAGTTTTCGGTTAACTGTTACAGTTGGAGTACGCGTCAGGGTCAGATTAGGGTGGGGGTTAAGCATAAGGTGTCCGCCTAGGGTTAGGGTTAGGTCTATGATTTGATTTAGGCTTCAGGTTAGGTTAGGTTTGAACTTAGTTTGAGGGAGTCAGTTTAGGGCTACTGTTAGTTTTTGGTTAACTGTTACGGTTGGAGTAAGCGTCAGGGTCAGGTTAGGTTTGGGGTTGAGCTTAAGGTGTCCGCCTAGGGTTAGGGTTAGGTGTATGGTTTGATTTAGGCTTCAGGTTAGGTTAGGTTTGAACTTAGTTTGAGGGAGTAAGTTTAGGGCTACTGTTAGTTTTCGTTTAACTGTTACGGTTGGAGTAAGCGTCAGGGTCAGGTTAGGGTGGGGGTTAAGCATAAGGTGTCCGCCTAGAGTTAGGGTTAGGTCTATGGTTTCATTTAGGCTTTAGGTTAGGTTAGGATTGAACTTAGTTTGAGGGAGTAAGTTTAGGGCCACTGTTAGTTTTCGGTTCAGTGTTACGGTTGGATTTAGCCTCAGGGTCAGGTTAGGGTTGGGGTTAAGCTTAAGGTGTCCGCCTTGGGTTAGGGTTAAGTCTATTGTTTGAGTTAGGCTTCAGGTTAGGTTAGGTTTGAACTTAGTTTGAGGGAGACAGTTTAGGGCTACTGTTAGTTTTCATTTAACTGTTACGGTTGGAGTAAGCGTCTGGGTCAGGTTAGGGTAGGGGTTAAGCATAAGGTGTCCGCCTAGGGTTAGGGTTAGGTCTATGGTTTCATTTAGGCTTCAGGTTAGGTTAGGATTGAACTTAGTTTGAGGGAGTAAGTTTAGGGCTACTGTTAGTTTTCGGTTCAATGTTACGTTTGGAGTTAGCGTGACGGTCCGGTTAGGGTTGGGGTTGAGCTTAAGGTGTTTGCCTAGGGTTAGGGTTAGGTCTGTGGTTTGAGTTAGGCTTCAGGTTAGGTTAGGTTTGAACTTAGTTTGAGGGAGTCAGTTTAGGGCTACTGTTAGTTTTCGGCTAACTGTTACGGTTGGAGTAAGCGTCAGGGTCAGGTTAGGGTTGGGGTCAAGCTTAAGGTGTCCGCCTAGGGTTAGGGTTACGTCTATTGTTTGAGTTAGGCTTCAGGTTAGGTTAGGTTTGAACTTAGGTTGAGCGAGTAAGTTTAGGGCTACTGTAAGTTTTCGGTACAGTGTTACGGTTGGATTTAGCGTGAGGGTCAGGTTAGGGTTGGGGTTGAGCTTAAGGTGTCCTCCTAGGGTTAGGGTTAGGTCTGTAGTTTGAGTGAGGCTTCAGGTTAGGTTAGGTTTGAACTTAGTTTGAGCGAGACAGTTTAGGGCTACTGTTAGTTTTCATTTAACTGTTATGGTTGGAGTAAACTTCAGGATCAGGTTAGGGTGGGGGTTAAGCATAAGGTGTCCGCCTAGGGTTAGGGTTAGGTCTATGGTTTCATTTAGGCTTCAGGTTAGGTTAGGTTTGAACTTAGTTTGAGGGAGTAAGTTTAGGCCTATTGTATTTTTTGGTTCAGTGTTACGGTTGAATTTAGCCTCAGGGTCAGGTTAGGGTTGGGGTCAAGCTTAAGGTGTCCGCCTAGGGTTAGGGTTAGGTCTATTGTTTGAGTTAGGCTTCAGGTTAGGTTAGGTTTGAACTTAGTTTGAGAGAATAAATTTAGGGCTACTGTTAGTTTTCGGTTAACTGTTACGGTTGGAGTAAGCGTCAGGGTCAGGTTAGGGTTGGGGTCAAGCTTAAGGTGTCCGCCTAGGGTTAGGGTTAGGTCTATTGTTTGAGTTAGGCTTCAGGTTAGGTTAGGTTTGAACTTAGTTTGAGGGAGTAAGTTTAGGGCTACTGTTAGTTTTCGGTTCAGTGTTTCGGTTTGAGATGGCGTGAGGGTCAGGTTAGGGTTGAGGTTGAGCTTAAGGTGTCCTCCTAGGGTTAGGGTTAGGTCTGTGGTTTGAGTTAGGCTTCAGGTTAGGTTAGGTTTGAACTTAGTTTGAGGGAGTAAGTTTAGGGCTACTGTTAGTTTTCGGTTCAGTGTTACGGTTGGAGATAGCGTCAGGGTCAAGTTAGGGTTGTGATTGAGCTTCAGGTGTCCGCCTAGGGTTAGGGTTAGGTCTATGGTTTGAGTTAGGGTCCAGGTTAGGTTAGGTTTGAACTTAGTTTGAGGGAGTAAGTTTAGGGCTACTGTTAGTTTTCGGTTCAGTGTTACGGTTGGAGATAGCGTCAGGGTCTGGTTAGGGTTGTAGTTGAGTTTCAGGTGTCCGCCTAGGGTTAGGGTTAGGTCTATGGTTTGAGTTAGGCTTCAAGTTAGGGTAGGTTTGAAGTTAGTTTGAGGGAGTAAGTTTAGGGCTACTGTTAGTTTTCGGGTAACTGTTACTGTTGGAGTTAGCGTCAGGGCCAGGTTAGGGTTGGGGTTGAGCTTAAGGTGTCCGCCTAGGGTTAGGGTTAGGTGTATGGTTTGATTTAGGCTTCAGGTTAGGTTAGGTTTGAAGTTAGTTTGAGGGAGTCAGTTTAGGGCTACTGTTAGTTTTCGGTTAACTGTTACGGTTGGAGTAAGCGTCAGGGTCAGGTTAGGTTTGGGGTTGAGCTTAAGGTGTCCGCCTAGGGTTAGGGTTAGGTGTATGGTTTGATTTAGGCTTCAGGTTAGGTTAGGATTGAACTTAGTTTGAGGGAGTAAGTTTAGGACTACTCTTAGTTTTCGGTTCATTGATATGGTTGGAGTTAGCCTGGAGGTCAGGTTAGGGTTGGGGTCAAGCTTAAGGTGTCCGCCTAGGATTAGGTTTAGGTCTATTGTTTGAGTTAGGCTTCAGGTTAGGTTAGGTTTGAACTTAGTTTGAGGGAGTAAGTTTAGGGCTACTGTTAGGTTTCGGTTCAGTGTTACGGTTGGAGTTAGCGTGAGGGTCAGGTTAGGGTTGGGGTTGAGCTTAAGGTGTCCTCCTAGGGTTAGGGTTAGGTCTGTGGTTTGAGTTAGGCTCCAGGTTAGGTTAGGTTTGAACTTAGTTTGAGGGAGTAAGTTTAGGGCTACTGTTAGTTTTAGGTTCAGTGTTACGGTTGGAGATAGCGTCATGGTCTGGTTATGGTTGTGGTTGAGTTTCAGGTGTCCACCTAGGGTTAGGGTTAGGTCTATGGTTTGAGTTAGGCTTCAAGTTAGGTTAGGTTTGAAGTTAGTTTGAGGGAGTAAGTTTAGGGCTACTGTTAGTTTTCGGGTAACTGTTACTGATGGAGTTAGCGTCAGGGCCAGGTTAGGGTTGGGGTTGAGCTTAAGGTGACCGCCTAGGGTTAGGGTTATGTGTATGGTTTGATTTAGGCTTCAGGTTAGGTTAGGTTTGAACTTAGTTTGAGGGAGTAAGTTTAGGGCTACTGTTAGTTTTCGTTTAACTGTTACGGTTGGAGTAAACGTCAGGGTCAGGTTAGGGTGGGGGTTAAGCATAAGGTGTCCGCCTAGGGTCAGGGTTAGGTCTATGGTTTCATTTAGGCTTCAGGTTAGGTTAGGATTGAACTTAGTTTGAGGGAGTAAGTTTAGGGCCACTGTTAGTTTTCGTTTCAGTGTTACGGTTGGATTTAGCCTCAGGGTCAGGTTAGTGTTGGGTTTAAGCTTAAGGTGTCCGCCTAGGGTTAGGGTTAAGTCTATTGTTTGAGTTAGGCTTCAGGTTAGGTTAGGTTTGAACTTAGTTTGAGGGAGACAGTTTAGGGCTACTGTTAGTTTTTATTTAACTGTTACGGTTGGAGTAAGCGTCAGGGTCAGGTTAGTGTGGGGGTTAAGCATAAGGTGTCCGCCTACGGTTAGGGTTTAGGTGTATGGTTTCATTTAGGCTTCAGGTTAGGTTACGTTTGAACTTAGTTTGAGGGAGTAAGTTTAGGGCTACTGTTAGTTTTCGGTTCAATGTTACGTTTGGAGTTAGCTTGACGGTCCGGTTAGGGTTGGGGTCAAGCTTAAGGTGTCCGCCAAGGGTTAGGGTTAGGTCTATTGTTTGAGTTAGGCTTCAGGTTAGGTTAGGTTTGAACTTAGTTTGAGGGAGTAAGTTTAGGGCTACTGTTAGTTTTCGGTACAGTGTTACGGTTGGAGTTAGCGTGAGGGTCAGGTTAGGGTTGGGGTTGAGCTTAAGGTGTCCTCCTAGGGTTAGGGTTAGGTCTGTGGTTTGAGTGAGGCTTCAGGTTAGGTTAGGTTTGAACTTAGTTTGAGGGAGACAGTTTAGGGCTACTGTTAGTTTTCATTTAACTGTTACGGTTGGAGTAAACTTCAGGGTCAGGTTTGGGTGGGGGTTAGGCATAAGGTGTCCGCCTAGGGTTAGGGTTAGGTCTATGGTTTGAGTTAGGGTCCAGGTTAGGGTAGGTTTGAACTTAGTTTGAGGGAGTAAGTTTAGGTCTACTGTTAGTTTTCGGTTCAGTGTTACGGTTAGAGATAGCGTCAGGGTCTGGTTAGGGTTGTGGTTGAGTTTCAGGTGTCCGCCTAGGGTTAGGGTTAGGTCTATGGTTTGAGTTAGGCTTCAAGTTAGGTTAGGTTTGAAGTTAGTTTGAGGGAGTAAGTTTAGGGCTACTGTTAGTTTTCGGGTAACTGTTACTGATGGAGTTAGCGTCAGGGCCAGGTTAGGGTTGGGGTTGAGCTTAACGTGACCGCCTAGGGTTAGGGTTAGGTGTATGGTTTGATTTAGGCTTCAGGTTAGGTTAGGTTTGAACTTAGTTTGAGGGAGTAAGTTTAGGGCTACTGTTAGTTTTCGTTTAACTGTTACGGTTGGAGTAAGCGTCAGGGTCAGGTTAGGGTGGGGGTTAAGCATAAGGTGTCCGCCTAGGGTCAGGGTTAGGTCTATGGTTTCATTTAGGCTTCAGGTTAGGTTAGGATTGAACTTACTTTGAGGGAGTAAGTTTAGGGGCACTGTTAGTTTTCGGTTCAGTGTTACGGTTGGATTTAGCCTCAGGGTCAGGTTAGTGTTGGGTTTAAGCTTAAGGTGTCCGCCTAGGGTTAGGGTTAAGTCTATTGTTTGAGTTAGGCTTCAGGTTAGGTTAGGTTTGAACTTAGTTTGAGGGAGACAGTTTAGGGCTACTGTTAGTTTTCATTTAACTGTTACGGTTGGAGTAAGCGTCAGGGTCAGGTTAGTGTGGGGGTTAAGCATAAGGTGTCCGCCTACGGTTAGGGTTAGGTGTATGGTTTCATTTAGGCTTCAGGTTAGGTTACGATTGAACTTAGTTTGAGGGAGTAAGTTTAGGGCTACTGTTAGTTTTCGGTTCAATGTTACGTTTGGAGTTAGCTTGACGGTCCGGTTAGGGTTGGGGTTGAGCTTAAGGTGTCTGCCTAGGGTTAGGGTTAGGTCTGTGGTTTGAGTTAGGCTTCAGGTTAGGTTAGGTTTGAACTTAGATTGAGGAAGTAAGTTTAGGGCTACTGTTAGTTTTCGGTTAACTGTTACGGTTGGAGTAAGCGTCGGGGTCAGGTTAGGGTTGGGGTCAAGCTTAAGGTGTCCGCCTAGGGTTAGGGTTAGGTCTATTGTTTGAGTTAGGCTTCAGGTTAGGTTAGGTTTGAACTTAGTTTGAGGGAGTAAGTTTAGGGCTACTGTTAGTTTTCGGTACAGTGTTACGGTTGGAGTTAGCGTGAGGGTCAGGTTAGGGTTGGGGTTGAGCTTAAGGTGTCCTCCTAGGGTTAGGGTTAGGTCTGTGGTTTGAGTGAGGCTTCAGGTTAGGTTAGGTTTGAACTTAGTTTGAGGGAGACAGTTTAGGCTACTGTTAGTTTTCATTTAACTGTTACGGTTGGAGTAAACTTTAGGGTCAGGTTAGGGTGGGGGTTAATCATAAGGTGTCCGCCTAGGGTTAGGGTTAGGTCTATGGTTTGAGTTAGGGTCCAGGTTAGGGTAGGTTTGAACTTAGTTTGAGGGAGTAAGTTTAGGGCTACTGTTAGTTTTCGGTTCAGTGTTACGGTTAGAGATAGCGTCAGGGTCTTGTTAGGGTTGTGGTTGAGTTTCAGGTGTCCGCCTAGGGTTAGGGTTAGGTCTATGGTTTGAGTTAGGCTTCAAGTTAGGTTAGGTTTGAAGTTAGTTTGAGGGAGTAAGTTTAGGGCTACTGTTAGTTTTCGGGTAACTGTTACGGTTGGAGTTAGCGTCAGGGCCAGGTTAAAGTTGGGGTTGAGCTTAAGGTGTCCGCCTAGGGTTAGGGTTAGGTCTACTGTTTGAGTTAGGCTTCAGGTTAGGTTAGGTTTGAACTTAGTTTGTGGGAGACAGTTTAGGGCTACTGTTAGTTTTCGTTTAACTGTTACGGTTGGAGTAAGCGTCAGGGTCAAGTTAGGGTAAGGGTTAAGCATAAGGTGTCCGCCTAGGGTTAGGGTTAGGTCTATGGTTTCATTTAGGCTTCAGGTTAGGTTAGGATTGAACTTAGTTATAGGGAGTAAGTTTAGGGCTACTGTTAGTTTTCGGTTCAATGTTACGTTTGGAGTTATCGTGAGGGTCCGGTTAGGGTTGGGGTTGAGCTTAAGGTGTCCTCCTAGGGTTAGGGTTAGGTCTGTGGTTTGAGTTAGGCTTCAGGTTAGGTTAGGTTTGAACTTAGTTTGAGGGAGTCATTTTAGGGCTACTGTTAGTTTTCGGTTAAGTGTTACGGTTGGAGTTAGCGTGAGGGTCAGGTTAGGGTTGGGTTTGAACTTCAGGTGTCCGCCTAGGGTTAGGGTTAGGTGTATGGTTTGATTTAGGCTTCAGGTTAGGTTAGGTTGGAACTTAGTTTGAGGCAGTAAGTTTAGGGCTACTGTTAGTTTTCGGGTAACTGTTACGGTTGGAGTTAGCGTCAGGGCCAGGTTAGGGTTGGGGTTGAGCTTAAGGTGTCCGCCTAGGGTTAGGGTTAGGTCTGTGATTTGAGTTAGGGTTCACGTTAGGTGAGGTTTGAACTTAGTTTGAGGGGGTAAGTTTAGGGCTACTGTTAGTTTTCGGTTCAGTGTTACGGTTGGAGATAGCGTCAGGGTCAGGTTAGGGTTGGGGTTGAGCTTCAGGTTTCCGCCTTGGGTTAGGGTTAGGTCTATGGTTTGAGTTAGGCTTCAGGTTAGGTTGGTTTGAACTTAGTTTGAGGGAGTAAGTTTAGGGCTCCTGTTAGTTTTCGGGTAACTGTTACTGTTGGAGTTAGCGTCAGGGCCAGGTTAGGGTTGGGGTTGAGCTTAAGGTGTCCGCCTAGGGTTAGGGTTAGGTGTATGGTTTGATTTAGGCTTCAGGTTAGGTTAGGTTTGAAGTTAGTTTGAGGGAGTAAGTTTAGGGCTACTGTTAGTTTTCGGTTAACTGTTACAGTTGGAGTACGCGTCAGGGTCAGGTTAGGGTGGGGGTTAAGCATAAGGTGTCCGCCTAGGGTTAGGGTTAGGTCTATGATTTGATTTAGGCTTCAGGTTAGGTTAGGTTTGAACTTAGTTTGAGTGAGTCAGTTTAGGGCTACTGTTAGTTTTCGGTTAACTGTTACGGTTGGAGTAAGCGTCAGGGTCAGGTTAGGTTTGGGGTTGAGCTTAAGGTGTCCGCCTAGGGTTAGGGTTAGGTCTGTGGTTTGAGTTAGGCTTCAGTTTAGGTTAGGTTTGAACTTAGTTTGAGGGAGTAAGTTTAGGGCTACTGTTAGTTTTCGGGTAACTGTTACTGTTGGAGTTAGCGTCAGGGCCAGGTTTGGGTTGGGGTTGAGCTTAAGGTGTCCGCCTAGGGTTAGGGTTAGGTCTGTGGTTTGAGTTAGGCTCCAGGTTAGGTTAGGTTTGAACTTTGTTTGAGGGAGTAATTTTAGGGCTACTGTTAGTTTTCTGTTCAGTGTTACGGTTGGAGATAGCGTCAGGGTCTGGTTAGGGTTGGAGTTGAGCTAAAGGTGTCCGCCTAGGGTGAGGGTTAGGTCTGTGGTTTGATTTAGGCTTCAGGTTAGGTTACGTTTGAACTTAGTTTGAGTGAGTAAGTTTAGGGCTACTGTTAGTTTTCGGTTCAGTGTTACGGTTGGAGATAGCGTCAGGGTCAGGTTACGGTTGGGGTTGAGCTTCAGGTGTCCGCCTATTGTTAGCTTTAGGTCTATGATTTGAGTTAGGCTTCAGGTTATGTTAGGTTTGAACTTAGTTTGAGGGAGTAAGTTTAGGCCTATTGTATTTTTTGGTTCAGTGTTACGGTTGAATTTAGCCTCAGGGTCAGGTAAGGGTTGGGGTCAAGCTTAAGGTGTCCGCCTAGGGTTTGGGTTAGGTCTATTGTTTGAGTTAGGGTTCAGGTTAGGTTAGGTTTGAACTTAGTTTGAGGGAGTAAGTTTAGGGCTACTGTTAGTTTTCGTTTCAGTGTTACGGTTGCAGTTAGCGTGAGGGTCAGTTTAGGGTTGGGGTTGAGCTTAAGGTGTCCTCCTAGGGTTAGGGTTAGGTCTGTGGTTTGAGTAAGGCTTCAGGTTAGGTTAGGTTTGAACTTAGTTTTAGGGAGTAAGTTTACGGCTACTGTTAGTTTTCGGTTCAGTGTTACGGTTGGAGATAGCGTCAGGGTCAGATTAGGGTTGGGGTTGAGCTTCAGGTGTCCGCCTAGAGTTAGGGTTACGTCTATGGTTTGAGTTAGGCTTCAGGTTAGGTTAGGTTTGAACTTAGTTTGAGGGAGTAAGTTTAGGGCTACTGTTAGTATTCGGTTCAGTGTTACAGTTGGAGTTAGCGTGAGGGTCAGGTTAGGGTTCGGGTTGAGCTTAAGGTGTCCGCCTAGGGTTAGGGTTAGGTTTATGGTTTGATTTAGGCTTCAGGTTAGGTTAGGTTTGAACTTAGATTGAGGGAGTAAGTTTAGGGCTACTGTTAGTTTTCGGGTAACTGTTACGGTTGGAGTTAGCGTTAGGGCCAGGTTATGTTTGGGGTTGAGCTTAAGGTGTCCGCCTAGAGTTACGGTTAGGTGTATGGTTTTATTTAGGCTTCAGGTTAGGTTATGTTTGAACTTAGTTTGAGGGCGTAAGTTTAGGGCTACTGTTAGTTTTCGGTTAACTGTTACAGTTGGAGTAAGCGTCAAGGTCAGGGTAGGGTGGGGTTTAAGCATGAGGTGTCCGCCTAGGGTTAGGGTTTACTCTATGATTTGATTTAGGCCTCAGGTTAGGTTAGGATTGAACTTAGTTTGAGGGAGTCAGTTTAGGTCTACTGTTAGTTTTCGGTTCAGTGTTACGGTTGGATTTAGCCTCAGGGTCAGGTTAGGGTTGGGGTTAGGCTTAAGGTGTCCGCCTAGGGTTAGGGTTAGGTCTATTGTTTGAGTTAGGCTTCAGGTTAGGTTAGGTTTGAACTTAGGTTGAGCGAGTAAGTTTAGGGCTACTGTTAGTTTTCGGTTCAGTGTTACGGTTGGAGATAGCGTCAGGGTCAGGTTAGGGTTGGGGTTGAGCTTCAGGTGTCCGCCTTGGGTTAGGGTTAGGTCTATGGTTTGAGTTAGGCTTCAGGTTAGGTTAGGTTTGAACTTAGGTTGAGCGAGTAAGTTTAGGGCTACTGTTAGTTTTCGGTACAGTGTTACGGTTGGAGTTAGCGTGAGGGTCAGGTTAGGGTTGGGGTTGAGCTTAAGGTGTCCTCCTAGGGTTAGGGTTAGGTCTGTGGTTTGAGTTAGGCTTCAGGTTAGGTTAGGTTTGAACTTAGTTTGAGGGAGACAGTTTAGGGCTACTGTTAGTTTTCATTTAACTGTTACGGTTGGAGTAAACTTCAGGGTCAGGTTAGGGTGGGGGTTAAGCATAAGGTGTCCGCCTAGGGTTAGGGTTAGGTCTATGGTTTCATTTAGGCTTCAGGTTAAGTTAGGTTTGAACTTAGTTTGAGGGAGTAAGTTTAGGGCTACTGTTAGTTTTCGGTTCAGTGTTACGGTTGGAGATAGCGTCAGGGTCTGGTTAGGGTTGTGGTTGAGTTTCAGGTGTCTGCCTAGGGTTAGGGTTAGGTCTATGGTTTGAGTTAGGCTTCAAGTTAGGTTAAGTTTGAAGTTAGTTTGAGGGAGTAAGTTTAGGGCTACTGTTAGTTTTCGGTTAACTGTTACGGTTGGAGTAAGCGTCAGGGTCAGGTTAGGGTTGGGGTTGAGCTTAAGGTGTCCGCCTAGGGTTGGGTTAGGTCTATTGTTTGAGTTAGGCTTCAGGTTAGGTTAGGTTTGAACTTAGTTTGAGGGAGTAAGTTTAGGGCTACTGTTAGTTTTCGGTTCATTGTTACTTTTGGAGTTAGCGTGAGGGTCAGGTTAGGGTTGGGGTTGAGCTTAAGGTGTCCTCCCAGGGTTAGGGTTAGGTCTGTGGTTTGAGTTAGGCTTCAGGTTAGGTTAGGTTTGAACGTAGTTTGAGGGAGTAAGTTTAGGGCTACTGTTAGTTTTCCGTTCAGTGTTACGGTTGGAGATAGCGACAGGGTCAGGTTAGGGTTGTGATTCAGCTTCAGGTGTCCTCCTAGGGTTATGGTTAGGTCTATGGTTTGAGTTAGGGTCCAGGTTAGGTTAGGTTTGAACTTAGTTTGAGGGAGTAAGTTTAGGGCTACTGTTTGTTTTCGGTTCAGTGTTACGGTTGTAGATAGCGTCAGGGTCTGTTTAGGGTTGTGGTTGAGTTTCAGGTGTCCGCCTAGGGTTAGGGTTAGGTCTATGGTTTGAGTTACCTTTCAAGTTAGGTTAGGTTTGAAGTTAGTTTGAGGGAGTAAGTTTAGGGCTACTGTGAGTTTTCGGGTAACTGTTACTGTTGGAGTTAGCGTCAGGGCCAGGTTCGGGTTGGGGTTGAGCTTAAGGTGTCCGCCTAGGGTTAGGGTTAGGTGTATGGTTTGATTTAGTCTTCAGGTTAGGATAGGTTTGAACTTAGTTTGAGGGAGTAAGTTTAGGGCTACTGTTAGTTTTCGTTTAACTGTTACGGTTGGAGTAAGCGTCAGGGTCAGGTTATGGTGGGGGTTAACCATAAGGTGTCCGCCTAGGGTTAGGGTTAGGTCTATGGTTTCATTTAGGCTTTAGGTTAGGTTAGATTTGAACTTAGTTTGAGGGAGTAAGTTTAGGGCTACTCTTAGTTTTCGGTTCAGTGATATGGTTGGAGTTAGCCTGGAGGTCAGGTTAGGGTTGGGGGTGAGCTTAAGGTGTCTGCCTAGGGTTAGGGTTAGGTCTATTGTTTGAGTTAGGCTTCAGGTTAGGTTAGGTTTGAACTTAGTTTGAGGGAGACAATTTAGGGCTACTGTTAGTTTTCGTTTAACTGTTACGGTTGGAGTAAGCGTCTGGGTCAGGTTAGGGTAGGGGTTAAGCATAAGGTGTCCACCTAGGGTTTGGGTTAGGTCTATGGTTTCATTTAGGCTTCAGGTTAGGTTAGGATTGAACTTAGTTTGAGGGAGTAAGTTTAGGGCTACTGTTAGTTTTCGGTTCAATTTTACGTTTGGAGTTAGCGTGACGGTCCGGTTAGGGTTGGGGTTGAGCTTAAGGTGTCTGCCTAGGGTTAGGGTTAGGTCTGTGGTTTGAGTTAGGCTTCAGGTTAGGTTAGGTTTGAACTTAGTTTGAGGGAGTAAGTTTAGGGCTACTGTTAGTTTTCGGTTAACTGTTACGGTTGGAGTAAGCGTCAGGGTCAGGTTAGGGTTGGGGTCAAGCTTAAGGTGTCCGCCTAGGGTTAGGGTTACGTCTATTGTTTGAGTTAGGCTTCAGGTTAGCTTAGGTTTGAACTTAGGTTGAGCGAGTAAGTTTAGGGCTACTGTTAGTTTTTGGTATAATGTTACGGTTGGAGTTAGCGTGAGGGTCAGGTTAGGGTTGGGGTTGAGCTTAAGGTGTCCTCCTAGGGTTAGGGTTAGGTCTGTGGTTTGAGTGAGGCTTCAGGTTAGGTTAGGTTTGAACTTAGTTTGAGGGAGTCAGTTTAGGGCTACTGTTAGTTTTCATTTAAGTGTTACGGTTGGAGTAAACTTCAGGGTCAGGTTAGGGTGGGGGTTAAGCATAAGATGTCCGCCTAGGGTTAGGGTTAGGTCTATGGTTTCATTTAGGCTTCAGGTTAGGTTAGGATTGAACGTAGTTTGAGGGAGTAAGTTTAGGGCTACTGTTAGTTTTCGGTTCAGTGTTATGGTTGGAGATAGCGTCAGGGTCTGGTTAGGGTTGTGGTTGAATTTCAGGTGTCCGCCTAGGGTTAGGGTTAGGTCTATGGTTTGAGTTAGGCTTCAAATTAGGTTAGGTTTGAAGTTAGTTTGAGGGAGTAAGTTTAGGGCTACTGTTAGTTTTCGGGTAACTGTTACTGTTGGAGTTAGCGTCAGGGCCAGGTTAGGGTTGGGGTTGAGCTTAAGGTGTCCGCCTAGGGTTAGGGTTAGGTTAATGGTTTGATTTACGCTTCAGGTTAGGTTAGGTTTGAACTTAGCTTGAGGGAGTAAGTTTAGGGCTACTGTTAGTATTCGTTTAACTGTTACGGTTGGAGTAAGCGTCAGGGTCAGGTTATGGTGGGGGTTAACCATAAGGTGTCCGCCTAGGGTTAGGGTTAGGTCTATGGTTTCATTTAGGCTTCAGGTTAGGTTAGGTTTGAACTTAGTTTGAGGGAGTAAGTTTAGGGCTACTGTTAGTTTTCGGTTCAGTGTTACGGTTGGAGACAGCGTCAGGGTCTGGTTAGGGTTGTGGTTGAGTTTCAGGTGTCTGCCTAGGGTTAGGGTTAGGTCTATGGTTTGAGTTAGGCTTCAAGTTAGGGTAGGTTTGAAGTTAGTTTGAGGGAGTAAGTTTAGGGCTACTGTTAGTTTTCGGGTAACTGTTACTGTTGGAGTTAGCGTCAGGGCCAGGTTAGGGTTGGGGTTGAGCTTAAGGTGTCCGCCTAGGGTTAGGGTTAGGTCTATCGTTTGAGTTAAGCTTCAGGTTAGGTTAGGTTTGAACTTAGTTTGAGGGAGTAAGTTTAGGCCTATTGTATTTTTTGGTTCAGTGTTACGGATGAATTTAGCCTCAGGGTCAGGTTAGGGTTAGGGTTAAGCTTAAGGTGTCCGCCTAGGGTTAGGGTTAGGTCTATTGTTTGAGTTAGGCTTCAGGTTAGGTTAGGTTTGAACTTAGTTTGAGGGAGTAAGTTTATGGCTACTGTTAGTTTTCGGTTCAGTGTTACTGTTGGAGTTAGCGTGAGGGTCAGGTTAGGGTTGGGGTTGAGCTTAAGGTGTCCTCCCAGGGTTAGGGTTAGGTCTGTGGTTTGAGTTAGGCTTCAGGTTAGGTTAGGTTTGAACGTAGTTTGAGGGAGTAAGTTTAGGGCTACTGTTAGTTTTCGGTTCAGTGTTACGGTTGGAGATAGCGACAGGGTCAGGTTAGGGTTGTGATTCAGCTTCACGTGTCCGCCTAGGGTTAGGGTTAGGTCTACGGTTTAAGTTAGGGTCCAGGTTAGGTTAGGTTTGAACTTAGTTTGAGGGAGTAAGTTTAGGGCTACTGTTTGTTTTCGGTTCAGTGTTACGGTTGGAGATAGCGTCAGGGACTGTTTAGGGTTGTGGTTGAGTTTCAGGTGTCCGCCTAGGGTTAGGGTTAGGTCTATGGTTTGAGTTACGTTTCAAGTTAGGTTAGGTTTGAAGTTAGTTTGAGGGAGTAAGTTTAGGGCTACTGTTAGTTTTCGGGTAACTGTTACTGTTGGAGTTAGCGTCAGGGCCAGGTTAGGGTTGGGGATGAGCTTAAGGTGTCCACCTAGGGTTAGGGTTAGGTCTATGTTTTGAGTTAGGCTTCAGGTTAGGTTAGGTTTGAACTTAGTTTGAGGGAGTAAGTTTAGGCCTATTGTATTTTTTGGTTCAGTGTTACGGTTGAATTTAACCTCAGGGTCAGGTTAGGGTTAGGGTTAAGCTTAAGGTGTCAGCCTAGGGTTAGGGTTAGGTCTATTGTTTGAGTTAGGCTTCAGGTTAGGTTAGGTTTGAACTTAGTTTGAGGGAGTAACTTTAGGGCTACTGTTAGTTTTCGGTTCAGTGTTACGGTTGGAGTTAGCGTGAGGGTCAGGTTAGGGTTGGGGTTGAGCTTAAGGTGTCCTCCCAGGGTTTGGGTTAGGTCTGTGGTTTGAGTTAGGCTTCAGGTTAGGTTAGGTTTGAACGTAGTTTGAGGGAGTAAGTTTAGGGCTACTGTTAGTTTTCGGTTCAGTGTTACGGTTGGAGATAGCGTCAGGGTCAGGTTAGGGTTGTGATTCAGCTTCAGGAGTCCGCCTAGGGTTAGGGTTAGGTCTATGGTTTGAGTTAGGGTCCAGGTTAGGTTAGGTTTGAACTTAGTTTGAGGGAGTAAGTTTAGGGCTACTGTTAGTTTTCGGTTCAGTGTTACGGTTGTAGATAGCGTCAGGGTCTGGTTAGGGTTGTGGTTGAGTTTCAGGTGTCCGCCTAGGCTTAGGGTTAGGTCTATGGTTTGAGTTAGGCTTCAAGTTAGGTTAGGTTTGAAGTTAGTTTGAGGGAGTAAGTTTAGGGCTACTGTTAGTTTTCGGGTAACTGTTACTGTTGGAGTTAGCGTCAGGGCCAGGTTAGGGTTGGGGTTGAGCTTAAGGTGTCCGCCTAGGGTTAGGGTTAGGTGTATGGTTTGATTTAGTCTTCAGGTTAGGATAGGTTTGAAATTAGTTTGAGGGAGTAAGTTTAGGGCTACTGTTAGTTATCGTTTAACTGTTACGGTTGGAGTAAGCGTCAGGGTCAGGTTATGGTGGGGGTTAACCATAAGGTGTCCGCCTAGTGTTAGGGTTAGGTCTATGGTTTCATTTAGGCTTTAGGATAGGTTAGGATTGAACTTAGTTTGAGGGAGTAAGTTTAGGGCTACTCTTAGTTTTCGGTTCAGTGATACGGTTGGAGTTAGCCTGGAGGTCAGGTTAGGGTTGGGGTTGAGCTTAAGGTGTCCACCTAGGGTTAGGGTTAGGTCTATGATTTGATTTAGGCTTCAGGTTAGGTTAGGTTTGAACTTAGTTTGAGGGAGTCAGTTTAGGGCTACTGTTAGTTTTCGGTTAACTGTTACGGTTGGAGTAAGCATGAGGGTCAGGTTAGGTTTGGGGTTGAGCTTAAGGTGTCCGCCTAGGGTTAGGGTTAGGTGTATGGTTTGATTTAGGCTTCAGGTTAGGTTAGGTTTGAACTTAGTTTTAGGGAGTAAGTTTAGGGCTACTGTTAGTTTTCGGTTCAGTGTTTCGGTTGGAGATAGCGTGAGGGTCAGGTTAGGGTTGGGGTGGAGCTTAAGGTGTCCTCCTAGGGTTAGGGTTAGGTCTGTGGTTTGAGTTAGGCTTCAGGTTAGGTTAGGTTTGAACTTAGTTTGAGGGAGTAAGTTTAGGGCTACTGTTAGTTTTCGGTTCAGTGTTACGGTTGGAGATAGCGTCAGGGTCAGGTTAGGGTTGGGGTTGAGCTTCAGGTGTCCGCCTATTGTTAGGGTTAGGTCTATGATTTGATTTAGGCTTCAGGTTAGGTTAGGTTTGAACTTAGTTTGAGCGAGTAAGTTTAGGGCTACTGTTAGTTTTTGGTTCAGTGTTATGGTTGGAGATAGCGTCATGGTCAAGTTAGGGTTGGGTTTGAGATTCAGGTGTCCGCCTAGGGTTAGGGTTAGGTCTATGGTTTGAGTTAGGCTTCAGGTTAGGTTAGGTTTGAACTTAGTTTGAGGGAGTAAGTTTAGGCCTATTGTATTTTTTGGTTCAGTGTTAAGGTTGAATTTAGCCTCAGGGTCAGGTTAGGGTTGGGGTCAAGCTTAAGGTGTCCGCCTAGGGTTAGGGTTAGGTCTATTGTTTGAGTTAGGCTTCAGGTTAGGTTAGGTTTGAACTTAGTTTGAGAGAGTAAGTTTAGGGCTACTGTTAGTTTTCGGTTGACTGTTACGGTTGGAGTAAGCGTCAGGGTCAGGTTAGGGTTGGGGTCAAGATTAAGGTGTCCGCCTAGGGTTAGGGTTAGGTCTATTGTTTGAGTTAGGCTTCAGGTTAGGTTAGGTTTGAACTTAGTTTGAGGGAGTAAGTTTAGGGCTACTGTTAGTTTTCGGTTCAGTGTTTCGGTTGGAGATAGCGTGAGGGTCAGGTTAGGGTTGGGGTGGAGCTTAAGGTGTCCTCCTAGGGTTAGGGTTAGGTCTGTGGTTTGAGTTAGGCTTCAGGTTAGGTTAGGTTTGAACTTAGTTTGAGGGAGTAAGTTTAGGGCTACTGTTAGTTTTTGGTTCAGTGTTACGGTTGGAGTAAGCGTCAGGGTCAGGTTAGGTTTGGGGTTGAGCTTAAGGTGTCCGCCTAGGGTTAGGGTTAGGTGTCTGGTTTGATTTAGGCTTCAGGTTAGGTTAGGTTTGAACTTAGTTTGAGGGAGTAAGTTTAGGGCTACTGTTAGTTTTCGTTTAACTGTTACGGTTGGAGTAAGCGTCAGGGTCAGGTTAGGGTGGGGGTTAAGCATAAGGTGTCCGCCTAGGGTTAGGGTTAGGTCTATGGTTTCATTTAGGCTTTAGGTTAGGTTAGGATTGAACTTAGTTTGAGGGAGTAAGTTTAGGGCCACTGTTAGTTTTCGGTTCAGTGTTACGGTTGGATTTAGCCTCAGGGTCAGGTTAGGGTTGGGGTTAAGCTTAAGTTGTCCGCCTAGGGTTAGGGTTAGGTCTATTGTTTGAGTTAGGCTTCAGGTTAGGTTAGGTTTGAACTTAGTTTGAGGGAGACAGTTTAGGGCTACTGTTAGTTTTCGTTTAACTGTTACGGTTGGAGTAAGCGTCTGGGTCAGGTTAGGGTAGGGGTTAAGCATAAGGTGTCCGCCTAGGGTTAGGGTTAGGTCTATGGTTTCATTTAGGCATCAGGTTAGGTTAGGATTGAACTTAGTTTGAGGGAGTAAGTTTAGGGCTACTGTTAGTTTTCGGTTCAATGTTACGTTTGGAGTTAGCGTGACGGTCCGGTTAGGGTTATGGTTGAGCTTAAGGTGTCTGCCTAGGGTTAGGGTTAGGTCTGTGGTTTGAGTTAGGCTTCAGGTTAGGTTAGGTTTGAACTTAGTTTGAGGGAGTAAGTTTAGGGCTACTGTTAGTTTTCGGTTAACTGTTTCGGTTGGAGTAAGCGTCAGGGTCAGGTTAGGGTTGGGGTCAAGCTTAAGGTGTCCGCCTAGGGTTAGGGTTACGTCTATTGTTTGAGTTAGGCTTCAGGTTAGGTTAGGTTTGAACTTAGGTTGAGCGAGTAAGTTTAGGGCTACTGTTAGTTTTCGGTACAGTGTAACGGTTGGAGTTAGCGTGAGGGTCAGGTTAGGGTTGGGGTTGAGCTTAAGGTGTCCTCCTAGGGTTAGAGTTAGGTCTGTGGTTTGAGTGAGGCTTCAGGTTAGGTTAGGTTTGAACTTAGTTTGAGGGAGACAGTTTAGGGCTACTGTTAGTTTTCGGTTCAGTGTTACGGTTGGAGATAGCGTCAGGGTCTGGTTAGGGTTGTGGTTGAGTTTCAGGTGTCTGCCTAGGGTTAGGGTTAGGTCTATGGTTTGAGTTAGGCTTCAAGTTAGGTTAGGTTTGAAGTTAGTTTGAGGGAGTAAGTTTAGGGCTACTGTTAGTTTTCGGGTAACTGTTACTGTTGGAGTTAGCGTCAGGGCCAGGTTAGGGTTGGGGTTGAGCTTAAGGTGTCCGCCTAGGGTTAGAGTTAGTTCTATGGTTTGAGTTAGGCTTCAGGTTAGGTTACGTTTGAACTTATTTTGAGGGAGTAAGTTTAGGCCTATTGTATTTTTTGGTTCAGTGTTACGGTTGAATTTAGCCTCAGGGTCAGGTTAGGGTTAGGGTTAAGCTTAAGGTGTCCGCCTAGGGTTAGGGTTAGGTCTATTGTTTGAGTTAGGCTTCAGGTTAGGTTAGGTTTGAACTTAGTTTGAGAGAGTAAGTTTAGGGCTACTGTTAGTTTTCAGTTAACTGTTACGTTTGGAGTAAGCGTCAGGGTCAGGTTAGGGTTGGGGTCAAGCTTAAGGTGTCCGCCTAGGGTTAGGGTTAGGTCTATTGTTTGAGTTAGGCTTCAGGTTAGGTTAGGTTTGAACTTAGTTTGAGGGAGTAAGTTTAGGGCTACTCTTAGTTTTCGGTTCAGTGTTACGGTTGGAGATAGCGTGAGGGTCAGGTTAGGGTTGGGGTTGAGCTTAAGGTGTCCTCCTGAGGTTAGGGTTAGGTCTGTGGTTTGAGTTAGGCTTCATGTTAGGTTAGGTTTGAACTTAGTTTGAGGGAGTAAGTTTAGGGCTACTGTTAGTTTTCGGTTCAGTGTTACGGTTGGAGATAGCGTCAGGGTCAAGTTAGGGTTGTGATTGAGCTTCAGGTGTCCGCCTAGGGTTAGGGTTAGGTCTATGGTTTGAGTTAGGGTCCAGGTTAGGTTAGGTTTGAACTTAGTTTGAGGGAGTAAGTTTAGGGCTACTGTTAGTTTTCGGTTCAGTGTTACGGTTGGAGATAGCGTCAGGGTCTGGTTAGGGTTGTGGTTGAGTTTCAGGTGTCCGCCTAGGTTTAGGGTTAGGTCTATGATTTGAGTTAGGCTTCAAGTTAGGTTAGGTTTGAAGTTAGTTTGAGGGAGTAAGTTTAGGGCTACTGTTATTTTTCGGGTAACTGTTACTGTTGGAGTTAGCGTCAGGGCCAGGTTAGGGTTGGGGTTGAGCTTAAGGTGTCCTCCTAGGGTTAGGGTTAGGTGTCTGGTTTGATTTAGGCTTCAGGTTAGGTTAGGTTTGAACTTAGTTTGAGGGAGTAAGTTTAGGGCTACTGTTAGTTTTCGTTTAACTGTTACGGTTGGAGTAAGCGTCAGGGTCAGGTTAGGGTGGGGGTTAAGCATAAGGTGTCCGCCTAGGGTTAGGGTTAGGTCTATGGTTTCATTTAGGCTTTAGGTTAGGTTAGGATTGAACTTAGTTTGAGGGAGTAAGTTTAGGGCCACTGTTAGTTTTCGGTTCAGTGTTACGTTTGGATTTAGCCTCAGGGTCAGGTTAGGGTTGGGGTTAAGCTTAAGTTGTCCGCCTAGGGTTAGGGTTAGGTCTATTGTTTGAGTTAGGCTTCAGGTTAGGTTAGGTTTGAACTTAGTTTGAGGGAGACAGTTTAGGGCTACTGTTAGTTTTCGTTTAACTGTTACGGTTGGAGTAAGCGTCTGGGTCAGGTTAGGGTAGGGGTTAAGCATAAGGTGTCCGCCTAGGGTTAGGGTTAGGTCTATGGTTTCATTTAGGCTTCAGGTTAGGTTAGGATTGAACGTAGTTTGAGGGAGTAAGTTTAGGGCTACTGTTAGTTTTCGGTTCAATGTTACGTTTGGAGTTAGCGTGACGGTCCGGTTAGGGTTGGGGTTGAGCTTAAGGTGTCTGCCTAGGGTTAGGGTTAGGTCTGTGGTTTGAGTTAGGCTTCAGGTTAGGTTAGGTTTGAACTTAGTTTGAGGGAGTAAGTTTAGGGCTACTGTTAGTTTTCGGTTAACTGTTTCGGTTGGAGTAAGCGTCAGGGTCAGGTTAGGGTTGGGGTCAAGCTTAAGGTGTCCGCCTAGGGTTAGGGTTACGTCTATTGTTTGAGTTAGTCTTCAGCTTAGGTTAGGTTTGAACTTAGTTTGTGGGAGTAAGTTTAGGGCTACTGTTAGTTTTCGGTTCAGTGTTACGGTTGGAGTTAGCGTGAGGGTCAGGTTAGGGTTGGGCTAGTGCTTAAGGTGTCCTCCTAGGGTTAGGGTTAGGTCTGTGGTTTGAGTTAGGCTTCAGGTTAGGTTAGGTTTGAACTTAGTTTGAGGGAGTAAGTTTAGGGCTACTGTTAGTTTTCGGGTAACTGTTGCTGTTGGAGTGAGCGTCATGGCCAGGTTAGGGTTGGGGTTGAGCTTAAGGTGTCCGCCTAGGGTTAGGGTTAGGTGTATGGTTTCATTTAGGCTTCAGGTTAGGTTAGGTTGGAACTTAGTTTGAGGCAGTAAGTTTAGGGTTACTCTTAGTTTTCGGGTAACTCTTACGGTTGGAGTTAGCGTCAGGTCCAGGTTAGGGTTGGGGTCAAGCTTAAGGTGTCCGCCTAGGATTAGGGTTAGGTCTGTGGTTTGAGTTAGGCTTCAGGTTAGGTTAGGTTTAACTTAGTTTGAGGGAGTAAGTTTAGGGCTACTGTTAGTTTTCGGTTCAGTGTTTCGGTTGGAGATAGCGTGAGGGTCAGGTTAGGGTTGGGGTTGAGCTTAAGGTGTCCTCCTAGGGTTAGGGTTAGGTCTGTGGTTTGAGTTAGGCTTCAGGTTAGGTTAGGTTTGAACTTAGTTTGAGGGAGTAAGTTTAGGGCTACTGTTAGTTTTTGGTTCAGTGTTACGGTTGGAGATAGCGTCAGGGTCAAGTTAGGGTTGTGATTGAGCTTCAGGTGTCCGCCTAGGGTTAGGGTTAGGTCTATGGTTTGAGTTAGGGTCCAGGTTAGGTTAGGTTTGAACTTAGTTTGAGGGAGTAAGTTTAGGGCTACTGTTAGTTTTCGGGTAACTGTTACTGTTGGAGTTAGCGTCAGGGCCAGTTTCGGGTTGGGGTTGAGCTTAAGGTGTCCGCCTATGGTTAGGGTTAGGTGTATGGTTTGATTTAGTCTTCAAGTTAGGATAGGTTTGAACTTAGTTTGAGGGAGTAAGTTTAGGGCTACTGTTAGTTTTCGTTTAACTGTTACGGTTGGAGTAAGCGTCAGGGTCAGGTTATGGTGGGGGTTAACCATAAGGTGTCCGCCTAGGGTTAGGGTTAGGTCTATGGTTTCATTTAGGCTTTAGGTTAGGTTAGGATTGAACTTAGTTTGAGGGAGTAAGTTTAGGGCTACTCTTAGTTTTCGGTTCAGTGATACGGTTGGAGTTAGCCTGGAGGTCAGGTTAGGGTTGGGGTTGAGCTTAAGGTGTCCACCTAGGGTTAGGGTTAGGTCTATGATTTGATTTAGGCTTCAGGTTAGGTTAGGTTTGAACTTAGTTTGAGGGAGTCAGTTTAGGGCTACTGTTAGTTTTCGGTTAACTGTTACGGTTGGAGTAAGCATGAGGGTCAGGTTAGGTTTGGGGTTGAGCTTAAGGTGTCCGCCTAGGGTTAGGGTTAGGTGTATGGTTTGATTTAGGCTTCAGGTTAGGTTAGGTTTGAACTTAGTTTTAGGGAGTAAGTTTAGGGCTACTGTTAGTTTTTGGTACAGTGTTACATTTGGAGTTAGCGTGAGTGTCTGGTTAGGGTTGCGGTTGAGCTTAAGGTGTCCACCTAGGGTTAGGGTTAGGTCTGTGGTTTGAGATAGGGTTCAGGTTAGGTTAGGTTTGAACTTAGTTTGAGGGAGTAAGTTTAGGGCTACTGTTAGTTTTCGGTTCAGTGTTACGGTTGGAGATAGCGTCAGGGTCAGGTTAGGGTTGGGGTTGAGCTTCAGGTGTCCGCCTATTGTTAGGGTTAGGTCTATGATTTGATTTAGGCTTCAGGTTAGGTTAGGTTTGAACTTAGTTTGAGCGAGTAAGTTTAGGGCTACTGTTAGTTTTTGGTTCAGTGTTATGGTTGGAGATAGCGTCATGGTCAAGTTAGGGTTGGGTTTGAGATTCAGGTGTCCGCCTAGGGTTAGGGTTAGGTCTATGGTTTGAGTTAGGCTTCAGGTTAGGTTAGGTTTGAACTTAGTTTGAGGGAGTAAGTTTAGGCCTATTGTATTTTTTGGTTCAGTGTTAAGGTTGAATTTAGCCTCAGGGTCAGGTTAGGGTTGGGCTCAAGCTTAAGGTGTCCGCCTAGGGTTAGGGTTAGGTCTATTGTTTGAGTTAGGCTTCAGGTTAGGTTAGGTTTGAACTTAGTTTGAGAGAGTAAGTTTAGGGCTACTGTTAGTTTTCGGTTAACTGTTACGGTTGGAGTAAGCGTCAGGGTCAGGTTAGGGTTGGGGTCAAGATTAAGGTGTCCGCCTAGGGTTAGGGTTAGGTCTATTGTTTGAGTTAGGCTTCAGGTTAGGTTAGGTTTGAACTTAGTTTGAGGGAGTAAGTTTAGGGCTACTGTTAGTTTTCGGTTCAGTGTTTCGGTTGGAGATAGCGTGAGGGTCAGGTTAGGGTTGGGGTGGAGCTTAAGGTGTCCTCCTAGGGTTAGGGTTAGGTCTGTGGTTTGAGTTAGGCTTCAGGTTAGTTTAGGTTTGAACTTAGTTTGAGGGAGTAAGTTTAGGGCTACTGTTAGTTTTTGGTTCAGTGTTACGGTTGGAGTAAGCGTCAGGGTCAGGTTAGGTTTGGGGTTGAGCTTAAGGTGTCCGCCTAGGGTTAGGGTTAGGTGTCTGGTTTGATTTAGGCTTCAGGTTAGGTTAGGTTTGAACTTAGTTTGAGGGAGTAAGTTTAGGGCTACTGTTAGTTTTCGTTTAACTGTTACGGTTGGAGTAAGCGTCAGGGTCAGGTTAGGGTGGGGGTTAAGCATAAGGTGTCCGCCTAGGGTTAGGGTTAGGTCTATGGTTTCATTTAGGCTTTAGGTTAGGTTAGGATTGAACTTAGTTTGAGGGAGTAAGTTTAGGGCCACTGTTAGTTTTCGGTTCAGTGTTACGGTTGGATTTAGCCTCAGGGTCAGGTTAGGGTTGGGGTTAAGCTTAAGTTGTCAGCCTAGGGTTAGGGTTAGGTCTATTGTTTGAGTTAGGCTTCAGGTTAGGTTAGGTTTGAACTTAGTTTGAGGGAGACAGTTTAGGGCTACTGTTAGTTTTCGTTTAACTGTTACGGTTGGAGTAAGCGTCTGGGTCAGGTTAGGGTAGGGGTTAAGCATAAGGTGTCCGCCTAGGGTTAGGGTTAGGTCTATGGTTTCATTTAGGCTTCAGGTTAGGTTAGGATTGAACTTAGTTTGAGGGAGTAAGTTTAGGGCTACTGTTAGTTTTCGGTTCAATGTTACGTTTGGAGTTAGCGTGACGGTCCGGTTAGGGTTGGGGTTGAGCTTAAGGTGTCTGCCTAGGTTTAGGGTTAGGTCTGTGGTTTGAGTTAGGCTTCAGGTTAGGTTAGGTTTGAACTTAGTTTGAGGGAGTAAGTTTAGGGCTACTGTTAGTTTTCGGTTAACTGTTTCGGTTGGAGTAAGCGTCAGGGTCAGGTTAGGGTTGGGGTCAAGCTTAAGGTGTCCGCCTAGGGTTAGGGTTACGTCTATTGTTTGAGTTAGGCTTCAGGTTAGGTTAGGTTTGAACTTAGGTTGAGCGAGTAAGTTTAGGGCTACTGTTAGTTTTCGGTACAGTGTTACGGTTGGAGTTAGCGTGAGGGTCAGGTTAGGGTTGGGGTTGAGCTTAAGGTGTCCTCCTAGGGTTAGAGTTAGGTCTGTGGTTTGAGTGAGGCTTCAGGTTAGGTTAGGTTTGAACTTAGTTTGAGGGAGACAGTTTAGGGCTACTGTTAGTTTTCATTTAACTGTTACGGTTGGAGTAAACTTCAGGGTCAGGTTAGGGTGGGGGTTAAGCATAAGGTGTCCGCCTAGGGTTAGGGTTAGGTCTATGGTTTCATTTAGGCTTCAGGTTAGGTTAGGATTGAACGTAGTTTGAGGGAGTAAGTTTAGGGCTACGGTTAGTTTTCGGTTCAGTGTTACGGTTGGAGATAGCGTCAGGGTCTGGTTAGGGTTGTGGTTGAGTTTCAGGTGTCCGCCTAGGGTTAGGGTTAGGTCTATGGTTTGAGTTAGGCTTCAAATTAGGTTAGGTTTGAAGTTAGTTTGAGGGAGTAAGTTTAGGGCTACTGTTAGTTTTCGGGTAACTGTTAGTGTTGGAGTTAGCGTCAGGGCCAGGTTAGGGTTGGGGTTGAGCTTAAGGTGTCCGCCTAGGGTTAGGGTTAGGTGAATGGTTTGATTTACGCTTCAGGTTAGGTTAGGTTTGAACTTAGCTTGAGGGAGTAAGTTTAGGGCTACTTTAGTTTTCGTTTAACTGTTACAGTTGGAGTAAGCGTCAGGGTCAGGTTATGGTGGGGGTTAACCATAAGGTGTCCGCCTAGGGTTAGGGTTAGGTCTATGGTTTCATTTAGGCTTCAGGTTAGGTTAGGTTTGAACTTAGTTTGAGGGAGTAAGTTTAGGGCTACTGTTAGTTTTCGGTTCAGTGTTACGGTTGGAGATAGCGTCAGGGTCTGGTTAGGGTTGTGGTTGAGTTTCAGGTGTCTGCCTAGGGTTAGGGTTAGGTCTATGGTTTGAGTTAGGCTTCAAGTTAGGTTAGGTTTGAAGTTAGTTTGAGGGAGTAAGTTTAGGGCTACTGTTAGTTTTCGGGTAACTGTTACTGTTGGAGTTAGCGTCAGGGCCAGGTTAGGGTTGGGGTTGAGCTTAAGGTGTCCGCCTAGGGTTAGAGTTAGTTCTATGGTTTGAGTTAGGCTTCAGGTTAGGTTACGTTTGAACTTATTTTGAGGGAGTAAGTTTAGGCCTATTGTATTTTTTGGTTCAGTGTTACGGTTGAATTTAGCCTCAGGGTCAGGTTAGGGTTAGGGTTAAGCTTAAGGTGTCCGCCTAGGGTTAGGGTTAGGTCTATTGTTTGAGTTAGGCTTCAGGTTAGGTTAGGTTTGAACTTAGTTTGAGAGAGTAAGTTTAGGGCTACTGTTAGTTTTCAGTTAACTGTTACGTTTGGAGTAAGCGTCAGGGTCAGGTTAGGGTTGGGGTCAAGCTTAAGGTGTCCGCCTAGGGTTAGGGTTAGGTCTATTGTTTGAGTTAGGCTTCAGGTTAGGTTAGGTTTGAACTTAGTTTGAGGGAGTAAGTTTAGGGCTACTGTTAGTTTTCGGTTCAGTGTTTCGGTTGGAGATAGCGTGAGGGTCAGGTTAGGGTTGGGGTTGAGCTTAAGGTGTCCTCCTGGGGTTAGGGTTAGGTCTGTGGTTTGAGTTAGGCTTCATGTTAGGTTAGGTTTGAAATTAGTTTGAGGGAGTAAGTTTAGGGCTACTGTTAGTTTTCGGTTCAGTGTTACGGTTGGAGATAGCGTCAGGGTCAAGTTAGGGTTGTGATTGAGCTTCAGGTGTCCGCCTAGGGTTAGGGTTAGGTCTATGGTTTGAGTTAGGGTCCAGGTTAGGTTAGGTTTGAACTTAGTTTGAGGGAGTAAGTTTAGGGCTACTGTTAGTTTTCGGTTCAGTGTTACGGTTGGAGATAGCGTCAGGGTCTGGTTAGGGTTGTGGTTGAGTTTCAGGTGTCCGCCTAGGTTTAGGGTTAGGTCTATGATTTGAGTTAGGCTTCAAGTTAGGTTAGGTTTGAAGTTAGTTTGAGGGAGTAAGTTTAGGGCTACTGTTATTTTTCGGGTAACTGTTACTGTTGGAGTTAGCGTCAGGGCCAGGTTAGGGTTGGGGTTGAGCTTAAGGTGTCCTCCTAGGGTTAGGGTTAGGTGTCTGGTTTGATTTAGGCTTCAGGTTAGGTTAGGTTTGAACTTAGTTTGAGGGAGTAAGTTTAGGGCTACTGTTAGTTTTCGTTTAACTGTTACGGTTGGAGTAAGCGTCAGGGTCAGGTTAGGGTGGGGGTGAAGCATAAGGTGTCCGCCTAGGGTTAGGGTTAGGTCTATGGTTTCATTTAGGCTTTAGGTTAGGTTAGGATTGAACTTAGTTTGAGGGAGTAAGTTTAGGGCCACTGTTAGTTTTCGGTTCAGTGTTACGTTTGGATTTAGCCTCAGGGTCAGGTTAGGGTTGGGGTTAAGCTTAAGTTGTCCGCCTAGGGTTAGGGTTAGGTCTATTGTTTGAGTTAGGCTTCAGGTTAGGTTAGGTTTGAACTTAGTTTGAGGGAGACAGTTTAGGGCTACTGTTAGTTTTCGTTTAACTGTTACGGTTGGAGTAAGCGTCTGGGTCAGGTTAGGGTAGGGGTTAAGCATAAGGTGTCCGCCTAGGGTTAGGGTTAGGTCTATGGTTTCATTTAGGCTTCAGGTTAGGTTAGGATTGAACGTAGTTTGAGGGAGTAAGTTTAGGGCTACTGTTAGTTTTCGGTTCAATGTTACGTTTGGAGTTAGCGTGACGGTCCGGTTAGGGTTGGGGTTGAGCTTAAGGTGTCTGCCTAGGGTTAGGGTTAGGTCTGTGGTTTGAGTTAGGCTTCAGGTTAGGTTAGGTTTGAACTTAGTTTGAGGGAGTAAGTTTAGGGCTACTGTTAGTTTTCGGTTAACTGTTTCGGTTGGAGTAAGCGTCAGGGTCAGGTTAGGGTTGGGGTCAAGCTTAAGGTGTCCGCCTAGGGTTAGGGTTACGTCTATTGTTTGAGTTAGTCTTCAGCTTAGGTTAGGTTTGAACTTAGTTTGTGGGAGTAAGTTTAGGGCTACTGTTAGTTTTCGGTTCAGTGTTACGGTTGGAGTTAGCGTGAGGGTCAGGTTAGGGTTGGGCTAGTGCTTAAGGTGTCCTCCTAGGGTTAGGGTTAGGTCTGTGGTTTGAGTTAGGCTTCAGGTTAGGTTAGGTTTGAACTTAGTTTGAGGGAGTAAGTTTAGGGCTACTGTTAGTTTTCGGGTAACTGTTGCTGTTGGAGTGAGCGTCATGGCCAGGTTAGGGTTGGGGTTGAGCTTAAGGTGTCCGCCTAGGGTTAGGGTTAGGTGTATGGTTTCATTTAGGCTTCAGGTTAGGTTAGGTTGGAACTTAGTTTGAGGCAGTAAGTTTAGGGTGACTCTTAGTTTTCGGGTAACTCTTACGGTTGGAGTTAGCGTCAGGTCCAGGTTAGGGTTGGGGTCAAGCTTAAGGTGTCCGCCTAGGATTAGGGTTAGGTCTGTGGTTTGAGTTAGGCTTCAGGTTAGGTTAGGTTTAACTTAGTTTGAGGGAGTAAGTTTAGGGCTACTGTTAGTTTTCGGTTCAGTGTTTCGGTTGGAGATAGCGTGAGGGTCAGGTTAGGGTTGGGGTTGAGCTTAAGGTGTCCTCCTAGGGTTAGGGTTAGGTCTGTGGTTTGAGTTAGGCTTCAGGTTAGGTTAGGTTTGAACTTAGTTTGAGGGAGTAAGTTTAGGGCTACTGTTAGTTTTTGGTTCAGTGTTACGGTTGGAGATAGCGTCAGGGTCAAGTTAGGGTTGTGATTGAGCTTCAGGTGTCCGCCTAGGGTTAGGGTTAGGTCTATGGTTTGAGTTAGGGTCCAGGTTAGGTTAGGTTTGAACTTAGTTTGAGGGAGTAAGTTTAGGGCTACTGTTAGTTTTCGGGTAACTGTTACTGTTGGAGTTAGCGTCAGGGCCAGTTTCGGGTTGGGGTTGAGCTTAAGGTGTCCGCCTATGGTTAGGGTTAGGTGTATGGTTTGATTTAGTCTTCAAGTTAGGATAGGTTTGAACTTAGTTTGAGGGAGTAAGTTTAGGGCTACTGTTAGTTTTCGTTTAACTGTTACGGTTGGAGTAAGCGTCAGGGTCAGGTTATGGTGGGGGTTAACCATAAGGTGTCCGCCTAGGGTTAGGGTTAGGTCTATGGTTTCATTTAGGCTTTAGGTTAGGTTAGATTTGAACTTAGTTTGAGGGAGTAAGTTTAGGGCTACTCTTAGTTTTCGGTTCAGTGATATGGTTGGAGTTAGCCTGGAGTTCAGGTTAGGGTTGGGGTTGAGCTTAAGGTGTCCGCCTAGGGTTAGGGTTAGGTCTATGATTTGATTTAGGCTTCAGGTTAGGTTAGGTTTGAACTTAGTTTGAGGGAGTCAGTTTAGGGCTACTGTTAGTTTTCGGGTAACTGTTACTGTTGGAGTTAGCGTCAGGGCCAGGTTAGGGTTGGGGTTGAGCTTAAGGTGTCCGCCTAGGGTTAGGGTTAGTTTAATGGTTTGATTTACGCTTCAGGTTAGGTTAGGTTTGAACTTAGCTTGAGGGAGTAAGTTTAGGGCTACTGTTAGTTTTCGTTTAACTGTTACGGTTGGAGTAAGCGTCAGGGTCAGGTTATGGTGGGGGTTAACCATAAGGTGTCCGCCTAGGGTTAGGGTTAGGTCTATGGTTTCATTTAGGCTTCAGGTTAGGTTAGGTTTGAACTTAGTTTGATGGAGTAAGTTTAGGGCTACTGTTAGTTTTCGGTTCAGTGTTACGGTTGGAGATAGCGTCAGGGTCTGGTTAGGGTTGTGGTTGAGTTTCAGGTGTCTGCCTAGGGTTAGGGTTAGGTCTATGGTTTGAGTTAGGCTTCAAGTTAGGTTAGGTTTGAAGTTAGTTTGAGGGAGTAAGTTTAGGGCTACTGTTAGTTTTCGGGTAACTGTTACTGTTGGAGTTAGCGTCAGGGCCAGGTTAGGGTTGGGGATGAGCTTAAGGTGTCCACCTAGGGTTAGGGTTAGGTCTATGGTTTGAGTTAGGCTTCAGGTTAGGTTAGGTTTGAACTTAGTTTGAGGGAGTAAGTTTAGGCCTATTGTATTTTTTGGTTCAGTGTTACGGTTGAATTTAGCCTCAGGGTCAGGTTACGGTTAGGGTTAAGCTTAAGGTGTCAGCCTAGGGTTAGGGTTAGGTCTATTGTTTGAGTTAGGCTTCAGGTTAGGTTAGGTTTGAACTTAGTTTGAGGGAGTAACTTTAGGGCTACTGTTAGTTTTCGGTTCAGTGTTACGGTTGGAGTTAGCGTGAGGGTCAGGTTAGGGTTGGGGTTGAGCTTAAGGTGTCCTCCCAGGGTTTGGGTTAGGTCTGTGGTTTGAGTTAGGCTTCAGGTTAGGTTAGGTTTGAACGTAGTTTGAGGGAGTAAGTTTAGGGCTACTGTTAGTTTTCGGTTCAGTGTTACGGTTGGAGATAGCGTCAGGGTCAGGTTAGGGTTGTGATTCAGCTTCAGGAGTCCGCCTAGGGTTAGGGTTAGGTCTATGGTTTGAGTTAGGGTCCAGGTTAGGTTAGGTTTGAACTTAGTTTGAGGGAGTAAGTTTAGGGCTACTGTTAGTTTTCGGTTCAGTGTTACGGTTGTAGTTAGCGTCAGGGTCTGGTTAGGGTTGTGGTTGAGTTTCAGGTGTCCGCCTAGGCTTAGGGTTAGGTCTATGGTTTGAGTTAGGCTTCAAGTTAGGTTAGGTTTGAAGTTAGTTTGAGGGAGTAAGTTTAGGGCTACTGTTAGTTTTCGGGTAACTGTTACTGTTGGAGTTAGCGTCAGGGCCAGGTTCGGGTTGGGGTTGAGCTTAAGGTGTCCGCCTAGGGTTAGGGTTAGGTGTATGGTTTGATTTAGTCTTCAGGTTAGGATAGGTTTGAAATTAGTTTGAGGGAGTAAGTTTAGGGCTACTGTTAGTTATCGTTTAACTGTTACGGTTGGAGTAAGCGTCAGGGTCAGGTTATGGTGGGGGTTAACCATAAGGTGTCCGCCTAGGGTTAGGGTTAGGTCTATGGTTTCATTTAGGCTTTAGGATAGGTTAGGATTGAACTTAGTTTGAGGGAGTAAGTTTAGGGCTACTCTTAGTTTTCGGTTCAGTGATACGGTTGGAGTTAGCCTGGAGGTCAGGTTAGGGTTGGGGTTGAGCTTAAGGTGTCCACCTAGGGTTAGGGTTAGGTCTATGATTTGATTTAGGCTTCAGGTTAGGTTAGGTTTGAACTTAGTTTGAGGGAGTCAGTTTAGGGCTACTGTTAGTTTTCGGTTAACTGTTACGGTTGGAGTAAGCATGAGGGTCAGGTTAGGTTTGGGGTTGAGCTTAAGGTGTCCGCCTAGGGTTAGGGTTAGGTGTATGGTTTGATTTAGGCTTCAGGTTAGGTTAGGTTTGAACTTAGTTTTAGGGAGTAAGTTTAGGGCTACTGTTAGTTTTTGGTACAGTGTTACATTTGGAGTTAGCGTGAGTGTCTGGTTAGGGTTGCGGTTGAGCTTAAGGTGTCCACCTAGGGTTAGGGTTAGGTCTGTGGTTTGAGATAGGGTTCAGGTTAGGTTAGGTTTGAACTTAGTTTGAGGGAGTAAGTTTAGGGCTACTGTTAGTTTTCGGTTCAGTGTTACGGTTGGAGATAGCGTCAGGGTCAGGTTAGGGTTGGGGTTGAGCTTCAGGTGTCCGCCTATTGTTAGGGTTAGGTCTATGATTTGATTTAGGCTTCAGGTTAGGTTAGGTTTGAACTTAGTTTGAGCGAGTAAGTTTAGGGCTACTGTTAGTTTTTGGTTCAGTGTTATGGTTGGAGATAGCGTCATGGTCAAGTTAGGGTTGGGTTTGAGATTCAGGTGTCCGCCTAGGGTTAGGGTTAGGTCTATGGTTTGAGTTAGGCTTCAGGTTAGGTTAGGTTTGAACTTAGTTTGAGGGAGTAAGTTTAGGCCTATTGTATTTTTTGGTTCAGTGTTAAGGTTGAATTTAGCCTCAGGGTCAGGTTAGGGTTGGGCTCAAGCTTAAGGTGTCCGCCTAGGGTTAGGGTTAGGTCTATTGTTTGAGTTAGGCTTCAGGTTAGGTTAGGTTTGAACTTAGTTTGAGAGAGTAAGTTTAGGGCTACTGTTAGTTTTCGGTTAACTGTTACGGTTGGAGTAAGCGTCAGGGTCAGGTTAGGGTTGGGGTCAAGATTAAGGTGTCCGCCTAGGGTTAGGGTTAGGTCTATTGTTTGAGTTAGGCTTCAGGTTAGGTTAGGTTTGAACTTAGTTTGAGGGAGTAAGTTTAGGGCTACTGTTAGTTTTCGGTTCAGTGTTTCGGTTGGAGATAGCGTGAGGGTCAGGTTAGGGTTGGGGTGGAGCTTAAGGTGTCCTCCTAGGGTTAGGGTTAGGTCTGTGGTTTGAGTTAGGCTTCAGGTTAGGTTAGGTTTGAACTTAGTTTGAGGGAGTAAGTTTAGGGCTACTGTTAGTTTTTGGTTCAGTGTTACGGTTGGAGTAAGCGTCAGGGTCAGGTTAGGTTTGGGGTTGAGCTTAAGGTGTCCGCCTAGGGTTAGGGTTAGGTGTCTGGTTTGATTTAGGCTTCAGGTTAGGTTAGGTTTGAACTTAGTTTGAGGGAGTAAGTTTAGGGCTACTGTTAGTTTTCGTTTAACTGTTACGGTTGGAGTAAGCGTCAGGGTCAGGTTAGGGTGGGGGTTAAGCATAAGGTGTCCGCCTAGGGTTAGGGTTAGGTCTATGGTTTCATTTAGGCTTTAGGTTAGGTTAGGATTGAACTTAGTTTGAGGGAGTAAGTTTAGGGCCACTGTTAGTTTTCGGTTCAGTGTTACGGTTGGATTTAGCCTCAGGGTCAGGTTAGGGTTGGGGTTAAGCTTAAGTTGTCAGCCTAGGGTTAGGGTTAGGTCTATTGTTTGAGTTAGGCTTCAGGTTAGGTTAGGTTTGAACTTAGTTTGAGGGAGACAGTTTAGGGCTACTGTTAGTTTTCGTTTAACTGTTACGGTTGGAGTAAGCGTCTGGGTCAGGTTAGGGTAGGGGTTAAGCATAAGGTGTCCGCCTAGGGTTAGGGTTAGGTCTATGGTTTCATTTAGGCTTCAGGTTAGGTTAGGATTGAACTTAGTTTGAGGGAGTAAGTTTAGGGCTACTGTTAGTTTTCGGTTCAATGTTACGTTTGGAGTTAGCGTGACGGTCCGGTTAGGGTTGGGGTTGAGCTTAAGGTGTCTGCCTAGGTTTAGGGTTAGGTCTGTGGTTTGAGTTAGGCTTCAGGTTAGGTTAGGTTTGAACTTAGTTTGAGGGAGTAAGTTTAGGGCTACTGTTAGTTTTCGGTTAACTGTTTCGGTTGGAGTAAGCGTCAGGGTCAGGTTAGGGTTGGGGTCAAGCTTAAGGTGTCCGCCTAGGGTTAGGGTTACGTCTATTGTTTGAGTTAGGCTTCAGGTTAGGTTAGGTTTGAACTTAGGTTGAGCGAGTAAGTTTAGGGCTACTGTTAGTTTTCGGTACAGTGTTACGGTTGGAGTTAGCGTGAGGGTCAGGTTAGGGTTGGGGTTGAGCTTAAGGTGTCCTCCTAGGGTTAGAGTTAGGTCTGTGGTTTGAGTGAGGCTTCAGGTTAGGTTAGGTTTGAACTTAGTTTGAGGGAGACAGTTTAGGGCTACTGTTAGTTTTCATTTAACTGTTACGGTTGGAGTAAACTTCAGGGTCAGGTTAGGGTGGGGGTTAAGCATAAGGTGTCCGCCTAGGGTTAGGGTTAGGTCTATGGTTTCATTTAGGCTTCAGGTTAGGTTAGGATTGAACGTAGTTTGAGGGAGTAAGTTTAGGGCTACGGTTAGTTTTCGGTTCAGTGTTACGGTTGGAGATAGCGTCAGGGTCTGGTTAGGGTTGTGGTTGAGTTTCAGGTGTCCGCCTAGGGTTAGGGTTAGGTCTATGGTTTGAGTTAGGCTTCAAATTAGGTTAGGTTTGAAGTTAGTTTGAGGGAGTAAGTTTAGGGCTACTGTTAGTTTTCGGGTAACTGTTAGTGTTGGAGTTAGCGTCAGGGCCAGGTTAGGGTTGGGGTTGAGCTTAAGGTGTCCGCCTAGGGTTAGGGTTAGGTGAATGGTTTGATTTACGCTTCAGGTTAGGTTAGGTTTGAACTTAGCTTGAGGGAGTAAGTTTAGGGCTACTTTAGTTTTCGTTTAACTGTTACAGTTGGAGTAAGCGTCAGGGTCAGGTTATGGTGGGGGTTAACCATAAGGTGTCCGCCTAGGGTTAGGGTTAGGTCTATGGTTTCATTTAGGCTTCAGGTTAGGTTAGGTTTGAACTTAGTTTGAGGGAGTAAGTTTAGGGCTACTGTTAGTTTTCGGTTCAGTGTTACGGTTGGAGATAGCGTCAGGGTCTGGTTAGGGTTGTGGTTGAGTTTCAGGTGTCTGCCTAGGGTTAGGGTTAGGTCTATGGTTTGAGTTAGGCTTCAAGTTAGGTTAGGTTTGAAGTTAGTTTGAGGGAGTAAGTTTAGGGCTACTGTTAGTTTTCGGGTAACTGTTACTGTTGGAGTTAGCGTCAGGGCCAGGTTAGGGTTGGGGTTGAGCTTAAGGTGTCCGCCTAGGGTTAGAGTTAGTTCTATGGTTTGAGTTAGGCTTCAGGTTAGGTTACGTTTGAACTTATTTTGAGGGAGTAAGTTTAGGCCTATTGTATTTTTTGGTTCAGTGTTACGGTTGAATTTAGCCTCAGGGTCAGGTTAGGGTTAGGGTTAAGCTTAAGGTGTCCGCCTAGGGTTAGGGTTAGGTCTATTGTTTGAGTTAGGCTTCAGGTTAGGTTAGGTTTGAACTTAGTTTGAGAGAGTAAGTTTAGGGCTACTGTTAGTTTTCAGTTAACTGTTACGTTTGGAGTAAGCGTCAGGGTCAGGTTAGGGTTGGGGTCAAGCTTAAGGTGTCCGCCTAGGGTTAGGGTTAGGTCTATTGTTTGAGTTAGGCTTCAGGTTAGGTTAGGTTTGAACTTAGTTTGAGGGAGTAAGTTTAGGGCTACTGTTAGTTTTCGGTTCAGTGTTTCGGTTGGAGATAGCGTGAGGGTCAGGTTAGGGTTGGGGTTGAGCTTAAGGTGTCCTCCTGGGGTTAGGGTTAGGTCTGTGGTTTGAGTTAGGCTTCATGTTAGGTTAGGTTTGAACTTAGTTTGAGGGAGTAAGTTTAGGGCTACTGTTAGTTTTCGGTTCAGTGTTACGGTTGGAGATAGCGTCAGGGTCAAGTTAGGGTTGTGATTGAGCTTCAGGTGTCCGCCTAGGGTTAGGGTTAGGTCTATGGTTTGAGTTAGGGTCCAGGTTAGGTTAGGTTTGAACTTAGTTTGAGGGAGTAAGTTTAGGGCTACTGTTAGTTTTCGGTTCAGTGTTACGGTTGGAGATAGCGTCAGGGTCTGGTTAGGGTTGTGGTTGAGTTTCAGGTGTCCGCCTAGGTTTAGGGTTAGGTCTATGATTTGAGTTAGGCTTCAAGTTAGGTTAGGTTTGAAGTTAGTTTGAGGGAGTAAGTTTAGGGCTACTGTTATTTTTCGGGTAACTGTTACTGTTGGAGTTAGCGTCAGGGCCAGGTTAGGGTTGGGGTTGAGCTTAAGGTGTCCTCCTAGGGTTAGGGTTAGGTGTCTGGTTTGATTTAGGCTTCAGGTTAGGTTAGGTTTGAACTTAGTTTGAGGGAGTAAGTTTAGGGCTACTGTTAGTTTTCGTTTAACTGTTACGGTTGGAGTAAGCGTCAGGGTCAGGTTAGGGTGGGGGTGAAGCATAAGGTGTCCGCCTAGGGTTAGGGTTAGGTCTATGGTTTCATTTAGGCTTTAGGTTAGGTTAGGATTGAACTTAGTTTGAGGGAGTAAGTTTAGGGCCACTGTTAGTTTTCGGTTCAGTGTTACGTTTGGATTTAGCCTCAGGGTCAGGTTAGGGTTGGGGTTAAGCTTAAGTTGTCCGCCTAGGGTTAGGGTTAGGTCTATTGTTTGAGTTAGGCTTCAGGTTAGGTTAGGTTTGAACTTAGTTTGAGGGAGACAGTTTAGGGCTACTGTTAGTTTTCGTTTAACTGTTACGGTTGGAGTAAGCGTCTGGGTCAGGTTAGGGTAGGGGTTAAGCATAAGGTGTCCGCCTAGGGTTAGGGTTAGGTCTATGGTTTCATTTAGGCTTCAGGTTAGGTTAGGATTGAACGTAGTTTGAGGGAGTAAGTTTAGGGCTACTGTTAGTTTTCGGTTCAATGTTACGTTTGGAGTTAGCGTGACGGTCCGGTTAGGGTTGGGGTTGAGCTTAAGGTGTCTGCCTAGGGTTAGGGTTAGGTCTGTGGTTTGAGTTAGGCTTCAGGTTAGGTTAGGTTTGAACTTAGTTTGAGGGAGTAAGTTTAGGGCTACTGTTAGTTTTCGGTTAACTGTTTCGGTTGGAGTAAGCGTCAGGGTCAGGTTAGGGTTGGGGTCAAGCTTAAGGTGTCCGCCTAGGTTTAGGGTTACGTCTATTGTTTGAGTTAGTCTTCAGCTTAGGTTAGGTTTGAACTTAGTTTGTGGGAGTAAGTTTAGGGCTACTGTTAGTTTTCGGTTCAGTGTTACGGTTGGAGTTAGCGTGAGGGTCAGGTTAGGGTTGGGCTAGTGCTTAAGGTGTCCTCCTAGGGTTAGGGTTAGGTCTGTGGTTTGAGTTAGGCTTCAGGTTAGGTTAGGTTTGAACTTAGTTTGAGGGAGTAAGTTTAGGGCTACTGTTAGTTTTCGGGTAACTGTTGCTGTTGGAGTGAGCGTCATGGCCAGGTTAGGGTTGGGGTTGAGCTTAAGGTGTCCGCCTAGGGTTAGGGTTAGGTGTATGGTTTCATTTAGGCTTCAGGTTAGGTTAGGTTGGAACTTAGTTTGAGGCAGTAAGTTTAGGGTTACTCTTAGTTTTCGGGTAACTCTTACGGTTGGAGTTAGCGTCAGGTCCAGGTTAGGGTTGGGGTCAAGCTTAAGGTGTCCGCCTAGGATTAGGGTTAGGTCTGTGGTTTGAGTTAGGCTTCAGGTTAGGTTAGGTTTAACTTAGTTTGAGGGAGTAAGTTTAGGGCTACTGTTAGTTTTCGGTTCAGTGTTTCGGTTGGAGATAGCGTGAGGGTCAGGTTAGGGTTGGGGTTGAGCTTAAGGTGTCCTCCTAGGGTTAGGGTTAGGTCTGTGGTTTGAGTTAGGCTTCAGGTTAGGTTAGGTTTGAACTTAGTTTGAGGGAGTAAGTTTAGGGCTACTGTTAGTTTTTGGTTCAGTGTTACGGTTGGAGATAGCGTCAGGGTCAAGTTAGGGTTGTGATTGAGCTTCAGGTGTCCGCCTAGGGTTAGGGTTAGGTCTATGGTTTGAGTTAGGGTCCAGGTTAGGTTAGGTTTGAACTTAGTTTGAGGGAGTAAGTTTAGGGCTACTGTTAGTTTTCGGGTAACTGTTACTGTTGGAGTTAGCGTCAGGGCCAGTTTCGGGTTGGGGTTGAGCTTAAGGTGTCCGCCTATGGTTAGGGTTAGGTGTATGGTTTGATTTAGTCTTCAAGTTAGGATAGGTTTGAACTTAGTTTGAGGGAGTAAGTTTAGGGCTACTGTTAGTTTTCGTTTAACTGTTACGGTTGGAGTAAGCGTCATGGTCAGGTTATGGTGGGGGTTAACCATAAGGTGTCCGCCTAGGGTTAGGGTTAGGTCTATGGTTTCATTTAGGCTTTAGGTTAGGTTAGATTTGAACTTAGTTTGAGGGAGTAAGTTTAGGGCTACTCTTAGTTTTCGGTTCAGTGATATGGTTGGAGTTAGCCTGGAGTTCAGGTTAGGGTTGGGGTTGAGCTTAAGGTGTCCGCCTAGGGTTAGGGTTAGGTCTATGATTTGATTTAGGCTTCAGGTTAGGTTAGGTTTGAACTTAGTTTGAGGGAGTCAGTTTAGGGCTACTGTTAGTTTTCGGTTAACTGTTACGGTTGGAGTAAGCATCAGGGTCAGGTTAGGTTTGGGGTTGATCTTAAGGTGTCCGCCTAGGGTTAGGGTTAGGTGTATGGTTTGATTTAGGCTTCAGGTTAGGTTAGGTTTGAACTTACTTTGAGGGAGTAAGTTTAGGGCTACTGTTAGTTTTTGGTTTAGTGTTACATTTGGAGTTAGCATGAGTGTCTGGTTAGGGTTGGGGTTGAGCTTAAGGTGTCCACCTAGGGTTAGGTTTAGGTCTGTGGTTTGAGATAGGGTTCAGGTTAGGTTAGGTTTGAACTTAGTTTGAGGGAGTAAGTTTAAGGCTACTGTTAGTTTTCGATTCAGTGTTACGGTTGGAGATAGCGTCAGGGTCAGGTTAGGGTTGGGGTTGAGCTTCAGGTGTCCGCCTATTGTTAGGGTTAGGTCTATGATTTGATTTAGGCTTCAGGTTAGGTTAGGTTTGAACTTAGTTTGAGCGAGTAAGTTTAGGGCTACTGTTAGTTTTTGGTTCAGTGTTATGGTTGGAGATAGCGTCATGGTCAAGTTAGGGTTGGGTTTGAGATTCAGGTGTCCGCCTAGGGTTAGGGTTAGGTCTATTGTTTGAGTTAGGCTTCAGGTTGGGTTAGGTTTGAACTTAGTTTGAGGGAGTAAGTTTAGGCCTATTGTATTTTTTGGTTCAGTGTTACGGTTGAATTTAGCCTCAGGGTCAGGTTAGGTTTGGGGTCAAGCTTAAGGTGTCCGCCTAGGGTTAGGGTTAGGTCTATTGTTTGAGTTAGGCTTCAGGTTAGGTTAGGTTTGAACTTAGTTTGAGAGAGTAAGTTTAGGGCTACTGTTAGTTTTCAGTTAACTGTTACGTTTGGAGTAAGCGTCAGGGTCAGGTTAGGGTTGGGGTCAAGCTTAAGGTGTCCGCCTAGGGTTAGGGTTAGGTCTATTGTTTGAGTTAGGCTTCAGGTTAGGTTAGGTTTGAACTTAGTTTGAGGGAGTAAGTTTAGGGCTACTCTTAGTTTTCGGTTCAGTGTTTCGGTTGGAGATAGCGTGAGGGTCAGGTTAGGGTTGGGGTTGAGCTTAAGGTGTCCTCCTGGGTTTAGGGTTAGGTCTGTGGTTTGAGTTAGGCTTCATGTTAGGTTAGGTTTGAACTTAGTTTGAGGGAGTAAGTTTAGGGCTACTGTTAGTTTTCGGTTCAGTGTTTCGGTTGGAGATAGCGTCAGGGTCAAGTTAGGGTTGTGATTGAGCTTCAGGTGTCCGCCTAGGGTTAGGGTTAGGTCTATGGTTTGAGTTAGGGTCCAGGTTAGGTTAGGTTTGAACTTAGTTTGAGGGAGTAAGTTTAGGGCTACTGTTAGTTTTCGGTTCAGTGTTACGGTTGGAGATAGCGTCAGGGTCTGGTTAGGGTTGTGGTTGAGTTTCAGGTGTCCGCCTAGGTTTAGGGTTAGGTCTATGATTTGAGTTAGGCTTCAAGTTAGGTTAGGTTTGAAGTTAGTTTGAGGGAGTAAGTTTAGGGCTACTGTTAGTTTTCAGGTAACTGTTACTGTTGGAGTTAGCGTCAGGGCCAGGTTAGGGTTGGGGTTGAGCTTAAGTTGTCCGCCTAGGGTTAGGGTTAGGTGTATGGTTTGATTTAGGCTTCAGGTTAGGTTAGGTTTGAAGTTAGTTTGAGGGAGTAAGTTTAGGGCTACTGTTAGTTTTCGGTTAACTGTTACAGTTGGAGTATGCGTCAGGGTCAGGTTAGGGTGGGGGTTAAGCATAAGGTGTCCGCCTAGGGTTAGGGTTAGGTCTATGATTTGATTTAGGCTTCAGGTTAGGTTAGGTTTGAATTTAGTTTGAGGGAGTCAGTTTAGGGGTACTGTTAGTTTTCGGTTAACTGTTACGGTTGGAGTAAGCGTCAGGGTCAGGTTAGGTTTGGGGTTGAGCTTAAGGTGTCCGCCTAGGGTTAGGGTTAGGTGTCTGGTTTGATTTAGGCTTCAGGTTAGGTTAGGTTTGAACTTAGTTTGAGGGAGTAAGTTTAGGGCTACTGTTAGTTTTCGTTTAACTGTTACGGTTGGAGTAAGCGTCAGGGTCAGGTTAGGGTGGGGGTTAAGCATAAGGTGTCCGCCTAGGGTTAGGGTTAGGTCTATGGTTTCATTTAGGCTTTAGGTTAGGTTAGGATTGAACTTAGTTTGAGGGAGTAAGTTTAGGGCCACTGTTAGTTTTCGGTTCAGTGTTACGTTTGGATTTAGCCTCAGGGTCAGGTTAGGGTTGGGGTTAAGCTTAAGTTGTCCGCCTAGGGTTAGGGTTAGGTCTATTGTTTGAGTTAGGCTTCAGGTTAGGTTAGGTTTGAACTTAGTTTGAGGGAGACAGTTTAGGGCTACTGTTAGTTTTCGTTTAACTGTTACGGTTGGAGTAAGCGTCTGGGTCAGGTTAGGGTAGGGGTTAAGCATAAGGTGTCCGCCTAGGGTTAGGGTTAGGTCTATGGTTTCATTTAGGCTTCAGGTTAGGTTAGGATTGAACTTAGTTTGAGGGAGTAAGTTTAGGGCTACTGTTAGTTTTCGGTTCAATGTTACGTTTGGAGTTAGCGTGACGGTCCGGTTAGGGTTGGGGTTGAGCTTAAGGTGTCTGCCTAGGGTTAGGGTTAGGTCTGTGGTTTGAGTTAGGCTTCAGGTTAGGTTAGGTTTGAACTTAGTTTGAGGGAGTAAGTTTAGGGCTACTGTTAGTTTTCGGTTAACTGTTTCGGTTGGAGTAAGCGTCAGGGTCAGGTTAGGGTTGGGGTCAAGCTTAAGGTGTCCGCCTAGGGTTAGGGTTACGTCTATTGTTTGAGTTAGTCTTCAGCTTAGGTTAGGTTTGAACTTAGTTTGTGGGAGTAAGTTTAGGGCTACTGTTAGTTTTCGGTTCAGTGTTACGGTTGGAGTTAGCGTGAGGGTCAGGTTAGGGTTGGGCTAGTGCTTAAGGTGTCCTCCTAGGGTTAGGGTTAGGTCTGTGGTTTGAGTTAGGCTTCAGGTTAGGTTAGGTTTGAACTTAGTTTGAGGGAGTAAGTTTAGGGCTACTGTTAGTTTTCGGGTAACTGTTGCTGTTGGAGTGAGCGTCATGGCCAGGTTAGGGTTGGGGTTGAGCTTAAGGTGTCCGCCTAGGGTTAGGGTTAGGTGTATGGTTTCATTTAGGCTTCAGGTTAGGTTAGGTTGGAACTTAGTTTGAGGCAGTAAGTTTAGGGTTACTCTTAGTTTTCGGGTAACTCTTACGGTTGGAGTTAGCGTCAGGTCCAGGTTAGGGTTGGGGTCAAGCTTAAGGTGTCCGCCTAGGATTAGGGTTAGGTCTGTGGTTTGAGTTAGGCTTCAGGTTAGGTTAGGTTTAACTTAGTTTGAGGGAGTAAGTTTAGGGCTACTGTTAGTTTTCGGTTCAGTGTTTCGGTTGGAGATAGCGTGAGGGTCAGGTTAGGGTTGGGGTTGAGCTTAAGGTGTCCTCCTAGGGTTAGGGTTAGGTCTGTGGTTTGAGTTAGGCTTCAGGTTAGGTTAGGTTTGAACTTAGTTTGAGGGAGTAAGTTTAGGGCTACTGTTAGTTTTCGGTTCAGTGTTACGGTTGGAGATAGCGTCAGGGTCTGGTTAGGGTTGTGGTTGAGTTTCAGGTGTCCGCCTAGGTTTAGGGTTAGGTCTATGATTTGAGTTAGGCTTCAAGTTAGGTTAGGTTTGAAGTTAGTTTGAGGGAGTAAGTTTAGGGCTACTGTTAGTTTTCAGGTAACTGTTACTGTTGGAGTTAGCGTCAGGGCCAGGTTAGGGTTGGGGTTGAGCTTAAGTTGTCCGCCTAGGGTTAGGGTTAGGTGTATGGTTTGATTTAGGCTTCAGGTTAGGTTAGGTTTGAAGTTAGTTTGAGGGAGTAAGTTTAGGGCTACTGTTAGTTTTCGGTTAACTGTTACAGTTGGAGTATGCGTCAGGGTCAGGTTAGGGTGGGGGTTAAGCATAAGGTGTCCGCCTAGGGTTAGGGTTAGGTCTATGATTTGATTTAGGCTTCAGGTTAGGTTAGGTTTGAATTTAGTTTGAGGGAGTCAGTTTAGGGGTACTGTTAGTTTTCGGTTAACTGTTACGGTTGGAGTAAGCGTCAGGGTCAGGTTAGGTTTGGGGTTGAGCTTAAGGTGTCCGCCTAGGGTTAGGGTTAGGTGTCTGGTTTGATTTAGGCTTCAGGTTAGGTTAGGTTTGAACTTAGTTTGAGGGAGTAAGTTTAGGGCTACTGTTAGTTTTCGTTTAACTGTTACGGTTGGAGTAAGCGTCAGGGTCAGGTTAGGGTGGGGGTTAAGCATAAGGTGTCCGCCTAGGGTTAGGGTTAGGTCTATGGTTTCATTTAGGCTTTAGGTTAGGTTAGGATTGAACTTAGTTTGAGGGAGTAAGTTTAGGGCCACTGTTAGTTTTCGGTTCAGTGTTACGTTTGGATTTAGCCTCAGGGTCAGGTTAGGGTTGGGGTTAAGCTTAAGTTGTCCGCCTAGGGTTAGGGTTAGGTCTATTGTTTGAGTTAGGCTTCAGGTTAGGTTAGGTTTGAACTTAGTTTGAGGGAGACAGTTTAGGGCTACTGTTAGTTTTCGTTTAACTGTTACGGTTGGAGTAAGCGTCTGGGTCAGGTTAGGGTAGGGGTTAAGCATAAGGTGTCCGCCTAGGGTTAGGGTTAGGTCTATGGTTTCATTTAGGCTTCAGGTTAGGTTAGGATTGAACTTAGTTTGAGGGAGTAAGTTTAGGGCTACTGTTAGTTTTCGGTTCAATGTTACGTTTGGAGTTAGCGTGACGGTCCGGTTAGGGTTGGGGTTGAGCTTAAGGTGTCTGCCTAGGGTTAGGGTTAGGTCTGTGGTTTGAGTTAGGCTTCAGGTTAGGTTAGGTTTGAACTTAGTTTGAGGGAGTAAGTTTAGGGCTACTGTTAGTTTTCGGTTAACTGTTTCGGTTGGAGTAAGCGTCAGGGTCAGGTTAGGGTTGGGGTCAAGCTTAAGGTGTCCGCCTAGGGTTAGGGTTACGTCTATTGTTTGAGTTAGTCTTCAGCTTAGGTTAGGTTTGAACTTAGTTTGTGGGAGTAAGTTTAGGGCTACTGTTAGTTTTCGGTTCAGTGTTACGGTTGGAGTTAGCGTGAGGGTCAGGTTAGGGTTGGGCTAGTGCTTAAGGTGTCCTCCTAGGGTTAGGGTTAGGTCTGTGGTTTGAGTTAGGCTTCAGGTTAGGTTAGGTTTGAACTTAGTTTGAGGGAGTAAGTTTAGGGCTACTGTTAGTTTTCGGGTAACTGTTGCTGTTGGAGTGAGCGTCATGGCCAGGTTAGGGTTGGGGTTGAGCTTAAGGTGTCCGCCTAGGGTTAGGGTTAGGTGTATGGTTTCATTTAGGCTTCAGGTTAGGTTAGGTTGGAACTTAGTTTGAGGCAGTAAGTTTAGGGTTACTCTTAGTTTTCGGGTAACTCTTACGGTTGGAGTTAGCGTCAGGTCCAGGTTAGGGTTGGGGTCAAGCTTAAGGTGTCCGCCTAGGATTAGGGTTAGGTCTGTGGTTTGAGTTAGGCTTCAGGTTAGGTTAGGTTTAACTTAGTTTGAGGGAGTAAGTTTAGGGCTACTGTTAGTTTTCGGTTCAGTGTTTCGGTTGGAGATAGCGTGAGGGTCAGGTTAGGGTTGGGGTTGAGCTTAAGGTGTCCTCCTAGGGTTAGGGTTAGGTCTGTGGTTTGAGTTAGGCTTCAGGTTAGGTTAGGTTTGAACTTAGTTTGAGGGAGTAAGTTTAGGGCTACTGTTAGTTTTTGGTTCAATGTTACGGTTGGAGATAGCGTCAGGGTCAAGTTAGGGTTGTGATTGAGCTTCAGGTGTCTGCCTAGGGTTAGGGTTAGGTCTATGGTTTGAGTTAGGGTCCAGGTTAGGTTAGGTTTGAACTTAGTTTGAGGGAGTAAGTTTAGGGCTACTGTTAGTTTTCGGTTCAGTGTTACGGTTGGAGATAGCGTCAGGGTCTGGTTAGGGTTGTGGTTGAGTTTCAGGTGTCCGCCTTGGGTTAGGGTTAGGTCTATGGTTTGAGTTAGGCTTCAAGTTAGGTTAGGTTTGAAGTTAGTTTGAGGGAGTAAGTTTAGGGCTACTGTTAGTTTTCGGGTAACTGTTACTGTTGGAGTTAGCGTCAGGGCCAGTTTCGGGTTGGGGTTGAGCTTAAGGTGTCCGCCTATGGTTAGGGTTAGGTGTATGGTTTGATTTAGTCTTCAGGTTAGGATAGGTTTGAACTTAGTTTGAGGGAGTAAGTTTAGGGCTACTGTTAGTTTTCGTTTAACTGTTACGGTTGGAGTAAGCGTCAGGGTCAGGTTATGGTGGGGGTTAACCATAAGGTGTCCGCCTAGGGTTAGGGTTAGGTCTATGGTTTCATTTAGGCTTTAGGTTAGGTTAGATTTGAACTTAGTTTGAGGGAGTAAGTTTAGGGCTACTCTTAGTTTTCGGTTCAGTGATATGGTTGGAGTTAGCCTGGAGTTCAGGTTAGGGTTGGGGTTGAGCTTAAGGTGTCCGCCTAGGGTTAGGGTTAGGTCTATGATTTGATTTAGGCTTCAGGTTAGGTTAGGTTTGAACTTAGTTTGAGGGAGTCAGTTTAGGGCTACTGTTAGTTTTCGGTTAACTGTTACGGTTGGAGTAAGCATCAGGGTCAGGTTAGGTTTGGGGTTGATCTTAAGGTGTCCGCCTAGGGTTAGGGTTAGGTGTATGGTTTGATTTAGGCTTCAGGTTAGGTTAGGTTTGAACTTACTTTGAGGGAGTAAGTTTAGGGCTACTGTTAGTTTTTGGTTTAGTGTTACATTTGGAGTTAGCATGAGTGTCTGGTTAGGGTTGGGGTTGAGCTTAAGGTGTCCACCTAGGGTTAGGTTTAGGTCTGTGGTTTGAGATAGGGTTCAGGTTAGGTTAGGTTTGAACTTAGTTTGAGGGAGTAAGTTTAAGGCTACTGTTAGTTTTCGATTCAGTGTTACGGTTGGAGATAGCGTCAGGGTCAGGTTAGGGTTGGGGTTGAGCTTCAGGTGTCCGCCTATTGTTAGGGTTAGGTCTATGATTTGATTTAGGCTTCAGGTTAGGTTAGGTTTGAACTTAGTTTGAGCGAGTAAGTTTAGGGCTACTGTTAGTTTTTGGTTCAGTGTTATGGTTGGAGATAGCGTCATGGTCAAGTTAGGGTTGGGTTTGAGATTCAGGTGTCCGCCTAGGGTTAGGGTTAGGTCTATGGTTTGAGTTAGGCTTCAGGTTGGGTTAGGTTTGAACTTAGTTTGAGGGAGTAAGTTTAGGCCTATTGTATTTTTTGGTTCAGTGTTACGGTTGAATTTAGCCTCAGGGTCAGGTTAGGTTTGGGGTCAAGCTTAAGGTGTCCGCCTAGGGTTAGGGTTAGGTCTATTGTTTGAGTTAGGCTTCAGGTTAGGTTAGGTTTGAACTTAGTTTGAGAGAGTAAGTTTAGGGCTACTGTTAGTTTTCAGTTAACTGTTACGTTTGGAGTAAGCGTCAGGGTCAGGTTAGGGTTGGGGTCAAGCTTAAGGTGTCCACCTAGGGTTAGGGTTAGGTCTATTGTTTGAGTTAGGCTTCAGGTTAGGTTAGGTTTGAACTTAGTTTGAGGGAGTAAGTTTAGGGCTACTCTTAGTTTTCGGTTCAGTGTTTCGGTTGGAGATAGCGTGAGGGTCAGGTTAGGGTTGGGGTTGAGCTTAAGGTGTCCTCCTGGGGTTAGGGTTAGGTCTGTGGTTTGAGTTAGGCTTCATGTTAGGTTAGGTTTGAACTTAGTTTGAGGGAGTAAGTTTAGGGCTACTGTTAGTTTTCGGTTCAGTGTTTCGGTTGGAGATAGCGTCAGGGTCAAGTTAGGGTTGTGATTGAGCTTCAGGTGTCCGCCTAGGGTTAGGGTTAGGTCTATGGTTTGAGTTAGGGTCCAGGTTAGGTTAGGTTTGAACTTAGTTTGAGGGAGTAAGTTTAGGGCTACTGTTAGTTTTCGGTTCAGTGTTACGGTTGGAGATAGCGTCAGGGTCTGGTTAGGGTTGTGGTTGAGTTTCAGGTGTCCGCCTAGGTTTAGGGTTAGGTCTATGATTTGAGTTAGGCTTCAAGTTAGGTTAGGTTTGAAGTTAGTTTGAGGGAGTAAGTTTAGGGCTACTGTTAGTTTTCGGTTAACTGTTACAGTTGGAGTATGCGTCAGGGTCAGGTTAGGGTGGGGGTTAAGCATAAGGTGTCCGCCTAGGGTTAGGGTTAGGTCTATGATTTGATTTAGGCTTCAGGTTAGGTTAGGTTTGAATTTAGTTTGAGGGAGTCAGTTTAGGGGTACTGTTAGTTTTCGGTTAACTGTTACGGTTGGAGTAAGCGTCAGGGTCAGGTTAGGTTTGGGGTTGAGCTTAAGGTGTCCGCCTAGGGTTAGGGTTAGGTGTCTGGTTTGATTTAGGCTTCAGGTTAGGTTAGGTTTGAACTTAGTTTGAGGGAGTAAGTTTAGGGCTACTGTTAGTTTTCGTTTAACTGTTACGGTTGGAGTAAGCGTCAGGGTCAGGTTAGGGTGGGGGTTAAGCATAAGGTGTCCGCCTAGGGTTAGGGTTAGGTCTATGGTTTCATTTAGGCTTTAGGTTAGGTTAGGATTGAACTTAGTTTGAGGGAGTAAGTTTAGGGCCACTGTTAGTTTTCGGTTCAGTGTTACGTTTGGATTTAGCCTCAGGGTCAGGTTAGGGTTGGGGTTAAGCTTAAGTTGTCCGCCTAGGGTTAGGGTTAGGTCTATTGTTTGAGTTAGGCTTCAGGTTAGGTTAGGTTTGAACTTAGTTTGAGGGAGACAGTTTAGGGCTACTGTTAGTTTTCGTTTAACTGTTACGGTTGGAGTAAGCGTCTGGGTCAGGTTAGGGTAGGGGTTAAGCATAAGGTGTCCGCCTAGGGTTAGGGTTAGGTCTATGGTTTCATTTAGGCTTCAGGTTAGGTTAGGATTGAACTTAGTTTGAGGGAGTAAGTTTAGGGCTACTGTTAGTTTTCGGTTCAATGTTACGTTTGGAGTTAGCGTGACGGTCCGGTTAGGGTTGGGGTTGAGCTTAAGGTGTCTGCCTAGGGTTAGGGTTAGGTCTGTGGTTTGAGTTAGGCTTCAGGTTAGGTTAGGTTTGAACTTAGTTTGAGGGAGTAAGTTTAGGGCTACTGTTAGTTTTCGGTTAACTGTTTCGGTTGGAGTAAGCGTCAGGGTCAGGTTAGGGTTGGGGTCAAGCTTAAGGTGTCCGCCTAGGGTTAGGGTTACGTCTATTGTTTGAGTTAGTCTTCAGCTTAGGTTAGGTTTGAACTTAGTTTGTGGGAGTAAGTTTAGGGCTACTGTTAGTTTTCGGTTCAGTGTTACGGTTGGAGTTAGCGTGAGGGTCAGGTTAGGGTTGGGGCTAGTGCTTAAGGTGTCCTCCTAGGGTTAGGGTTAGGTCTGTGGTTTGAGTTAGGCTTCAGGTTAGGTTAGGTTTGAACTTAGTTTGAGGGAGTAAGTTTAGGGCTACTGTTAGTTTTCGGGTAACTGTTGCTGTTGGAGTGAGCGTCATGGCCAGGTTAGGGTTGGGGTTGAGCTTAAGGTGTCCGCCTAGGGTTAGGGTTAGGTGTATGGTTTCATTTAGGCTTCAGGTTAGGTTAGGTTGGAACTTAGTTTGAGGCAGTAAGTTTAGGGTTACTCTTAGTTTTCGGGTAACTCTTACGGTTGGAGTTAGCGTCAGGTCCAGGTTAGGGTTGGGGTCAAGCTTAAGGTGTCCGCCTAGGATTAGGGTTAGGTCTGTGGTTTGAGTTAGGCTTCAGGTTAGGTTAGGTTTAACTTAGTTTGAGGGAGTAAGTTTAGGGCTACTGTTAGTTTTCGGTTCAGTGTTTCGGTTGGAGATAGCGTGAGGGTCAGGTTAGGGTTGGGGTTGAGCTTAAGGTGTCCTCCTAGGGTTAGGGTTAGGTCTGTGGTTTGAGTTAGGCTTCAGGTTAGGTTAGGTTTGAACTTAGTTTGAGGAGTAAGTTTAGGGCTACTGTTAGTTTTTGGTTCAATGTTACGGTTGGAGATAGCGTCAGGGTCAAGTTAGGGTTGTGATTGAGCTTCAGGTGTCTGCCTAGGGTTAGGGTTAGGTCTATGGTTTGAGTTAGGGTCCAGGTTAGGTTAGGTTTGAACTTAGTTTGAGGGAGTAAGTTTAGGGCTACTGTTAGTTTTCGGTTCAGTGTTACGGTTGGAGATAGCGTCAGGGGTCTGGTTAGGGTTGTGGTTGAGTTTCAGGTGTCCGCCTTGGGTTAGGGTTAGGTCTATGGTTTGAGTTAGGCTTCAAGTTAGGTTAGGTTTGAAGTTAGTTTGAGGGAGTAAGTTTAGGCTACTGTTAGTTTTCGGGTAACTGTTACTGTTGGAGTTAGCGTCAGGGCCAGTTTCGGGTTGGGGTTGAGCTTAAGGTGTCCGCCTATGGTTAGGGTTAGGTGTATGGTTTGATTTAGTCTTCAGGTTAGGATAGGTTTGAACTTAGTTTGAGGGAGTAAGTTTAGGGCTACTGTTAGTTTTCGTTTAACTGTTACGGTTGGAGTAAGCGTCAGGGTCAGGTTATGGTGGGGGTTAACCATAAGGTGTCCGCCTAGGGTTAGGGTTAGGTCTATGGTTTCATTTAGGCTTTAGGTTAGGTTAGATTTGAACTTAGTTTGAGGGAGTAAGTTTAGGGCTACTCTTAGTTTTCGGTTCAGTGATATGGTTGGAGTTAGCCTGGAGTTCAGGTTAGGGTTGGGGTTGAGCTTAAGGTGTCCGCCTAGGGTTAGGGTTAGGTCTATGATTTGATTTAGGCTTCAGGTTAGGTTAGGTTTGAACTTAGTTTGAGGGAGTCAGTTTAGGGCTACTGTTAGTTTTCGGTTAACTGTTACGGTTGGAGTAAGCATCAGGGTCAGGTTAGGTTTGGGGTTGATCTTAAGGTGTCCGCCTAGGGTTAGGGTTAGGTGTATGGTTTGATTTAGGCTTCAGGTTAGGTTAGGTTTGAACTTACTTTGAGGGAGTAAGTTTAGGGCTACTGTTAGTTTTTGGTTTAGTGTTACATTTGGAGTTAGCATGAGTGTCTGGTTAGGGTTGGGGTTGAGCTTAAGGTGTCCACCTAGGGTTAGGTTTAGGTCTGTGGTTGAGATAGGGTTCAGGTTAGGTTAGGTTTGAACTTAGTTTGAGGGAGTAAGTTTAAGGCTACTGTTAGTTTTCGATTCAGTGTTACGGTTGGAGATAGCGTCAGGGTCAGGTTAGGGTTGGGGTTGAGCTTCAGGTGTCCGCCTATTGTTAGGGTTAGGTCTATGATTTGATTTAGGCTTCAGGTTAGGTTAGGTTTGAACTTAGTTTGAGCGAGTAAGTTTAGGGCTACTGTTAGTTTTTGGTTCAGTGTTATGGTTGGAGATAGCGTCATGGTCAAGTTAGGGTTGGGTTTGAGATTCAGGTGTCCGCCTAGGGTTAGGGTTAGGTCTATGGTTTGAGTTAGGCTTCAGGTTGGGTTAGGTTTGAACTTAGTTTGAGGGAGTAAGTTTAGGCCTATTGTATTTTTTGGTTCAGTGTTACGGTTGAATTTAGCCTCAGGGTCAGGTTAGGTTTGGGGTCAAGCTTAAGGTGTCGCCTAGGGTTAGGGTTAGGTCTATTGTTTGAGTTAGGCTTCAGGTGTAGGTTAGGTTTGAACTTAGTTTGAGAGAGTAAGTTTAGGGCTACTGTTAGTTTTCAGTTAACTGTTACGTTTGGAGTAAGCGTCAGGGTCAGGTTAGGGTTGGGGTCAAGCTTAAGGTGTCCGCCTAGGGTTAGGGTTAGGTCTATTGTTTGAGTTAGGCTTCAGGTTAGGTTAGGTTTGAACTTAGTTTGAGGGAGTAAGTTTAGGGCTACTCTTAGTTTTCGGTTCAGTGTTTCGGTTGGAGATAGCGTGAGGGTCAGGTTAGGGTTGGGGTTGAGCTTAAGGTGTCCTCCTGGGGTTAGGGTTAGGTCTGTGGTTTGAGTTAGGCTTCATGTTAGGTTAGGTTTGAACTTAGTTTGAGGGAGTAAGTTTAGGGCTACTGTTAGTTTTCGGTTCAGTGTTTCGGTTGGAGATAGCGTCAGGGTCAAGTTAGGGTTGTGATTGAGCTTCAGGTGTCCGCCTAGGGTTAGGGTTAGGTCTATGGTTTGAGTTAGGGTCCAGGTTAGGTTAGGTTTGAACTTAGTTTGAGGGAGTAAGTTTAGGGCTACTGTTAGTTTTCGGTTCAGTGTTACGGTTGGAGATAGCGTCAGGGTCTGGTTAGGGTTGTGGTTGAGTTTCAGGTGTCCGCCTAGGTTTAGGGTTAGGTCTATGATTTGAGTTAGGCTTCAAGTTAGGTTAGGTTTGAAGTTAGTTTGAGGGAGTAAGTTTAGGGCTACTGTTAGTTTTCAGGTAACTGTTACTGTTGGAGTTAGCGTCAGGGCCAGGTTAGGGTTGGGGTTGAGCTTAAGTTGTCCGCCTAGGGTTAGGGTTAGGTGTATGGTTTGATTTAGGCTTCAGGTTAGGTTAGGTTTGAAGTTAGTTTGAGGGAGTAAGTTTAGGGCTACTGTTAGTTTTCGGTTAACTGTTACAGTTGGAGTATGCGTCAGGGTCAGGTTAGGGTGGGGGTTAAGCATAAGGTGTCCGCCTAGGGTTAGGGTTAGGTCTATGATTTGATTTAGGCTTCAGGTTAGGTTAGGTTTGAATTTAGTTTGAGGGAGTCAGTTTAGGGGTACTGTAGTTTTCGGTTAACTGTTACGGTTGGAGTAAGCGTCAGGGTCAGGTTAGGTTTGGGGTTGAGCTTAAGGTGTCCGCCTAGGGTTAGGGTTAGGTGTCTAGTTTGATTTAGGCTTCAGGTTAGGTTAGGTTTGAACTTAGTTTGAGGGAGTAAGTTTAGGGCTACTGTTAGTTTTCGTTTAAACTGTTACGGTTGGAGTAAGCGTCAGGGTCAGGTTAGGGTGGGGGTTAAGCATAAGGTGTCCGCCTAGGGTTAGGGTTAGGTCTATGGTTTCATTTAGGCTTTAGGTTAGGTTAGGATTGAACTTAGTTTGAGGGAGTAAGTTTAGGGCCACTGTTAGTTTCGGTTCAGTGTTACGTTTGGATTTAGCCTCAGGGTCAGGTTAGGGTTGGGGTTAAGCTTAAGTTGTCCGCCTAGGGTTAGGGTTAGGTCTATTGTTTGAGTTAGGCTTCAGGTTAGGTTAGGTTTGAACTTAGTTTGAGGGAGACAGTTTAGGGCTACTGTTAGTTTTCGTTTAACTGTTACGGTTGGAGTAAGCGTCTGGGTCAGGTTAGGGTAGGGGTTAAGCATAAGGTGTCCGCCTAGGGTGTTAGGGTTAGGTCTATGGTTTCATTTAGGCTTCAGGTTAGGTTAGGATTGAACTTAGTTTGAGGGAGTAAGTTTAGGGCTACTGTTAGTTTTCGGTTCAATGTTACGTTTGGAGTTAGCGTGACGGTCCGGTTAGGGTTGGGTTGAGCTTAAGGTGTCTGCCTAGGGTTAGGGTTAGGTCTGTGGTTTGAGTTAGGCTTCAGGTTAGGTTAGGTTTGAACTTAGTTTGAGGAGTAAGTTTAGGGCTACTGTTAGTTTTCGGTTAACTGTTTCGGTTGGAGTAAGCGTCAGGGTCAGGTTAGGGTTGGGGTCAAGCTTAAGGTGTCCGCCTAGGTTAGGGTTACGTCTATTGTTTGAGTTAGTCTTCAGCTTAGGTTAGGTTTGAACTTAGTTGTGGGAGTAAGTTTAGGGCTACTGTTAGTTTTCGGTTCAGTGTTACGGTTGGAGTTAGCGTGAGGGTCAGGTTAGGGTTGGGCTAGTGCTTAAGGTGTCCTCCTAGGGTTAGGGTTAGGGTCTGTGGTTTGAGTTAGGCTTCAGGTTAGGTTAGGTTTGAACTTAGTTTGAGGGAGTAAGTTAGGGCTACTGTTAGTTTTCGGGTAACTGTTGCTGTTGGAGTGAGCGTCATGGCCAGGTAGGGTTGGGGTTGAGCTTAAGGTGTCCGCCTAGGGTTAGGGTTAGGTGTATGGTTTCATTTAGGCTTCAGGTAGGTTAGGTTGGAACTTAGTTTGAGGCAGTAAGTTTAGGGTTACTCTTAGTTTTCGGGTAACTCTTACGGTGAGTTAGCGTCAGGTCCAGGTTAGGGTTGGGGTCAAGCTTAAGGTGTCCGCCTAGGATTAGGGTTAGGTCTGTGGTTGAGTTAGGCTTCAGGTTAGGTTAGGTTTAACTTAGTTTGAGGGAGTAAGTTTAGGGCTACTGTTAGTTTTCGGTTCAGTGTTTCGGTTGGAGATAGCGTGAGGGTCAGGTTAGGGTTGGGGTTGAGCTTAAGGTGTCCTCCTAGGGTTAGGGTTAGGTCTGTGGTTTGAGTTAGGCTTCAGGTTAGGTTAGGTTTGAACTTAGTTTGAGGGAGTAAGTTTAGGGCTACTGTTAGTTTTTTGGTTCAGTGTTACGGTTGGAGATAGCGTCAGGGTCAAGTTAGGGTTGTGATTGAGCTTCAGGTGTCTGCCTAGGGTTAGGGTTAGGTCTATGGTTTGAGTTAGGGTCCAGGTTAGGTTAGGTTTGAACTTATTTTGAGGGAGTAAGTTTAGGGCTACTGTTAGTTTTCGGTTCAGTGTTACGGTTGGAGATAGCGTCAGGGTCTGGTTAGGGTTGTGGTTGAGTTTCAGGTGTCCGCCTTGGGTAGGGTTAGGTCTATGGTTTGAGTTAGGCTTCAAGTTAGGTTAGGTTTGAAGTTAGTTTGAGGGAGTAAGTTTAGGGCTACTGTTAGTTTTCGGGTAACTGTTACTGTTGGAGTTAGCGTCAGGGCCAGTTTCGGGTTGGGGTTGAGCTTAAGGTGTCCGCCTATGGTTAGGGTTAGGTGTATGGTTTGATTTAGTCTTCAGGTTAGGATAGGTTTGAACTTAGTTTGAGGGAGTAAGTTTAGGGCTACTGTTAGTTTTCGTTTAACTGTTACGGTTGGAGTAAGCGTCAGGGTCAGGTTATGGTGGAGGTTAACCATAAGGTGTCCGCCTAGGGTTAGGGTTAGGTCTATGGTTTCATTTAGGCTTTAGGTTAGGTTAGATTTGAACTTAGTTTGAGGGAGTAAGTTTAGGGCTACTCTTAGTTTTCGGTTCAGTGATATGGTTGGAGTTAGCCTGGAGTTCAGGTTAGGGTTGGGGTTGAGCTTAAGGTGTCCGCCTAGGGTTAGGGTTAGGTCTATGATTTGATTAGGCTTCAGGTTAGGTTAGGTTTGAACTTAGTTTGAGGGAGTCAGTTTAGGGCTACTGTTAGTTTTCGGTTAACTGTTACGGTTGGAGTAAGCATCAGGGTCAGGTTAGGTTTGGGGTTGATCTTAAGGTGTCCGCCTAGGGTTACGGTTAGGTGTATGGTTTGATTTAGGCTTCAGGTTAGGTTAGGTTTGAACTTACTTTGAGGGAGTAAGTTTAGGGCTACTGTTAGTTTTTGGTTTAGTGTTACATTTGGAGTTAGCATGAGTGTCTGGTTAGGGTTGGGGTTCAGCTTAAGGTGTCCACCTAGGGTTAGGTTTAGGTCTGTGGTTTGAGATAGGGTTCAGGTTAGGTTAGGTTTGAACTTAGTTTGAGGGAGTAAGTTTTAAGGCTACTGTTAGTTTTCGATTCAGTGTTACGGTTGGAGATAGCGTCAGGGTCAGGTTAGGGTTGGGGTTGAGCTTCAGGTGTCCGCCTATTGTTAGGGTTAGGTCTATGATTTGATTTAGGCTTCAGGTTAGGTTAGGTTTGAACTTAGTTTGAGCGAGTAAGTTTAGGGCTACTGTTAGTTTTTGGTTCAGTGTTATGGTTGGAGATAGCGTCATGGTCAAGTTAGGGTTGGGTTTGAGATTCAGGTGTCCGCCTAGGGTTAGGGTTAGGTCTATGGTTTGAGTTAGGCTTCAGGTTGGGTTAGGTTTGAACTTAGTTTGAGGGAGTAAGTTTAGGCCTATTGTATTTTTTGGTTCAGTGTTACGGTTGAATTTAGCCTCAGGGTCAGGTTAGGTTTGGGGTCAAGCTTAAGGTGTCCGCCTAGGGTTAGGGTTAGGTCTATTGTTTGAGTTAGGCTTCAGGTTAGGTTAGGTTTGAACTTAGTTTGAGAGAGTAAGTTTAGGGCTACTGTTAGTTTTCAGTTAACTGTTACGTTTGGAGTAAGCGTCAGGGTCAGGTTAGGGTTGGGGTCAAGCTTAAGGTGTCCGCCTAGGGTTAGGGTTAGGTCTATTGTTTGAGTTAGGCTTCAGGTTAGGTTAGGTTTGAACTTAGTTTGAGGGAGTAAGTTTAGGGCTACTCTTAGTTTTCGGTTCAGTGTTTCGGTTGGAGATAGCGTGAGGGTCAGGTTAGGGTTGGGGTTGAGCTTAAGGTGTCCTCCTGGGGTTAGGGTTAGGTCTGTGGTTTGAGTTAGGCTTCATGTTAGGTTAGGTTTGAACTTAGTTTGAGGGAGTAAGTTTAGGGCTACTGTTAGTTTTCGGTTCAGTGTTTCGGTTGGAGATAGCGTCAGGGTCAAGTTAGGGTTGTGATTGAGCTTCAGGTGTCCGCCTAGGGTTAGGGTTAGGTCTATGGTTTGAGTTAGGGTCCAGGTTAGGTTAGGTTTTGAACTTAGTTTGAGGGAGTAAGTTTAGGGGCTACTGTTAGTTTTCGGTTCAGTGTTACGGTTGGAGATAGCGTCAGGGTCTGGTTAGGGTTGTGGTTGAGTTTCAGGTGTCGCCTAGGTTTAGGGTTAGGTCTATGATTTGAGTTAGGCTTCAAGTTAGGTTAGGTTTGAAGTTAGTTTGAGGGAGTAAGTTTAGGGCTACTGTTAGTTTTTCAGGTAACTGTTACTGTTGGAGTTAGCGTCAGGGCCAGGTTAGGGTTGGGGTTGAGCTTAAGTTGTCCGCCTAGGGTTAGGGTAAGGTGTATGGTTTGATTTAGGCTTCAGGTTAGGTTAGGTTTGAAGTAGTTTGAGGGAGTAAGTTTAGGGCTACTGTTAGTTTTCGGTTAACTGTTACAGTTGGAGTATGCGTCAGGGTCAGGTTAGGGTGGGGGTTAAGCATAAGGTGTCCGCCTAGGGTTAGGGTTAGGTCTATGATTTGATTTAGGCTTCAGGTTAGGTTAGGTTTGAATTTAGTTTGAGGGAGTCAGTTTAGGGGTACTGTTAGTTTTCGGTTAACTGTTACGGTTGGAGTAAGCGTCAGGGTCAGGTTAGGTTTGGGGTTGAGCTTAAGGTGTCCGCCTAGGGTTAGGGTTAGGTGTCTGGTTTGATTTAGGCTTCAGGTTAGGTTAGGTTTGAACTTAGTTTGAGGGAGTAAGTTTAGGGCTACTGTTAGTTTTCGTTTAACTGTTACGGTTGGAGTAAGCGTCAGGGTCAGGTTAGGGTGGGGGTTAAGCATAAGGTGTCCGCCTAGGGTTAGGGTTAGGTCTATGGTTTCATTTAGGCTTTAGGTTAGGTTAGGATTGAACTTAGTTTGAGGGAGTAAGTTTAGGGCCACTGTTAGTTTTCGGTTCAGTGTTACGTTTGGATTTAGCCTCAGGGTCAGGTTAGGGTTGGGGTTAAGCTTAAGTTGTCCGCCTAGGGTTAGGGTTAGGTCCTATTGTTTGAGTTAGGCTTCAGGTTAGGTTAGGTTTGAACTTAGTTTGAGGGAGACAGTTTAGGGCTACTGTTAGTTTTCGTTTAACTGTTACGGTTGGAGTAAGCGTCTGGGTCAGGTTAGGGTAGGGGTTAAGCATAAGGTGTCCGCCTAGGGTTAGGGTTAGGTCTATGGTTTCATTTAGCTTCAGGTTAGGTTAGGATTGAACTTAGTTTGAGGGAGTAAGTTTAGGGCTACTGTTAGTTTTCGGTTCAATGTTACGTTTGGAGTTAGCGTGACGGTCCGGTTAGGGTTGGGGTTGAGCTTAAGGTGTCCGGCCTAGGGTTAGGGTTAGGTCTGTGGTTTGAGTTAGGCTTCAGGTTAGGTTAGGTTTGAACTTAGTTTGAGGGAGTAAGTTTAGGGCTACTGTTAGTTTTCGGTTAACTGTTTCGGTTGGAGTAAGCGTCAGGGTCAGGTTAGGGTTGGGGTCAAGCTTAAGGTGTCCGCCTAGGGTTAGGGTTACATCTATTGTTTGAGTTAGTCTTCAGCTTAGGTTAGGTTTGAACTTAGTTTGTGGGAGTAAGTTTAGGGCTACTGTTAGTTTTCGGTTTCAGTGTTACGGTTGAGTTAGCGTGAGGGTCAGGTTAGGGTTGGGCTAGTGCTTAAGGTGTCCTCCTAGGGTTAGGGTTAGGTCTGTGGTTTGAGTTAGGCTTCAGGTTAGGTTAGTTTGAACTTAGTTTGAGGGAGTAAGTTTAGGGCTACTGTTAGTTTTCGGTAACTGTTGCTGTTGGAGTGAGCGTCATGGCCAGGTTAGGGTTGGGGTTGCGCTTAAGGTGTCCGCCTAGGGTTAGGGTTAGGTGTATGGTTTCATTTAGGCTTCAGGTTAGGTTAGGTTGGAACTTAGTTTGAGGCAGTAAGTTTAGGGTTACTCTTAGTTTTCGGGTAACTCTTACGGTTGGAGTTAGCGTCAGGTCCAGGTTAGGGTTGGGGTCAAGCTTAAGGTGTCCGCCTAGGATTAGGGTTAGGTCTGTGGTTTGAGTTAGGCTTCAGGTTAGGTTAGGTTTAACTTAGTTTGAGGGAGTAAGTTTAGGGCTACTGTTAGTTTTCGGTTCAGTGTTTCGGTTGGAGATAGCGTGAGGGTCAGGTTAGGGTTGGGTTGAGCTTAAGGTGTCCTCCTAGGGTTAGGGTTAGGTCTGTGGTTTGAGTTAGGCTTCAGGTTAGGTTAGGTTTGAACTTAGTTTGAGGGAGTAAGTGTTAGGGCTACTGTTAGTTTTTGGTTCAGTGTTACGGTTGGAGATAGCGTCAGGGTCAAGTTAGGGTTGTGATTGAGCTTCAGGTGTCTGCCTAGGGTTAGGGTTAGGTCTATGGTTTGAGTTAGGGTCCAGGTTAGGTTAGGTTTGAACTTAGTTTGAGGAGTAAGTTTAGGGCTACTGTTAGTTTTCGGTTCAGTGTTACGGTTGGAGATAGCGTCAGGGTCTGGTTAGGGTTGTGGTTGAGTTTCAGGTGTCCGCCTTGGGTTAGGGTTAGGTCTATGGTTTTGAGTTAGGCTTCAAGTTAGGTTAGGTTTGAAGTTAGTTTGAGGGAGTAAGTTTAGGGCTACTGTTAGTTTTCGGTAACTGTTACTGTTGGAGTTAGCGTCAGGGCCAGTTTCGGGTTGGGGTTGAGCTTAAGGTGTCGCCTATGGTTAGGGTTAGGTGTATGGTTTGATTTAGTCTTCAGGTTAGGATAGGTTTGAACTTAGTTTGAGGGAGTAAGTTTAGGCTACTGTTAGTTTTTCGTTAACTGTTACGGTTGGAGTAAGCGTCAGGGTCAGGTTATGGTGGGGTTAACCATAAGGTGTCCGCCTAGGGTTAGGGTTAGGTCTATGGTTTCATTTAGGCTTTAGGTTAGGTTAGATTTGAACTTAGTTTGAGGGAGTAAGTTTAGGGCTACTCTTAGTTTTCGGTTCAGTGATATGGTTGGAGTTAGCCTGGAGTTCAGGTTAGGGTTGGGGTTGAGCTTAAGGTGTCCGCCTAGGGTTAGGGTTAGGTCTATGATTTGATTAGGCTTCAGGTTAGGTTAGGTTTGAACTTAGTTTGAGGGAGTCAGTTTAGGGCTACTGTTAGTTTTCGGTGTTAACTGTTACGGTTGGAGTAAGCTCAGGGTCAGGTTAGGTTTGGGGTTGATCTTAAGGTGTCCGCCTAGGGTTAGGGTTAGGTGTATGGTTTGATTTAGGCTTCAGGTTAGGTTAGGTTTGAACTTACTTTGAGGGAGTAAGTTTAGGGCTACTGTTAGTTTTTGGTTTAGTGTTACATTTGGAGTTAGCATGAGTGTCTGGTAGGGTTGGGGTTCAGCTTAAGGTGTCACCTAGGGTTAGGTTTTTAGGTCTGTGGTTTGAGATAGGGTTCAGGTTAGGTTAGGTTTGAACTTAGTTTGAGGGAGTAAGTTTAAGGCTACTGTTAGTTTTCGATTCAGTGTTACGGTTGAGATAGCGTCAGGGTCAGGTTAGGGTTGGGGTTGAGCTTCAGGTGTCTGCCTATTGTTAGGGTTAGGTCTATGATTTGATTTAGGCTTCAGGTTAGGTTAGGTTTGAACTTAGTTTGAGCGAGTAAGTTTAGGGCTACTGTTAGTTTTTGGTTCAGTGTTATGGTTGGAGATAGCGTCATGGTCAAGTTAGGGTTGGGTTTGAGATTCAGGTGTCCGCCTAGGGTTAGGGTTAGGTCTATGGTTTGAGTTAGGCTTCAGGTTGGGTTAGGTTTGAACTTAGTTTGAGGGAGTAAGTTTAGGCCTATTGTATTTTTTGGTTCAGTGTTACGGTTGAATTTAGCCTCAGGGTCAGTTAGGTTTGGGGTCCAGCTTAAGGTGTCCGCCTAGGGTTTAGGGTTAGGTCTATTGTTTGAGATAGGCTTCAGGTTAGGTTAGGTTTGAACTTAGTTGAGAGAGTAAGTTTAGGGCTACTGTTAGTTTTCAGTTAACTGTTACGTTTGGAGTAAGCGTCAGGGTCAGGTTAGGGTTGGGGTCAAGCTTAAGGTGTCCGCCTAGGGTTAGGGTTAGGTCTATTGTTTGAGTTAGGCTTCAGGTTAGGTTAGGTTTGAACTTAGTTTGAGGGAGTAAGTTTAGGGCTACTCTTAGTTTTCGGTTCAGTGTTTCGGTTGGAGATAGCGTGAGGGTCAGGTTAGGGTTGGGGTTGAGCTTAAGGTGTCCTCCTGGGGTTAGGGTTAGGTCTGTGGTTGAGTTAGGCTTCAGGTTAGGTTAGGTTTAACTTAGTTTGAGGGAGTAAGTTTAGGGCTACTGTTAGTTTTCGGTTCAGTGTTTCGGTTGGAGATAGCGTGAGGGTCAGGTTAGGGTTGGGGTTGAGCTTAAGGTGTCCTCCTAGGGTTAGGGTTAGGTCTGTGGTTTGAGTTAGGCTTCAGGTTAGGTTTAGGTTTGAACTTAGTTTGAGGGAGTAAGTTTAGGGCTACTGTTAGTTTTCGGTTCAGTGTTACGGTTGGAGATAGCGTCAGGGTCTGGTTTAGGGTTGTGGTTGAGTTTCAGGTGTCCGCCTAGGTTTAGGGTTAGGTCTATGATTTGAGTTAGGCTTCAAGTTAGGTTAGGTTTGAAGTTAGTTTGAGGGAGTAAGTTTAGGGCTACTGTTAGTTTTCAGGTAACTGTTACTGTTGGAGTTAGCGTCAGGGCCAGGTTAGGGGTTGGGGTTGAGCTTAAGTTGTCCGCCTAGGGTTAGGGTTAGGTGTATGGTTTGATTTAGGCTTCAGGTTAGGTTAGGTTTGAAGTTAGTTTGAGGGAGTAAGTTTAGGGCTACTGTTAGTTTTCGGTTAACTGTTACAGTTGGGAGTATGCGTCAGGGTCAGGTTAGGGTGGGGGTTAAGCATAAGGTGTCCGCCTAGGGTTAGGGTTAGGTCTATGATTTGATTTAGGCTTCAGGTTAGGTTAGGTTTGAATTTAGTTTGAGGGAGTCAGTTTAGGGGTACTGTTAGTTTTCGGTTAACTGTTACGGTTGGAGTAAGCGTCAGGGTCAGGTTAGGTTTGGGGTTGAGCTTAAGGTGTCCGCCCTAGGGTTAGGGTTAGGTGTCTGGTTTGATTTAGGCCTTCAGGTTAGGTTAGGTTTGAAACTTAGTTTGAGGGAGTAAGTTTAGGGCTACTGTTAGTTTTCGTTTAACTGTTACGGTTGGAGTAAGCGTCAGGGTCAGGTTAGGGTGGGGGTTAAGCATAAGGTGTCCGCCTAGGGTTAGGGTTAGGTCTATGGTTTCATTTAGGCTTTAGGTTAGGTTAGGATTGAACTTAGTTTGAGGGAGTAAGTTTAGGGCCACTGTTAGTTTTTCGGTTCAGTGTTACGTTTGGATTTAGCCTCAGGGTCAGGTTAGGGTTGGGGTTAAGCTTAAGTTGTCCGCCTAGGGTTAGGGTTAGGTCTATTGTTTGAGTTAGGCTTCAGGTTAGGTTTAGGTTTGAACTTAGTTTGAGGGAGACAGTTTAGGGCTACTGTTAGTTTTCGTTTAAACTGTTACGGTTGGAGTAAGCGTCTGGGTCAGGTTAGGGTAGGGGTTAAGCATAAGGTGTCCGCCTAGGGTTAGGGTTAGGTCTATGGTTTCATTTAGGCTTCAGGTTAGGTTAGGATTGAACTTAGTTTGAGGGAGTAAGTTTAGGGCTACTGTTAGTTTTCGGTTCAATGTTACGTTTGGAGTTAGCGTGACGGTCCGGTTAGGGTTGGGGTTGAGCTTAAGGTGTCTGCCTAGGGTTAGGGTTAGGTCTGTGGTTTGAGTTAGGCTTCAGGTTAGGTTAGGTTTGAACTTAGTTTGAGGGAGTAAGTTTAGGGCTACTGTTAGTTTTTCGGTTAACTGTTTCGGTTGGAGTAAGCGTCAGGGTCAGGTTAGGGTTGGGGTCAAGCTTAAGGTGTCCGCCTAGGGTTAGGGTTACGTCTATTGTTTGAGTTAGTCTTCAGCTTAGGTTAGGTTTGAACTTAGTTTGTGGGAGTAAGTTTAGGGCTACTGTTAGTTTTCGGTTCAGTGTTACGGTTGGAGTTAGCGTGAGGGTCAGGTTAGGGTTGGGCTAGTGCTTAAGGTGTCCTCCTAGGGTTAGGGTTAGGTCTGTGGTTTGAGTTAGGCTTCAGGTTAGGTTAGGTTTGAACTTAGTTTGAGGGAGTAAGTTTAGGGCTACTGTTAGTTTTCGGGTAACTGTTGCTGTTGGAGTGAGCGTCATGGCCAGGTTAGGGTTGGGGTTGAGCTTAAGGTGTCCGCCTAGGGTTAGGGTTAGGTGTATGGTTTCATTTAGGCTTCAGGTTAGGTTAGGTTGGAACTTAGTTTGAGGCAGTAAGTTTAGGGTTACTCTTAGTTTTCGGGTAACTCTTACGGTTGGAGTTAGCGTCAGGTCCAGGTTAGGGTTGGGGTCAAGGCTTAAGGTGTCCGCCTAGGATTAGGGTTAGGTCCTGTGGTTTGAGTTAGGCTTCAGGTTAGGTTAGGTTTAACTTAGTTTTGAGGGAGTAAGTTTAGGGCTACTGTTAGTTTTTCGGTTCAGTGTTTCGGTTGGAGATAGCGTGAGGGTCAGGTTAGGGTTGGGGTTGAGCTTAAGGTGTCCTCCTAGGGTTAGGGTTAGGTCTGTGGGTTTGAGTTAGGCTTCAGGTTAGGTTAGGTTTGAACTTAGTTTGAGGGAGTAAGTTTAGGGCTACTGTTAGTTTTTGGTTCAATGTTACGGTTGGAGATAGCGTCAGGGTCAAGTTAGGGTTGTGATTGAGCTTCAGGTGTCTGCCTAGGGTTAGGGTTAGGTCTATGGTTTGAGTTAGGGTCCAGGTTAGGTTAGGTTTGAACTTAGTTTGAGGGAGTAAGTTTAGGGCTACTGTTAGTTTTCGGTTCAGTGTTACGGTTGGAGATAGCGTCAGGGTCTGGTTAGGGTTGTGGTTGAGTTTCAGGTGTCCCGCCTTGGGTTAGGGTTTAGGTCTATGGTTTGAGTTAGGCTTCAAGTTAGGTTAGGTTTGAAGTTAGTTTGAGGGAGTAAGTTTAGGGCTACTGTTAGTTTTTCGGGTAACTGTTTACTGTTGGAGTTAGCGTCAGGGCCAGTTTCGGGTTGGGGTTGAGCTTAAGGTGTCCCGCCTATGGTTAGGGTTAGGTGTATGGTTTTGATTTAGTCTTCAGGTTAGGATAGGTTTGAACTTAGTTTGAGGGAGTAAGTTTAGGGCTACTGTTAGTTTTCGTTTAACTGTTACGGTTGGAGTAAGCGGTCAGGGTTCAGGTTATGGTGGGGGTTAACCATAAGGTGTCCGCCTAGGGTTAGGGTTAGGTCTATGGTTTCATTTAGGCTTTAGGTTAGGTTAGATTTGAACTTAGTTTGAGGGAGTAAGTTTAGGGCTACTCTTAGTTTTCGGTTCAGTGATATGGTTGGAGTTAGCCTGGAGTTCAGGTTAGGGTTGGGGTTGAGCTTAAGGTGTCCGCCTAGGGTTAGGGTTAGGTCTATGATTTGATTTAGGCTTCAGGTTAGGTTAGGTTTGAACTTAGTTTGAGGGAGTCAGTTTAGGGCTACTGTTAGTTTTCGGTTAACTGTTACGGTTGGAGTAAGCATCAGGGTCAGGTTAGGTTTGGGGTTGATCTTAAGGTGTCCGCCTAGGGTTAGGGTTAGGTGTATGGTTTGATTTAGGCTTCAGGTTAGGTTAGGTTTGAACTTACTTTGAGGGAGTAAGTTTAGGGCTACTGTTAGTTTTTGGTTTAGTGTTACATTTGGAGTTAGCATGAGTGTCTGGTTAGGGTTGGGGTTGAGCTTAAGGTGTCCACCTAGGGTTAGGTTTAGGTCTGTGGTTTGAGATAGGGTTCAGGTTAGGTTAGGTTTGAACTTAGTTTGAGGGAGTAAGTTTAAGGCTACTGTTAGTTTTCGATTCAGTGTTTACGGTTGGAGATAGCGTCAGGGTCAGGTTAGGGTTGGGGTTGAGCTTCAGGTGTCCGCCTATTGTTAGGGTTAGGTCTATGATTTGATTTAGGCTTCAGGTTAGGTTAGGTTTGAACTTAGTTTGAGCGAGTAAGTTTAGGGCTACTGTTAGTTTTTTGGTTCAGTGTTATGGTTGGAGATAGCGTCATGGTCAAGTTAGGGTTGGGTTTGAGATTCAGGTGTCCGCCTAGGGTTAGGGTTAGGTCTATGGTTTGAGTTAGGCTTCAGGTTGGGTTAGGTTTGAACTTAGTTTGAGGGAGTAAGTTTAGGCCTATTGTATTTTTTGGTTCAGTGTTACGGTTGAATTTAGCCTCAGGGTCAGGTTAGGTTTGGGGTCAAGCTTAAGGTGTCCGCCTAGGGTTAGGGTTAGGTCTATTGTTTGAGTTAGGCTTCAGGTTAGGTTAGGTTTGAACTTAGTTTGAGAGAGTAAGTTTAGGGCTACTGTTTAGTTTTCAGTTAACTGTTACGTTTGGAGTAAGCGTCAGGGTCAGGTTAGGGTTGGGGTCAAGCTTAAGGTGTCCACCTAGGGTTAGGGTTAGGGTCTATTGTTTGAGTTAGGCTTCAGGTTAGGTTAGGTTTGAACTTAGTTTGAGGGAGTAAGTTTAGGGCTACTCTTAGTTTTCGGTTCAGTGTTTCGGTTGGAGATAGCGTGAGGGTCAGGTTAGGGTTGGGGGTTGAGCTTAAGGTGTCCTCCTGGGGTTAGGGTTAGGTCTGTGGTTTGAGTTAGGCTTCATGTTAGGTTAGGTTTGAACTTAGTTTGAGGGAGTAAGTTTAGGGCTACTGTTAGTTTTTCGGTTCAGTGTTTCGGTTGGAGATAGCGTCAGGGTCAAGGTTAGGGTTGTGATTGAGCTTCAGGTGTCCGCCTAGGGTTAGGGTTAGGTCTATGGTTTGAGTTAGGGTCCAGGTTAGGTTAGGTTTGAACTTAGTTTGAGGGGAGTAAGTTTAGGGCTACTGTTAGTTTTCGGTTCAGTGTTACGGTTGGAGATAGCGTCAGGGTCTGGTTAGGGTTGTGGTTGAGTTTCAGGTGTCCGCCTAGGTTTAGGGTTAGGTCTATGATTTGAGTTAGGCTTCAAGTTAGGTTAGGTTTGAAGTTAGTTTGAGGGAGTAAGTTTAGGGCTACTGTTAGTTTTCGGTTAACTGTTACAGTTGGAGTATGCGTCAGGGTCAGGTTAGGGTGGGGGTTAAGCATAAGGTGTCCGCCTAGGGTTAGGGTTAGGTCTATGATTTGATTTAGGCTTCAGGTTAGGTTAGGTTTGAATTTAGTTTGAGGGAGTCAGTTTAGGGGTACTGTTAGTTTTCGGTTAACTGTTACGGTTGGAGTAAGCGTCAGGGTCAGGTTAGGTTTGGGGTTGAGCTTAAGGTGTCCGCCTAGGGTTAGGGTTAGGTGTCTGGTTTGATTTAGGCTTCAGGTTAGGTTAGGTTTGAACTTAGTTTGAGGGAGTAAGTTTAGGGCTACTGTTAGTTTTTCGTTTAACTGTTACGGTTGGAGTAAGCGTCAGGGTCAGGTTAGGGGTGGGGGTTAAGCATAAGGTGTCCGCCTAGGGTTAGGGTTAGGTCTATGGTTTCATTTAGGCTTTAGGTTAGGTTAGGATTGAACTTAGTTTGAGGGAGTAAGTTTAGGGCCACTGTTAGTTTTCGGTTCAGTGTTACGTTTGGATTTAGCCTCAGGGTCAGGTTAGGGTTGGGGTTAAGCTTAAGTTGTCCGCCTAGGGTTAGGGTTAGGTCTATTGTTTGAGTTAGGCTTCAGGTTAGGTTAGGTTTGAACTTAGTTTTGAGGGAGACAGTTTTAGGGCTACTGTTAGTTTTCGTTTAACTGTTACGGTTGGAGTAAGCGTCTGGGTCAGGTTAGGGTAGGGGTTAAGCATAAGGTGTCCGCCTAGGGTTAGGGTTAGGTCTATGGTTTCATTTAGGCTTCAGGGTTAGGTTAGGATTGAACTTAGTTTGAGGGAGTAAGTTTAGGGGCTACTGTTAGTTTTCGGTTCAATGTTACGTTTGGAGTTAGCGTGACGGTCCGGTTAGGGTTGGGGTTGAGCTTAAGGTGTCTGCCTAGGGTTAGGGTTAGGTCTGTGGTTTGAGTTAGGCTTCAGGTTAGGTTAGGTTTGAACTTAGTTTGAGGGAGTAAGTTTAGGGCTACTGTTAGTTTTCGGTTAACTGTTTCGGTTGGAGTAAGCGTCAGGGTCAGGTTAGGGTTGGGGTCAAGCTTAAGGTGTCCGCCTAGGGTTAGGGTTACGTCTATTGTTTGAGTTAGTCTTCAGCTTAGGTTAGGTTTTGAACTTAGTTTGTGGGAGTAAGTTTAGGGCTACTGTTAGTTTTCGGTTCAGTGTTACGGTTGGAGTTAGCGTGAGGGTCAGGTTAGGGTTGGGCTAGTGCTTAAGGTGTCCTCCTAGGGTTAGGGTTAGGTCTGTGGTTTGAGTTAGGCTTCAGGTTAGGTTAGGTTTGAACTTAGTTTGAGGGAGTAAGTTTAGGGCTACTGTTAGTTTTCGGGTAACTGTTGCTGTTGGAGTGAGCGTCATGGCCAGGTTAGGGTTGGGGTTGAGCTTAAGGTGTCCGCCTAGGGTTAGGGTTAGGTGTATGGTTTCATTTAGGCTTCAGGTTAGGTTAGGTTGGAACTTAGTTTGAGGCAGTAAGTTTAGGGTTACTCTTAGTTTTCGGGTAACTCTTACGGTTGGAGTTAGCGTCAGGTCCAGGTTAGGGTTGGGGTCAAGCTTAAGGTGTCCGCCTAGGATTAGGGTTAGGTCTGTGGTTTGAGTTAGGCTTCAGGTTAGGTTAGGTTTAACTTAGTTTGAGGGAGTAAGTTTAGGGCTACTGTTAGTTTTCGGTTCAGTGTTTCGGTTGGAGATAGCGTGAGGGTCAGGTTAGGGTTGGGGTTGAGCTTAAGGTGTCCTCCTAGGGTTAGGGTTAGGTCTGTGGTTTGAGTTAGGCTTCAGGTTAGGTTAGGTTTGAACTTAGTTTGAGGGAGTAAGTTTAGGGCTACTGTTAGTTTTTGGTTCAATGTTACGGTTGGAGATAGCGTCAGGGTCAAGTTAGGGTTGTGATTGAGCTTCAGGTGTCTGCCTAGGGTTAGGGTTAGGTCTATGGTTTGAGTTAGGGTCCAGGTTAGGTTAGGTTTGAACTTAGTTTGAGGGAGTAAGTTTAGGGCTACTGTTAGTTTTCGGTTCAGTGTTACGGTTGGAGATAGCGTCAGGGTCTGGTTAGGGTTGTGGTTGAGTTTCAGGTGTCCGCCTTGGGTTAGGGTTAGGTCTATGGTTTGAGTTAGGCTTCAAGTTAGGTTAGGTTTGAAGTTAGTTTGAGGGAGTAAGTTTAGGGCTACTGTTAGTTTTCGGGTAACTGTTACTGTTGGAGTTAGCGTCAGGGCCAGTTTCGGGTTGGGGTTGAGCTTAAGGTGTCCGCCTATGGTTAGGGTTAGGTGTATGGTTTGATTTAGTCTTCAGGTTAGGATAGGTTTGAACTTAGTTTGAGGGAGTAAGTTTAGGCTACTGTTAGTTTTCGTTTAACTGTTACGGTTGGAGTAAGCGTCAGGGTCAGGTTATGGTGGGGGTTAACCATAAGGTGTCCGCCTAGGGTTAGGGTTAGGTCTATGGTTTCATTTAGGCTTTAGGTTAGGTTAGATTTGAACTTAGTTTGAGGGAGTAAGTTTAGGGCTACTCTTAGTTTTCGGTTCAGTGATATGGTTGGAGTTAGCCTGGAGTTCAGGTTAGGGTTGGGGGTTGAGCTTAAGGTGTCCGCCTAGGGTTAGGGTTAGGTCTATGATTTGATTTAGGCTTCAGGTTAGGTTAGGTTTGAACTTAGTTTGAGGGAGTCAGTTTAGGGCTACTGTTAGTTTTCGGTTAACTGTTACGGTTGGAGTAAGCATCAGGGTCAGGTTAGGTTTGGGGTTGATCTTAAGGTGTCCGCCTAGGGTTAGGGTTAGGTGTATGGTTTGATTTAGGCTTCAGGTTAGGTTAGGTTTGAACTTACTTTGAGGGAGTAAGTTTAGGGCTACTGTTAGTTTTTGGTTTAGTGTTACATTTGGAGTTAGCATGAGTGTCTGGTTAGGGTTGGGGTTGAGCTTAAGGTGTCCACCTAGGGTTAGGTTTAGGTCTGTGGTTTGAGATAGGGTTCAGGTTAGGTTAGGTTTGAACTTAGTTTGAGGGAGTAAGTTTAAGGCTACTGTTAGTTTTCGATTCAGTGTTACGGTTGGAGATAGCGTCAGGGTCAGGTTAGGGTTGGGGTTGAGCTTCAGGTGTCCGCCTATTGTTAGGGTTAGGTCTATGATTTGATTTAGGCTTCAGGTTAGGTTAGGTTTGAACTTAGTTTGAGCGAGTAAGTTTAGGGCTACTGTTAGTTTTTGGTTCAGTGTTATGGTTGAGATAGCGTCATGGTCAAGTTAGGGTTGGGTTTGAGATTCAGGTGTCCGCCTAGGGTTAGGGTTAGGTCTATGGTTTGAGTTAGGCTTCAGGTTGGGTTAGGTTTGAACTTAGTTTGAGGGAGTAAGTTTAGGCCTATTGTATTTTTTGGTTCAGTGTTACGGTTGAATTAGCCTCAGGGTCAGGTTAGGTTTGGGGGGTCAAGCTTAAGGTGTCCGCCTAGGGTTAGGGTTAGGTCTATTGTTTGAGTTAGGCTTCAGGTTAGGTTAGGTTTGAACTTAGTTTGAGAGAGTAAGTTTAGGGCTACTGTTAGTTTTCAGTTAACTGTTACGTTTGGAGTAAGCGTCAGGGTCAGGTTAGGGTTGGGGTCAAGCTTAAGGTGTCCGCCTAGGGTTAGGGTTAGGTCTATTGTTTGAGTTAGGCTTCAGGTTAGGTTAGGTTTGAACTTAGTTTGAGGGAGTAAGTTTAGGGCTACTCTTAGTTTTCGGTTCAGTGTTTCGGTTGGAGATAGCGTGAGGGTCAGGTTAGGGTTGGGGTTGAGCTTAAGGTGTCCTCCTGGGGTTAGGGTTAGGTCTGTGGTTTGAGTTAGGCTTCATGTTAGGTTAGGTTTGAACTTAGTTTGAGGGAGTAAGTTTAGGGCTACTGTTAGTTTTCGGTTCAGTGTTTCGGTTGGAGATAGCGTCAGGGTCAAGTTAGGGTTGTGATTGAGCTTCAGGTGTCCGCCTAGGGTTAGGGTTAGGTCTATGGTTTGAGTTAGGGTCCAGGTTAGGTTAGGTTTGAACTTAGTTTGAGGGAGTAAGTTTAGGGCTACTGTTAGTTTTCGGTTCAGTGTTACGGTTGGAGATAGCGTCAGGGTCTGGTTAGGGTTGTGGGTTGAGTTTCAGGTGTCCGCCTAGGTTTAGGGTTAGGTCTATGATTTGAGTTAGGCTTCAAGTTAGGTTAGGTTTGAAGTTAGTTTGAGGGAGTAAGTTTAGGGCTACTGTTAGTTTTCAGGTAACTGTTACTGTTGGAGTTAGCGTCAGGGCCAGGTTAGGGTTGGGGTTGAGCTTAAGTTGTCCGCCTAGGGTTAGGGTTAGGTGTATGGTTTGATTTAGGCTTCAGGTTAGGTTAGGTTTGAAGTTAGTTTGAGGGAGTAAGTTTAGGGCTACTGTTAGTTTTCGGTTAACTGTTACAGTTGGAGTATGCGTCAGGGTCAGGTTAGGGTGGGGGTTAAGCATAAGGTGTCCGCCTAGGGTTAGGGTTAGGTCTATGATTTGATTTAGGCTTCAGGTTAGGTTAGGTTTGAATTTAGTTTGAGGGAGTCAGTTTAGGGGTACTGTTAGTTTTCGGTTAACTGTTACGGTTGGAGTAAGCGTCAGGGTCAGGTTAGGTTTGGGGTTGAGCTTAAGGTGTCCGCCTAGGGTTAGGGTTAGGTGTCTAGTTTGATTTAGGCTTCAGGTTAGGTTAGGTTTGAACTTAGTTTGAGGGAGTAAGTTTAGGGCTACTGTTAGTTTTCGTTTAACTGTTACGGTTGGAGTAAGCGTCAGGGTCAGGTTAGGGTGGGGGTTAAGCATAAGGTGTCCGCCTAGGGTTAGGGTTAGGTCTATGGTTTCATTTAGGCTTTAGGTTAGGTTAGGATTGAACTTAGTTTGAGGGAGTAAGTTTAGGGCCACTGTTAGTTTTCGGTTCAGTGTTACGTTTGGATTTAGCCTCAGGGTCAGGTTAGGGTTGGGGTTAAGCTTAAGTTGTCCGCCTAGGGTTAGGGTTAGGTCTATTGTTTGAGTTAGGCTTCAGGTTAGGTTAGGTTTGAACTTAGTTTGAGGGAGACAGTTTAGGGCTACTGTTAGTTTTCGTTTAACTGTTACGGTTGGAGTAAGCGTCTGGGTCAGGTTAGGGTAGGGGTTAAGCATAAGGTGTCCGCCTAGGGTTAGGGTTAGGTCTATGGTTTCATTTAGGCTTCAGGTTAGGTTAGGATTGAACTTAGTTTGAGGGAGTAAGTTTAGGGCTACTGTTAGTTTTCGGTTCAATGTTACGTTTGGAGTTAGCGTGACGGTCCGGTTAGGGTTGGGGTTGAGCTTAAGGTGTCTGCCTAGGGTTAGGGTTAGGTCTGTGGTTTGAGTTAGGCTTCAGGTTAGGTTAGGTTTGAACTTAGTTTGAGGGAGTAAGTTTAGGGCTACTGTTAGTTTTCGGTTAACTGTTTCGGTTGGAGTAAGCGTCAGGGTCAGGTTAGGGTTGGGGTCAAGCTTAAGGTGTCCGCCTAGGGTTAGGGTTACGTCTATTGTTTGAGTTAGTCTTCAGCTTAGGTTAGGTTTGAACTTAGTTTGTGGGAGTAAGTTTAGGGCTACTGTTAGTTTTCGGTTCAGTGTTACGGTTGGAGTTAGCGTGAGGGTCAGGTTAGGGTTGGGCTAGTGCTTAAGGTGTCCTCCTAGGGTTAGGGTTAGGTCTGTGGTTTGAGTTAGGCTTCAGGTTAGGTTAGGTTTTGAACTTAGTTTGAGGGAGTAAGTTTAGGGCTACTGTTAGTTTTCGGGTAACTGTTGCTGTTGGAGTGAGCGTCATGGCCAGGTTAGGGTTGGGGTTGAGCTTAAGGTGTCCGCCTAGGGTTAGGGTTAGGTGTATGGTTTCATTTAGGCTTCAGGTTAGGTTAGGTTGGAACTTAGTTTGAGGCAGTAAGTTTAGGGTTACTCTTAGTTTTCGGGTAACTCTTACGGTTGGAGTTAGCGTCAGGTCCAGGTTAGGGTTGGGGTCAAGCTTAAGGTGTCCGCCTAGGATTAGGGTTAGGTCTGTGGTTTGAGTTAGGCTTCAGGTTAGGTTAGGTTTAACTTAGTTTGAGGGAGTAAGTTTAGGGCTACTGTTAGTTTTCGGTTCAGTGTTTCGGTTGGAGATAGCGTGAGGGTCAGGTTAGGGTTGGGGTTGAGCTTAAGGTGTCCTCCTAGGGTTAGGGTTAGGTCTGTGGTTTGAGTTAGGCTTCAGGTTAGGTTAGGTTTGAACTTAGTTTGAGGGAGTAAGTTTAGGGCTACTGTTAGTTTTTGGTTCAGTGTTACGGTTGGAGATAGCGTCAGGGTCAAGTTAGGGTTGTGATTGAGCTTCAGGTGTCTGCCTAGGGTTAGGGTTAGGTCTATGGTTTGAGTTAGGGTCCAGGTTAGGTTAGGTTTGAACTTATTTTGAGGGAGTAAGTTTAGGGCTACTGTTAGTTTTCGGTTCAGTGTTACGGTTGGAGATAGCGTCAGGGTCTGGTTAGGGTTGTGGTTGAGTTTCAGGTGTCCGCCTTGGGTTAGGGTTAGGTCTATGGTTTGAGTTAGGCTTCAAGTTAGGTTAGGTTTGAAGTTAGTTTGAGGGAGTAAGTTTAGGGCTACTGTTAGTTTTCGGGTAACTGTTACTGTTGGAGTTAGCGTCAGGGGCCAGTTTCGGGTTGGGGTTGAGCTTAAGGTGTCCGCCTATGGTTAGGGTTAGGTGTATGGTTTGATTTAGTCTTCAGGTTAGGATAGGTTTGAACTTAGTTTGAGGGAGTAAGTTTAGGGCTACTGTTAGTTTTCGTTTAACTGTTACGGTTGGAGTAAGCGTCAGGGTCAGGTTATGGTGGAGGTTAACCATAAGGTGTCCGCCTAGGGTTAGGGTTAGGTCTATGGTTTCATTTAGGCTTTAGGTTAGGTTAGATTTGAACTTAGTTTGAGGGAGTAAGTTTAGGGCTACTCTTAGTTTTCGGTTCAGTGATATGGTTGGAGTTAGCCTGGAGTTCAGGTTAGGGTTGGGGTTGAGCTTAAGGTGTCCGCCTAGGGTTAGGGTTAGGTCTATGATTTGATTTAGGCTTCAGGTTAGGTTAGGTTTGAACTTAGTTTGAGGGAGTCAGTTTAGGGGCTACTGTTAGTTTTCGGTTAACTGTTACGGTTGGAGTAAGCATCAGGGTCAGGTTAGGTTTGGGGTTGATCTTAAGGTGTCCGCCTAGGGTTACGGTTAGGTGTATGGTTTGATTTAGGCTTCAGGTTAGGTTAGGTTTGAACTTACTTTGAGGGAGTAAGTTTAGGGCTACTGTTAGTTTTTGGTTTAGTGTTACATTTGGAGTTAGCATGAGTGTCTGGTTAGGGTTGGGGTTCAGCTTAAGGTGTCCACCTAGGGTTAGGTTTAGGTCTGTGGTTTGAGATAGGGTTCAGGTTAGGTTAGGTTTGAACTTAGTTTGAGGGAGTAAGTTTAAGGCTACTGTTAGTTTTCGATTCAGTGTTACGGTTGGAGATAGCGTCAGGGTCAGGTTAGGGTTGGGGTTGAGCTTCAGGTGTCCGCCTATTGTTAGGGTTAGGTCTATGATTTGATTTAGGCTTCAGGTTAGGTTAGGTTTGAACTTAGTTTGAGCGAGTAAGTTTAGGGCTACTGTTAGTTTTTGGTTCAGTGTTATGGTTGGAGATAGCGTCATGGTCAAGTTAGGGTTGGGTTGAGATTCAGGTGTCCGCCTAGGGTTAGGGTTAGGTCTATGGTTTGAGTTAGGCTTCAGGTTGGGTTAGGTTTGAACTTAGTTTGAGGGAGTAAGTTTAGGCCTATTGTATTTTTTGGTTCAGTGTTACGGTTGAATTTAGCCTCAGGGTCAGGTTAGGTTTGGGGTCAAGCTTAAGGTGTCCGCCTAGGGTTAGGGTTAGGTCTATTGTTTGAGTTAGGCTTCAGGTTAGGTTAGGTTTGAACTTAGTTTGAGAGAGTAAGTTTAGGGCTACTGTTAGTTTTCAGTTAACTGTTACGTTTGGAGGTAAGCGTCAGGGTCAGGTTAGGGTTGGGGGTCAAGCTTAAGGTGTCCGCCTAGGGTTAGGGTTAGGTCTATTGTTTGAGTTAGGCTTCAGGTTAGGTTAGGTTTGAACTTAGTTTGAGGGAGTAAGTTTAGGGCTACTCTTAGTTTTCGGTTCAGTGTTTCGGTTGGAGATAGCGTGAGGGTCAGGTTAGGGTTGGGGTTGAGCTTAAGGTGTCCTCCTGGGGTTAGGGTTAGGTCTGTGGTTTGAGTTAGGCTTCATGTTAGGTTAGGTTTGAACTTAGTTTGAGGGAGTAAGTTTAGGGCTACTGTTAGTTTTCGGTTCAGTGTTTCGGTTGGAGATAGCGTCAGGTCAAGTTAGGGTTGTGATTGAGCTTCAGGTGTCCGCCTAGGGTTAGGGTTAGGTCTATGGTTTGAGTTAGGGTCCAGGTTAGGTTAGGTTTGAACTTAGTTTGAGGGAGTAAGTTTAGGGCTACTGTTAGTTTTCGGTTCAGTGTTACGGTTGGAGATAGCGTCAGGGTCTGGTTAGGGTTGTGGTTGAGTTTCAGGTGTCCGCCTAGGTTTAGGGTTAGGTCTATGATTTGAGTTAGGCTTCAAGTTAGGTTAGGTTTGAAGTTAGTTTGAGGGAGTAAGTTTAGGGCTACTGTTAGTTTTCAGGTAACTGTTACTGTTGGAGTTAGCGTCAGGGCCAGGTTAGGGTTGGGGTTGAGCTTAAGTTGTCCGCCTAGGGTTAGGGTAAGGTGTATGGTTTGATTTAGGCTTCAGGTTAGGTTAGGTTTGAAGTTAGTTTGAGGGAGTAAGTTTAGGGCTACTGTTAGTTTTCGGTTAACTGTTACAGTTGGAGTATGCGTCAGGGTCAGGTTAGGGTGGGGGTTAAGCATAAGGTGTCCGCCTAGGGTTAGGGTTAGGTCTATGATTTGATTTAGGCTTCAGGTTAGGTTAGGTTTGAATTTAGTTTGAGGGAGTCAGTTTAGGGGTACTGTTAGTTTTCGGTTAACTGTTACGGTTGGAGTAAGCGTCAGGGTCAGGTTAGGTTTGGGGTTGAGCTTAAGGTGTCCGCCTAGGGTTAGGGTTAGGTGTCTGGTTTGATTTAGGCTTCAGGTTAGGTTAGGTTTGAACTTAGTTTGAGGGAGTAAGTTTAGGGCTACTGTTAGTTTTCGTTTAACTGTTACGGTTGGAGTAAGCGTCAGGGTCAGGTTAGGGTGGGGGTTAAGCATAAGGTGTCCGCCTAGGGTTAGGGTTAGGTCTATGGTTTCATTTAGGCTTTAGGTTAGGTTAGGATTGAACTTAGTTTGAGGGAGTAAGTTTAGGGCCACTGTTAGTTTTCGGTTCAGTGTTACGTTTGGATTTAGCCTCAGGGTCAGGTTAGGGTTGGGGTTAAGCTTAAGTTGTCCGCCTAGGGTTAGGGTTAGGTCTATTGTTTGAGTTAGGCTTCAGGTTAGGTTAGGTTTGAACTTAGTTTGAGGGAGACAGTTTAGGGCTACTGTTAGTTTTCGTTTAACTGTTACGGTTGGAGTAAGCGTCTGGGTCAGGTTAGGGTAGGGGTTAAGCATAAGGTGTCCGCCTAGGGTTAGGGTTAGGTCTATGGTTTCATTTAGGCTTCAGGTTAGGTTAGGATTGAACTTAGTTTGAGGGAGTAAGTTTAGGGGCTACTGTTAGTTTTCGGTTCAATGTTACGTTTGGAGTTAGCGTGACGGTCCGGTTAGGGTTGGGGTTGAGCTTAAGGTGTCCGCCTAGGGTTAGGGTTAGGTCTGTGGTTTGAGTTAGGCTTCAGGTTAGGTTAGGTTTGAACTTAGTTTGAGGGAGTAAGTTTAGGGCTACTGTTAGTTTTCGGTTAACTGTTTCGGTTGGAGTAAGCGTCAGGGTCAGGTTAGGGTTGGGGTCAAGCTTAAGGTGTCCGCCTAGGGTTAGGGTTACATCTATTGTTTGAGTTAGTCTTCAGCTTAGGTTAGGTTTGAACTTAGTTTGTGGGAGTAAGTTTAGGGCTACTGTTAGTTTTCGGTTCAGTGTTACGGTTGGAGTTAGCGTGAGGGTCAGGTTAGGGTTGGGCTAGTGCTTAAGGTGTCCTCCTAGGGTTAGGGTTAGGTCTGTGGTTTGAGTTAGGCTTCAGGTTAGGTTAGGTTTGAACTTAGTTTGAGGGAGTAAGTTTAGGGCTACTGTTAGTTTTCGGGTAACTGTTGCTGTTGGAGTGAGCGTCATGGCCAGGTTAGGGTTGGGGTTGCGCTTAAGGTGTCCGCCTAGGGTTAGGGTTAGGTGTATGGTTTCATTTAGGCTTCAGGTTAGGTTAGGTTGGAACTTAGTTTGAGGCAGTAAGTTTAGGGTTACTCTTAGTTTTCGGGTAACTCTTACGGTTGGAGTTAGCGTCAGGTCCAGGTTAGGGTTGGGGTCAAGCTTAAGGTGTCCGCCTAGGATTAGGGTTAGGTCTGTGGTTTGAGTTAGGCTTCAGGTTAGGTTAGGTTTAACTTAGTTTGAGGGAGTAAGTTTAGGGCTACTGTTAGTTTTCGGTTCAGTGTTTCGGTTGGAGATAGCGTGAGGGTCAGGTTAGGGTTGGGGTTGAGCTTAAGGTGTCCTCCTAGGGTTAGGGTTAGGTCTGTGGTTTGAGTTAGGCTTCAGGTTAGGTTAGGTTTGAACTTAGTTTGAGGGAGTAAGTTTAGGGCTACTGTTAGTTTTTGGTTCAGTGTTACGGTTGGAGATAGCGTCAGGGGTCAAGTTAGGGTTGTGATTGAGCTTCAGGTGTCTGCCTAGGGTTAGGGTTAGGTCTATGGTTTGAGTTAGGGTCCAGGTTAGGTTAGGTTTGAACTTAGTTTGAGGGAGTAAGTTTAGGGCTACTGTTAGTTTTCGGTTCAGTGTTACGGTTGGAGATAGCGTCAGGGTCTGGTTAGGGTTGTGGTTGAGTTTCAGGTGTCCGCCTTGGGTTAGGGTTAGGTCTATGGTTTGAGTTAGGCTTCAAGTTAGGTTAGGTTTGAAGTTAGTTTGAGGGAGTAACGTTTAGGGCTACTGTTAGTTTTCGGGTAACTGTTACTGTTGGAGTTAGCGTCAGGGCCAGTTTCGGGTTGGGGTTGAGCTTAAGGTGTCCGCCTATGGTTAGGGTTAGGTGTATGGTTTGATTTAGTCTTCAGGTTAGGATAGGTTTGAACTTAGTTTGAGGGAGTAAGTTTAGGGCTACTGTTAGTTTTCGTTTAACTGTTACGGTTGGAGTAAGCGTCAGGGTCAGGTTATGGTGGGGGGTTAACCATAAGGTGTCCGCCTAGGGTTAGGGTTAGGTCTATGGTTTCATTTAGGCTTTAGGTTAGGTTAGATTTGAACTTAGTTTGAGGGAGTAAGTTTAGGGCTACTCTTAGTTTTCGGTTCAGTGATATGGTTGGAGTTAGCCTGGAGTTCAGGTTAGGGTTGGGGTTGAGCTTAAGGTGTCCGCCTAGGGTTAGGGTTAGGTCTATGATTTGATTTAGGCTTCAGGTTAGGTTAGGTTTGAACTTAGTTTGAGGGAGTCAGTTTAGGGCTACTGTTAGTTTTCGGTTAACTGTTACGGTTGGAGTAAGCATCAGGGTCAGGTTAGGTTTGGGGTTGATCTTAAGGTGTCCGCCTAGGGTTAGGGTTAGGTGTATGGTTTGATTTAGGCTTCAGGTTAGGTTAGGTTTGAACTTACTTTGAGGGAGTAAGTTTAGGGCTACTGTTAGTTTTTGGTTTAGTGTTACATTTGGAGTTAGCATGAGTGTCTGGTTAGGGTTGGGGTTCAGCTTAAGGTGTCCACCTAGGGTTAGGTTTAGGTCTGTGGTTTGAGATAGGGTTCAGGTTAGGTTAGGTTTGAACTTAGTTTGAGGGAGTAAGTTTAAGGCTACTGTTAGTTTTCGATTCAGTGTTACGGTTGGAGATAGCGTCAGGGTCAGGTTAGGGTTGGGGTTGAGCTTCAGGTGTCTGCCTATTGTTAGGGTTAGGTCTATGATTTGATTTAGGCTTCAGGTTAGGTTAGGTTTGAACTTAGTTTGAGCGAGTAAGTTTAGGGCTACTGTTAGTTTTTGGTTCAGTGTTATGGTTGGAGATAGCGTCATGGTCAAGTTAGGGTTGGGTTTGAGATTCAGGTGTCCGCCTAGGGTTAGGGTTAGGTCTATGGTTTGAGTTAGGCTTCAGGTTGGGTTAGGTTTGAACTTAGTTTGAGGGAGTAAGTTTAGGCCTATTGTATTTTTTGGTTCAGTGTTACGGTTGAATTTAGCCTCAGGGTCAGGTTAGGTTTGGGGTCAAGCTTAAGGTGTCCGCCTAGGGTTAGGGTTAGGTCTATTGTTTGAGATAGGCTTCAGGTTAGGTTAGGTTTGAACTTAGTTTGAGAGAGTAAGTTTAGGGCTACTGTTAGTTTTCAGTTAACTGTTACGTTTGGAGTAAGCGTCAGGGTCAGGTTAGGGTTGGGGTCAAGCTTAAGGTGTCCGCCTAGGGTTAGGGTTAGGTCTATTGTTTGAGTTAGGCTTCAGGTTAGGTTAGGTTTGAACTTAGTTTGAGGGAGTAAGTTTAGGGCTACTCTTAGTTTTCGGTTCAGTGTTTCGGTTGGAGATAGCGTGAGGGTCAGGTTAGGGTTGGGGTTGAGCTTAAGGTGTCCTCCTGGGGTTAGGGTTAGGTCTGTGGTTTGAGTTAGGCTTCAGGTTAGGTTAGGTTTGAACTTAGTTTGAGGGAGTAAGTTTAGGGCTACTGTTAGTTTTCGGTTCAGTGTTTCGGTTGGAGATAGCGTCAGGGTCAAGTTAGGGTTGTGATTGAGCTTCAGGTGTCCGCCTAGGGTTAGGGTTAGGTCTATGGTTTGAGTTAGGGTCCAGGTTAGGTTAGGTTTGAACTTAGTTTGAGGGAGTAAGTTTAGGGCTACTGTTAGTTTTCGGTTCAGTGTTACGGTTGGAGATAGCGTCAGGGTCTGGTTAGGGTTGTGGTTGAGTTTCAGGTGTCCGCCTAGGTTTAGGGTTAGGTCTATGATTTGAGTTAGGCTTCAAGATAGGTTAGGTTTGAAGTTAGTTTGAGGGAGTAAGTTTAGGGCTACTGTTAGTTTTCAGGTAACTGTTACTGTTGGAGTTAGCGTCAGGGCCAGGTTAGGGTTGGGGTTGAGCTTAAGTTGTCCGCCTAGGGTTAGGGTTAGGTGTATGGTTTGATTTAGGCTTCAGGTTAGGTTAGGTTTGAAGTTAGTTTGAGGGAGTAAGTTTAGGGCTACTGTTAGTTTTCGGTTAACTGTTACAGTTGGAGTATGCGTCAGGGTCAGGTTAGGGTGTGGGTTAAGCATAAGGTGTCCGCCTAGGGTTAGGGTTAGGTCTATGATTTGATTTAGGCTTCAGGTTAGGTTAGGTTTGAATTTAGTTTGAGGGAGTCAGTTTAGGGGTACTGTTAGTTTTCGGTTAACTGTTACGGTTGGAGTAAGCGTCAGGGTCAGGTTAGGTTTGGGGTTGAGCTTAAGGTGTCCGCCTAGGGTTAGGGTTAGGTGTCTGGTTTGATTTAGGCTTCAGGTTAGGTTAGGTTTGAACTTAGTTTGAGGGAGTAAGTTTAGGGCTACTGTTAGTTTTCGTTTAACTGTTACGGTTGGAGTAAGCGTCAGGGTCAGGTTAGGGTGGGGGTTAAGCATAAGGTGTCCGCCTAGGGTTAGGGTTAGGTCTATGGTTTCATTTAGGCTTTAGGTTAGGTTAGGATTGAACTTAGTTTGAGGGAGTAAGTTTAGGGCCACTGTTAGTTTTCGGTTCAGTGTTACGTTTGGATTTAGCCTCAGGGTCAGGTTAGGGTTGGGGTTAAGCTTAAGTTGTCCGCCTAGGGTTAGGGTTAGGTCTATTGTTTGAGTTAGGCTTCAGGTTAGGTTAGGTTTGAACTTAGTTTGAGGGAGACAGTTTAGGGCTACTGTTAGTTTTCGTTTAACTGTTACGGTTGGAGTAAGCGTCTGGGTCAGGTTAGGGTAGGGGTTAAGCATAAGGTGTCCGCCTAGGGTTAGGGTTAGGTCTATGGTTTCATTTAGGCTTCAGGTTAGGTTAGGATTGAACTTAGTTTGAGGGAGTAAGTTTAGGGCTACTGTTAGTTTTCGGTTCAATGTTACGTTTGGAGTTAGCGTGACGGTCCGGTTAGGGTTGGGGTTGAGCTTAAGGTGTCTGCCTAGGGTTAGGGTTAGGTCTGTGGTTTGAGTTAGGCTTCAGGTTAGGTTAGGTTTGAACTTAGTTTGAGGGAGTAAGTTTAGGGCTACTGTTAGTTTTCGGTTAACTGTTTCGGTTGGAGTAAGCGTCAGGGTCAGGTTAGGGTTGGGGTCAAGCTTAAGGTGTCCGCCTAGGGTTAGGGTTACGTCTATTGTTTGAGTTAGTCTTCAGCTTAGGTTAGGTTTGAACTTAGTTTGTGGGAGTAAGTTTAGGGCTACTGTTAGTTTTCGGTTCAGTGTTACGGTTGGAGTTAGCGTGAGGGTCAGGTTAGGGTTGGGCTAGTGCTTAAGGTGTCCTCCTAGGGTTAGGGTTAGGTCTGTGGTTTGAGTTAGGCTTCAGGTTAGGTTAGGTTTGAACTTAGTTTGAGGGAGTAAGTTTAGGGCTACTGTTAGTTTTCGGGTAACTGTTGCTGTTGGAGTGAGCGTCATGGCCAGGTTAGGGTTGGGGTTGAGCTTAAGGTGTCCGCCTAGGGTTAGGGTTAGGTGTATGGTTTCATTTAGGCTTCAGGTTAGGTTAGGTTGGAACTTAGTTTGAGGCAGTAAGTTTAGGGTTACTCTTAGTTTTCGGGTAACTCTTACGGTTGGAGTTAGCGTCAGGTCCAGGTTAGGGTTGGGGTCAAGCTTAAGGTGTCCGCCTAGGATTAGGGTTAGGTCTGTGGTTTGAGTTAGGCTTCAGGTTAGGTTAGGTTTAACTTAGTTTGAGGGAGTAAGTTTAGGGCTACTGTTAGTTTTCGGTTCAGTGTTTCGGTTGGAGATAGCGTGAGGGTCAGGTTAGGGTTGGGGTTGAGCTTAAGGTGTCCTCCTAGGGTTAGGGTTAGGTCTGTGGTTTGAGTTAGGCTTCAGGTTAGGTTAGGTTTGAACTTAGTTTGAGGGAGTAAGTTTAGGGCTACTGTTAGTTTTTGGTTCAGTGTTACGGTTGGAGATAGCGTCAGGGTCAAGTTAGGGTTGTGATTGAGCTTCAGGTGTCTGCCTAGGGTTAGGGTTAGGTCTATGGTTTGAGTTAGGGTCCAGGTTAGGTTAGGTTTGAACTTAGTTTGAGGGAGTAAGTTTAGGGCTACTGTTAGTTTTCGGTTCAGTGTTACGGTTGGAGATAGCGTCAGGGTCTGGTTAGGGTTGTGGTTGAGTTTCAGGTGTCCGCCTTGGGTTAGGGTTAGGTCTATGGTTTGAGTTAGGCTTCAAGTTAGGTTAGGTTTGAAGTTAGTTTGAGGGAGTAAGTTTAGGGCTACTGTTAGTTTTCGGGTAACTGTTACTGTTGGAGTTAGCGTCAGGGCCAGTTTCGGGTTGGGGTTGAGCTTAAGGTGTCCGCCTATGGTTAGGGTTAGGTGTATGGTTTGATTTAGTCTTCAGGTTAGGATAGGTTTGAACTTAGTTTGAGGGAGTAAGTTTAGGGCTACTGTTAGTTTTCGTTTAACTGTTACGGTTGGAGTAAGCGTCAGGGTCAGGTTATGGTGGGGGTTAACCATAAGGTGTCCGCCTAGGGTTAGGGTTAGGTCTATGGTTTCATTTAGGCTTTAGGTTAGGTTAGATTTGAACTTAGTTTGAGGGAGTAAGTTTAGGGCTACTCTTAGTTTTCGGTTCAGTGATATGGTTGGAGTTAGCCTGGAGTTCAGGTTAGGGTTGGGGTTGAGCTTAAGGTGTCCGCCTAGGGTTAGGGTTAGGTCTATGATTTGATTTAGGCTTCAGGTTAGGTTAGGTTTGAACTTAGTTTGAGGGAGTCAGTTTAGGGCTACTGTTAGTTTTCGGTTAACTGTTACGGTTGGAGTAAGCATCAGGGTCAGGTTAGGTTTGGGGTTGATCTTAAGGTGTCCGCCTAGGGTTAGGGTTAGGTGTATGGTTTGATTTAGGCTTCAGGTTAGGTTAGGTTTGAACTTACTTTGAGGGAGTAAGTTTAGGGCTACTGTTAGTTTTTGGTTTAGTGTTACATTTGGAGTTAGCATGAGTGTCTGGTTAGGGTTGGGGTTGAGCTTAAGGTGTCCACCTAGGGTTAGGTTTAGGTCTGTGGTTTGAGATAGGGTTCAGGTTAGGTTAGGTTTGAACTTAGTTTGAGGGAGTAAGTTTAAGGCTACTGTTAGTTTTCGATTCAGTGTTACGGTTGGAGATAGCGTCAGGGTCAGGTTAGGGTTGGGGTTGAGCTTCAGGTGTCCGCCTATTGTTAGGGTTAGGTCTATGATTTGATTTAGGCTTCAGGTTAGGTTAGGTTTGAACTTAGTTTGAGCGAGTAAGTTTAGGGCTACTGTTAGTTTTTGGTTCAGTGTTATGGTTGGAGATAGCGTCATGGTCAAGTTAGGGTTGGGTTTGAGATTCAGGTGTCCGCCTAGGGTTAGGGTTAGGTCTATGGTTTGAGTTAGGCTTCAGGTTGGGTTAGGTTTGAACTTAGTTTGAGGGAGTAAGTTTAGGCCTATTGTATTTTTTGGTTCAGTGTTACGGTTGAATTTAGCCTCAGGGTCAGGTTAGGTTTGGGGTCAAGCTTAAGGTGTCCGCCTAGGGTTAGGGTTAGGTCTATTGTTTGAGTTAGGCTTCAGGTTAGGTTAGGTTTGAACTTAGTTTGAGAGAGTAAGTTTAGGGCTACTGTTAGTTTTCAGTTAACTGTTACGTTTGGAGTAAGCGTCAGGGTCAGGTTAGGGTTGGGGTCAAGCTTAAGGTGTCCGCCTAGGGTTAGGGTTAGGTCTATTGTTTGAGTTAGGCTTCAGGTTAGGTTAGGTTTGAACTTAGTTTGAGGGAGTAAGTTTAGGGCTACTCTTAGTTTTCGGTTCAGTGTTTCGGTTGGAGATAGCGTGAGGGTCAGGTTAGGGTTGGGGTTGAGCTTAAGGTGTCCTCCTGGGGTTAGGGTTAGGTCTGTGGTTTGAGTTAGGCTTCATGTTAGGTTAGGTTTGAACTTAGTTTGAGGGAGTAAGTTTAGGGCTACTGTTAGTTTTCGGTTCAGTGTTTCGGTTGGAGATAGCGTCAGGGTCAAGTTAGGGTTGTGATTGAGCTTCAGGTGTCCGCCTAGGGTTAGGGTTAGGTCTATGGTTTGAGTTAGGGTCCAGGTTAGGTTAGGTTTGAACTTAGTTTGAGGGAGTAAGTTTAGGGCTACTGTTAGTTTTCGGTTCAGTTATACGGTTGGAGATAGCGTCAGGGTCTGGTTAGGGTTGTGGTTGAGTTTCAGGTGTCCGCCTAGGTTTAGGGTTAGGTCTATGATTTGAGTTAGGCTTCAAGTTAGGTTAGGTTTGAAGTTAGTTTGAGGGAGTAAGTTTAGGGCTACTGTTAGTTTTCAGGTAACTGTTACTGTTGGAGTTAGCGTCAGGGCCAGGTTAGGGTTGGGGTTGAGCTTAAGTTGTCCGCCTAGGGTTAGGGTTAGGTGTATGGTTTGATTTAGGCTTCAGGTTAGGTTAGGTTTGAAGTTAGTTTGAGGGAGTAAGTTTAGGGCTACTGTTAGTTTTCGGTTAACTGTTACAGTTGGAGTATGCGTCAGGGTCAGGTTAGGGTGGGGGTTAAGCATAAGGTGTCCGCCTAGGGTTAGGGTTAGGTCTATGATTTGATTTAGGCTTCAGGTTAGGTTAGGTTTGAATTTAGTTTGAGGGAGTCAGTTTAGGGCTACTGTTAGTTTTCGTTTAACTGTTACGGTTGGAGTAAGCGTCAGGGTCAGGTTAGGGTGGGGGTTAAGCATAAGGTGTCCGCCTAGGGTTAGGGTTAGGTCTATGGTTTCATTTAGGCTTTAGGTTAGGTTAGGATTGAACTTAGTTTGAGGGAGTAAGTTTAGGGCCACTGTTAGTTTTCGGTTCAGTGTTACGTTTGGATTTAGCCTCAGGGTCAGGTTAGGGTTGGGGTTAAGCTTAAGTTGTCCGCCTAGGGTTAGGGTTAGGTCTATTGTTTGAGTTAGGCTTCAGGTTAGGTTAGGTTTGAACTTAGTTTGAGGGAGACAGTTTAGGGCTACTGTTAGTTTTCGTTTAACTGTTACGGTTGGAGTAAGCGTCTGGGTCAGGTTAGGGTAGGGGTTAAGCATAAGGTGTCCGCCTAGGGTTAGGGTTAGGTCTATGGTTTCATTTAGGCTTCAGGTTAGGTTAGGATTGAACTTAGTTTGAGGGAGTAAGTTTAGGGCTACTGTTAGTTTTCGGTTCAATGTTACGTTTGGAGTTAGCGTGACGGTCCGGTTAGGGTTGGGGTTGAGCTTAAGGTGTCTGCCTAGGGTTAGGGTTAGGTCTGTGGTTTGAGTTAGGCTTCAGGTTAGGTTAGGTTTGAACTTAGTTTGAGGGAGTAAGTTTAGGGCTACTGTTAGTTTTCGGTTAACTGTTTCGGTTGGAGTAAGCGTCAGGGTCAGGTTAGGGTTGGGGTCAAGCTTAAGGTGTCCGCCTAGGGTTAGGGTTACGTCTATTGTTTGAGTTAGTCTTCAGCTTAGGTTAGGTTTGAACTTAGTTTGTGGGAGTAAGTTTAGGGCTACTGTTAGTTTTCGGTTCAGTGTTACGGTTGGAGTTAGCGTGAGGGTCAGGTTAGGGTTGGGCTAGTGCTTAAGGTGTCCTCCTAGGGTTAGGGTTAGGTCTGTGGTTTGAGTTAGGCTTCAGGTTAGGTTAGGTTTGAACTTAGTTTGAGGGAGTAAGTTTAGGGCTACTGTTAGTTTTCGGGTAACTGTTGCTGTTGGAGTGAGCGTCATGGCCAGGTTAGGGTTGGGGTTGAGCTTAAGGTGTCCGCCTAGGGTTAGGGTTAGGTGTATGGTTTCATTTAGGCTTCAGGTTAGGTTAGGTTGGAACTTAGTTTGAGGCAGTAAGTTTAGGGTTACTCTTAGTTTTCGGGTAACTCTTACGGTTGGAGTTAGCGTCAGGTCCAGGTTAGGGTTGGGGTCAAGCTTAAGGTGTCCGCCTAGGATTAGGGTTAGGTCTGTGGTTTGAGTTAGGCTTCAGGTTAGGTTAGGTTTAACTTAGTTTGAGGGAGTAAGTTTAGGGCTACTGTTAGTTTTCGGTTCAGTGTTTCGGTTGGAGATAGCGTGAGGGTCAGGTTAGGGTTGGGGTTGAGCTTAAGGTGTCCTCCTAGGGTTAGGGTTAGGTCTGTGGTTTGAGTTAGGCTTCAGGTTAGGTTAGGTTTGAACTTAGTTTGAGGGAGTAAGTTTAGGGCTACTGTTAGTTTTTGGTTCAGTGTTACGGTTGGAGATAGCGTCAGGGTCAAGTTAGGGTTGTGATTGAGCTTCAGGTGTCTGCCTAGGGTTAGGGTTAGGTCTATGGTTTGAGTTAGGGTCCAGGTTAGGTTAGGTTTGAACTTAGTTTGAGGGAGTAAGTTTAGGGCTACTGTTAGTTTTCGGTTCAGTGTTACGGTTGGAGATAGCGTGAGGGTCAGGTTAGGGTTGGGGTTGAGCTTAAGGTGTCCACCTAGGGTTAGGGTTAGGTCTATGGTTTCATTTAGGCTTTAGGTTAGGTTAGGTTTGAACTTAGTTTGAGGGAGTCAGTTTAGGGCTACTGTTAGTTTTCGGTTAACTGTTACGGTTGGAGTAAGCATCAGGGTCAGGTTAGGTTTGGGGTTGATCTTAAGGTGTCCGCCTAGGGTTAGGGTTAGGTGTATGGTTTGATTTAGGCTTCAGGTTAGGTTAGGTTTGAACTTACTTTGAGGGAGTAAGTTTAGGGCTACTGTTAGTTTTTGGTTTAGTGTTACATTTGGAGTTAGCATGAGTGTCTGGTTAGGGTTGGGGTTGAGCTTAAGGTGTCCACCTAGGGTTAGGTTTAGGTCTGTGGTTTGAGATAGGGTTCAGGTTAGGTTAGGTTTGAACTTAGTTTGAGGGAGTAAGTTTAAGGCTACTGTTAGTTTTCGATTCAGTGTTACGGTTGGAGATAGTGTCAGGGTCAGGTTAGGGTTGGGGTTGAGCTTCAGGTGTCTGCCTATTGTTAGGGTTAGGTCTATGATTTGATTTAGGCTTCAGGTTAGGTTAGGTTTGAACTTAGTTTGAGCGAGTAAGTTTAGGGCTACTGTTAGTTTTTGGTTCAGTGTTATGGTTGGAGATAGCGTCATGGTCAAGTTAGGGTTGGGTTTGAGATTCAGGTGTCCGCCTAGGGTTAGGGTTAGGTCTATGGTTTGAGTTAGGCTTCAGGTTGGGTTAGGTTTGAACTTAGTTTGAGGGAGTAAGTTTAGGCCTATTGTATTTTTTGGTTCAGTGTTACGGTTGAATTTAGCCTCAGGGTCAGGTTAGGTTTGGGGTCAAGCTTAAGGTGTCCGCCTAGGGTTAGGGTTAGGTCTATTGTTTGAGATAGGCTTCAGGTTAGGTTAGGTTTGAACTTAGTTTGAGAGAGTAAGTTTAGGGCTACTGTTAGTTTTCAGTTAACTGTTACGTTTGGAGTAAGCGTCAGGGTCAGGTTAGGGTTGGGGTCAAGCTTAAGGTGTCCGCCTAGGGTTAGGGTTAGGTCTATTGTTTGAGTTAGGCTTCAGGTTAGGTTAGGTTTGAACTTAGTTTGAGGGAGTAAGTTTAGGGCTACTCTTAGTTTTCGGTTCAGTGTTTCGGTTGGAGATAGCGTGAGGGTCAGGTTAGGGTTGGGGTTGAGCTTAAGGTGTCCTCCTGGGGTTAGGGTTAGGTCTGTGGTTTGAGTTAGGCTTCAGGTTAGGTTAGGTTTGAACTTAGTTTGAGGGAGTAAGTTTAGGGCTACTGTTAGTTTTCGGTTCAGTGTTTCGGTTGGAGATAGCGTCAGGGTCAAGTTAGGGTTGTGATTGAGCTTCAGGTGTCCGCCTAGGGTTAGGGTTAGGTCTATGGTTTGAGTTAGGCTTCAGGTTAGGTTAGGTTTGAACTTAGTTTGAGGGAGTAAGTTTAGGCCTATTGTAATTTTTGGTTCAGTGTTACGGTTGAATTTAGCCTCAGGGTCAGGTGAGGGTTAGGGTTAAGCTTAAGGTGTCCGCCTAGGGTTAGGGTTAGGTCTATGGTTTCATTTAGGCTTTAGGTTAGGTTAGGATTGAACTTAGTTTGAGGGAGTAAGTTTAGGGCTACTCTTAGTTTTCGGTTCAGTGATATGGTTGGAGTTAGCCTGGAGGTCAGGTTAGGGCTGGGGTTGAGCTTAAGGTGTCCGCCTAGGGTTAGGTTTAGGTGTATGGTTTGATTTAGGCTTCAGGTTAGGTTAGGTTTGAACTTAGTTTGAGGGAGTAAGTTTATGGCTAATGTTAGTTTTTGGTTCAGTGTTACATTTGGAGTTAGCGTGAGTGTCTGGTTAGGGTTGGGGTTGAGCTTAAGGTGTCCACCTAGGGTTAGGGTTAGGTCTGTGGTTTGAGATAGGGTTCAGGTTAGGTTAGGTTTGAACTTAGTTTGAGCGAGTAAGTTTAGGGCTACTGTTAGTTTTTGGTTCAGTGTTATGGTTGGAGATAGCGTCATGGTCAAGTTAGGTTTGGGTTTGAGATTCAGGTGTCCGCCTAGGGTTAGGGTTAGGTCTATGGTTTCATTTAGGCTTCAGGTTAGGTTAGGATTGAACTAAGTTTGAGGGAGTAAGTTTAGGGCTACTGTTAGTTTTCGGTTCAATGTTACGTTTGGAGTTAGCGTGACGGTCCGGTTAGGGTTGGGGTTGAGCTTAAGGTGTCTGCCTAGGTTTAGGGTTAGGTCTGTGGTTTGAGTTAGGCTTCAGGTTAGGTTAGGTTTGAACTTAGTTTGAGGGAGTAAGTTTAGGGCTACTGTTAGTTTTCGGTTAACTGTTACGGTTGGAGTAAGCGTCAGGGTCAGGTTAGGGTTGGGGTCAAGCTTAAGGTGTCCGCCTAGGGTTAGGGTTACGTCTATTGTTTGAGTTAGGCTTCAGGTTAGGTTAGGTTTGAACTTAGGTTGAGCGAGTAAGTTTAGGGCTACTGTTAGTTTTTGGTACAGTGTTACGGTTGGAGTTAGCGTGAGGGTCAGGTTAGGGTTGGGGTTGAGCTTAAGGTGTCCTCCTAGGGTTAGGGTTAGGTCTGTGGTTTGAGTGAGGCTTCAGGTTAGGTTAGGATTGAACTTAGTTTGAGGGAGACAGTTTAGGGCTAATGTTAGTTTTCATTTAACTGTTACGGTTGGAGTAAACTTCAGGGTCAGGTTAGGGTGGGGGTTAAGCATAAGGTGTCCGCCTAGGGTTAGGGTTAGGTCTATGGTTTCATTTAGGCTTCAGGTTAGGTTAGGATTGATCTTAGTTTGAGGGAGTAAGTTTAGGACTACTCTTAGTTTTCGGTTCATTGATATGGTTGGAGTTAGCCGGGAGGTCAGGTTAGGGTTGGGGTTGAGCTTAAGGTGTCTGCCTAGGGTTAGGGTTAGGTCTGTGGTTTGAGTTAGGCTTCAGGTTAGGTTAGGTTTGAACTTAGTTTGAGGAAGTAAGATTAGGTCTACTGTTAGTTTTTGGTTAACTGTTACGGTTGGAGTAAGCGTCAGGGTCAGGTTAGGGTTGGGGTCAAGCTTAAGGTGTCCGCCTAGGGTTAGGGTTAGGTCTATTGTTTGAGTTAGGCTTCAGGTTAGGTTAGGTTTGAACTTACTTTGAGGGAGTAAGTTTAGGGCTACTGTTAGTTTTCGGTACAGTGTTACGGTTGGAGTTAGCGTGAGGGTCAGGTTAGGGTTGGGGTTGAGCTTAAGGTGTCCTCCTAGGGTTAGGGTTAGGTCTGTGGCTTGAGTGAGGCTTCAGGTTAGGATAGGTTTGAACTTAGTTTGAGGGAGTAAGTTTAGGGCTACCGTTAGTTTTCGGTTCAGTGTTACGGTTGGAGATAGCGTCAGGGTCAGGTTAGGGTTGTGATTGAGCTTCAGGTGTCCGCCTAGGGTTAGGGTTAGGTCTATGGTTTGAGTTAGGGTCCAGGTTAGGGTAGGCTTGAACTTAGTTTGAGGGAGTAAGTTTAGGGCTACTGTTAGTTTTCGGTTCAGTGTTACGGTTGGAGATAGCGCAGGGTCTGGTTAGGGTTGTGGTTGAGTTTCAGGTGTCCGCCTAGGGTTAGGGTTAGGTCTATGGTTTGAGTTAGTCTTCAAGTTAGGTTAGGTTTGAAGTTAGTTTGAGGGAGTAAGTTTAGGGCTACTGTTAGTTTTCGGGTAACTGTTACGGTTGGAGTTAGCGTCAGGGCCAGGTTAGGGTTGGGGTTGAGCTTAAGGTGTCCGCCTAGGGTTAGGGTTAGGTCTACTGTTTGAGTTAGGCTTCAGGTTAGGTTAGGTTTGAACTTAGTTTGTGGGAGACAGTTTAGGGCTACTGTTAGTTTTCGTTTAACTGTTACGGTTGGAGTAAGCGTCAGGGTCAAGTTAGGGTGGGGGTTAAGCATAAGGTGTCCGCCTAGGGTTAGGGTTAGGTCTATGGTTTCATTTAGGCTTCAGGTTAGGTTAGGATTGAACTTAGTTATAGGGAGTAAGTTTAGGGCTACTGTTAGTTTTCGGTTCAATGTTACGTTTGGAGTTAGCGTGAGGGTCCGGTTAGGGTTGGGGTTGAGCTTAAGGTGTCCGCCTAGGGTTAGGGTTAGGTCTGTGATTTGAGTTAGGGTTCAGGTTAGGTTAGGTTTGAACTTAGTTTGAGGGAGTAAGTTTAGGGCTACTGTTAGTTTTCGGTTCAGTGTTACGGTTGGAGATAGCGTCAGGGTCAGGTTAGGGTTGGGGTTGAGCTTCAGGTTTCCGCCTTGGGTTAGGGTTAGGTCTGTGATTTGAGTTAGGGTTCAGGTTAGGTTAGGTTTGAACTTAGTTTGAGGGAGTAAGTTTAGGGCTACTGTAAGTTTTCGGTTCAGTGTTACGGTTGGAGATAGCGTCAGGGTCAGGTTAGGGTTGGGGTTGAGCTTCAGGTTTCCGCCTTGGGTTAGGGTTAGGTCTATGGTTTGAGTTAGGCTTCAGGTTAGGTTAGGTTTGAACTTAGTTTGAGGGAGTAAGTTTAGGGCTACTGTTAGTTTTCGGTTCAGTGTTACGGTTGGAGATAGCGTCAGGGTCTGGTTAGGGTTGTGGTTGAGTTTCAGGTGTCCGCCTAGGGTTAGGTTTAGGTCTATGGTTTGAGTTAGGCTTCAAGTTAGGTTAGGTTTGAAGTTAGTTTGAGGGAGTAAGTTTAGGGCTATTGTTAGTTTTCGGGTAACTGTTACTGTTGGAGTTAGCGTCAGGGCCAGGTTAGGGTTGGGGTTGAGCTTAAGGTGTCCGCCTAGGGTTAGGGTTAGGTGTATGGTTTGATTTAGGCTTCAGGTTAGGTTAGGTTTGAAGTTAGTTTGAGGGAGTAAGTTTAGGCCTATTGTATTTTTTGGTTCAGTGTTACGGTTGAATTTAGCCTCAGGGTCAGGTTAGGGTTAGGGTTAAGCTTAAGGTGTCCGCCTAGGGTTAGGGTTAGGTCTATTGTTTGAGTTAGGCTTCAGGTTAGGTTAGGTTTGAACTTAGTTTGAGGGAGTAAGTTTAGGGCTACTGTTAGTTTTTGGTTCAGTGTTACGTTTGGAGTTAGCGTGAGGGTCAGGTTAGGGTTGGGGTTTAGCTTAAGGTGTCCGCCTAGGGTTAGGGTTAGGTTTGTGGTTTGAGATAGACTTCAGGTTAGGTTAGGTTTGAACTTAGTTTGAGGGAGTAAGTTAAGGGCTACTGTTAGTTCTCGGTTCAGTGTTCCGGTTGGAGATAGCGTCAGGGTCTGGTTAGGGATGTGGTTGAGTTTCAGGTGTCTGCCTAGGGTTAGGGTTAGGTCTATGGTTTGAGTTAGGCTTCAAGTTAGGTAAGGTTTGAAGTTAGTTTGAGGGAGTAAGTTTAGGGCTATTGTTAGTTTTCGGTTAACTGTTACAGTTGGAGTACGCGTCAGGGTCACGTTAGGGTGGGGGTTAAGCATAAGGTTTCCGCCTAGGTTTAGGGTTAGGTCTATGATTTTATTTAGGCTTCTGGTTAGGTTAGGTTTGAACTTAGTTTGAGGGAGTCAGTTTAGGGCTACTGTTAGTTTTTGGTTAACTGTTACGGTTGGAGTAAGCGTCAGGGTCAGGTTAGGTTTGGGGTTGAGCTTAAGGTTTCCGCCTAGGGTTAGGGTTAGGTGTATGGTTTGATTTAGGCTTCAGGTTAGGTTAGGTTTGAACTTAGTTTCAGGGAGTAAGTTTAGGGCTACTGTTAGTTTTCGTTTAACTGTTACGGTTGGAGTAAGCGTCAGGGTCAGGTTAGGGTGGGGGTTAAGCGTACGGTGTCCGTCTAGGGTTAGGGTTAGGTCTATGGTTTCATTTAGGCTTCAGGTTAGGTTAGGATTGAACTTAGTTTGAGGGAGTAAGTTTAGGGCCACTGTTAGTTTTCGGTTCAGTGTTACGGTTCGATTTAGCCTCAGGGTCAGGTTAGGTTTGGGGTTAAGCTTAAGGTGTCCGCCTAAGGTTAGGGTTAGGTCTATTGTTTGAGTTAGGCTTCAAGTTATGTTAGTTTTGAACTTAGTTTGAGGGAGACAGTTTAGGGCTACTGTTAGTTTTCATTTAACTGTTACGTTTGGAGTAAGCGTCAGGGTCAGGTTAGGGTGGGGGTTAAGCATAAGGTGTCCGCCTAGGGTTAGGGTTAGGTCTATGTTTTCATTTAGGCTTCAGGTTTGGTTAGGATTGAACTTAGTTTGAGGGAGTAAGTTTAGGGCTACTGTTAGTTTTCGGTTCAATGTAACGTTTGGAGTTAGCGTGAGGGTCCGGTTAGGGTTGGGGTTGAGCTTAAGGTGTTCGCCTAGGGTTAGGCTTAGTTCTGTGGTTTGAGTTAGGCTTCAGGTTAGGTTAGGTTTGAACTTAGTTTTAGGGAGTAAGTTTAGGGCTACTGTTAGTTTTCGGTTAACTGTTACGGTTGGAGTAAGCGTCACGGTCAGGTTAGGGTTGGGGTCAAGCTTAAGGTGTCCGCCTAGGGTTAGGGTTAGGTCTATTGTTTGAGTTGGTCTTCAGGTTAGGTTAGGTTTGAACTTAGTTTGTGGGAGTAAGTTTAGGGCTACTGTTAGTTTTCGGTTCAGTGTTACTGTTGGAGTTAGCGTGAGGGTCAGGTTAGGGTTGGAGTAGTGCTTAAGGTGTCCTCCTAGGGTTAGGGTTAGGTCTGTGGTTTGAGTTAGGCTTCAGGTTAGGTTAGGTTTGAACTTAGTTTGAGGGAGTAAGTTTAGGGCTACTGTTAGTTTTCGGGTAACTGTTGCTGTTGGAGTGAGCGTCATGGCCAGGTTAGGGTTGGGGTTCAGCTTAAGGTGTCCGCCTAGGGTTAGGGTTAGGTGTATGGTTTCATTTAGGCTTCAGGTTAGGTTAGGTTGGTACTTAGTTTGAGGCAGTAAGTTTAGGGTTACTGTTAGTTTTCGGGTAACTGTTGCGGTTGGAGTTAGCGTCAGGTCCAGGTTAGGGTTGGGGTTGAGCTTAAGGTGTCCGCCTAGGGTTAGGGTTAGGTCTGTGGTTTGAGTTAGGCTTCAGGTTAGGTTAGGTTTGAACTTAGTTTGAGGGAGTAAGTTTAGGGCTACTGTTAGTTTTTGGTTCAGTGTTACGGTTGGAGATAGCGTGAGGGTCAGGTTAGGGTTGGGGTTGAGCTTCAGGTGTCCGCCTAGGGTTAGGGTTAGGTCTATGGTTTGAGTTAGGCTCCAGGTTAGGTTAGGTTTGAACTTAGTTTGAGGGAGTAAGTTTAGGGCTACTGTTAGTTTTCAGTTCAGTGTTACTGTTGGAGTTAGCGTGAGGGTCAGATTAGGCTTGGCGTTGAGCTTAAGGTGTCCTCCTAGGGTTAGGGATAGGTCTGTGGTTTGAGTTAGGCTCCAGGTTAGGTTAGGTTTGAACTTAGTTTGAGGGAGTAAGTTTAGGGCTACTGTTAGTTTTCGGTTCAGTGTTTCGGTTGGAGATAGCGTTAGGGTCTCTTTAGGGTTGTGGTTGAGTTTCAGGTGTCCGCCTAGGGTTAGGGTTAGGTCTATGGTTTGAGTTAGGCTTCAAGTTAGGTTAGGTTTGAAGTTAGTTTGAGGGAGTAAGTTTAGGGCTACTGTTAGTTTTCGGGTAACTGTTACTGTTGGAGTTAGCGTCAGGGCCAGGTTAGGTTTGGGGTTGAGCTTAAGGTGTCCGCCTAGGGTTAGGGTTAGGTGTATGGTTTGATTTAGGCTTCAGGTTAGGTTAGGTTTGAAGTTAGTTTGAGGGAGTAAGTTTAGGGCTACTGTTAGTTTTTGGTTAACTGTTACGGTTGGAGTAAGCGTCAGGGTCACGTTAGGGTGGGGGTTAAGCATAAGGTGTCCGCCTAGGGTTCGGGTTAGGTCTATGATTTGATTTAGGCTTCAGGTTAGGTTAGGTTTGAACTTAGTTTGAGGGAGTCAGTTTAGGCCTACTGTTAGTTTTCGTTTAACTGTTACGGTTGGAGTAAGCGTCAGGGACAGGTTAGGTTTGGGGTTGAGCTTAAGGTGTCCGCCTAGGGTTAGGGTTAGGTGTATGGTTTGATTTAGGCTTCAGGTTAGGTTAGGTTTGAACTTAGTTTGAGGGAGTAAGTTTAGGGCTACTGTTAGTTTTCGTTTAACTGTTACGGTTGGAGTAAGCGTCAGGGTGAGGTTAGGGTGGGGGTTAAGCATAAGGTGTCCGCCTAGGGTTAGGGTTAGGTCTATGGTTTCATTTAGGCTTCAGGTTAGGTTAGGATTGAACTTAGTTTGAGGGAGTAAGTTTAGGGCCACTGTTAGTTTTCGGTTCAGTGTTACGGTTGGATTTAGCCTCAGGGTCAGGTTAGGGTTGGGGTTAAGCTTAAGGTGTCCGCCTAGGGTTAGGGTTAAGTCTATTGTTTGAGTTAGGCTTCAGGTTAGGTTAGGTTTGAACTTAGTTTGAGGGAGACAGTTTAGGGCAACTGTTAGTTTTCGTTTAACTGTTACGGTTGGAGTAAGCGTCTGGGTCAGGTTAGGGTAGGGGTTAAGCATAAGGTGTCCGCCTAGGGTTAGGGTTAGGTCTATGGTTTCATTTAGGCTTCAGGTTAGGTTAGGATTGAACTAAGTTTGAGGGAGTAAGTTTAGGGCTACTGTTAGTTGTCGGTTCAATGTTACGTTTGGAGTTAGCGTGACGGTCCGGTTAGGGTTGGGGTTGAGCTTAAGGTGTCTGCCTAGGTTTAGGGTTAGGTCTGTGGTTTGAGTTAGGCTTCAGGTTAGGTTAGGTTTGAACTTAGTTTGAGGGAGTAAGTTTAGGGCTACTGTTAGTTTTAGGGTAACTGTTACTGTTGGAGTTAGCGTCAGGGCCAGGTTTGGGTTGGGGTTGAGCTTAAGGTGTCCGCCTAGGGTTCGGGTTAGGTCTATGGTTTTAGTTAGGCTTCAGGTTAGGTTAGGTTTGAACTTAGTTTGAGGGAGTAAGTTTAGGCCTATTGTAATTTTTGGTTCAGTGTTACGGTTGAATTTATCCTCAGGGTCAGGTTAGGGTTAGGGTTAAGCTTAAGGTGTCCGCCTAGGGTTAGGGTTAGGTCTATGGTTTCATTTAGGCTTTAGGTTAGGTTAGGATTGAACTTAGTTTGAGGGAGTAAGTTTAGGGCTACTCTTAGTTTTCGGTTCAGTGATATGGTTGGAGTTAGACTGGAGGTCAGGTTAGGGTTGGGGTTGAGCTTAAGGTGTCCGCCTAGGGTTAGGGTTAGGTGTATGGTTTGATTTAGGCTTCAGGTTAGGTTAGGTTTGAACTTAGTTTGAGGGAGTAAGTTTAGGGCTACTGTTAGTTTTTGGTTCAGTGTTACATTTGCAGTTAGCGTGAGTGTCTGGTTAGGGTTGGGGTTGAGCTTAAGGTGTCCACCTAGGGTTAGGGTTAGGTCTGTGGTTTGAGATAGGGTTCAGGTTAGGTTAGGTTTGAACTTAGTTTGAGGGAGTAAGTTTAGGGCTACTGTTAGTTTTCGGTTCAGTGTTACCGTTGGAGATAGCGTCAGGGTAAGGTTAGGGTTGGGGTTGAGCTTCAGGTTTCCGCCTATTGTTAGGGTTAGGTCTATTTTTTGATTTAGGCTTCAGGTTAGGTTAGGTTTGAACTTAGTTTGAGCGAGTAAGTTTAGGGCTACTGTTAGTTTTTGGTTCAGTGTTATGGTTGGAGATAGCGTCATCGTCAAGTTAGGGTTGGGTTTGAGATTCAGGTGTCCGCCTAGGTTTAGGGTTAGGTCTATGGTTTGAGTTAGGCTTCAGGTTAGGTTAGGTTTGAACTTAGTTTGAGGGAGTAAGTTTAGGCCTATTGTATTTTTTGGTTCAGTGTTACGGTTGAATTTAGCCTCAGGGTCAGGTTAGGATTGGGGTTGAGCTTAAGGTGTCCGCCTAGGGTTAGGGTTAGGTCTGTGGTTTGAGTTAGGCTTCAGGTTAGGTTAGGTTTGAACTTAGTTTGAGGGAGTAAGTTTAGGGCTACTGTTAGTTTTCGGTTCAGTGTTTCGGTTGGAGATAGCGTGAGGGTCAGGTTAGGGTTGAGGTTGAGCTGAAGGTGTCCTCCTAGGGTTAGGGTTAGGTCTGTGGTTTGAGTTAGGCTTCAGGTTAGGTTAGGTTTGAACTTAGTTTGAGGGAGTAAGTTTAGGGCTACTGTTAGTTTTCGGTTCAGTGTTACGGTTGGAGATAGCGTCAGGGTCAAGTTAGGGTTGTGATTGAGCTTCAGGTGTCCGCCTAGGGTTAGGGTTAGGTCTATGGTTTGAGTTAGGGTCCAGGTTAGGTTAGGTTTGAACTTAGTTTGAGGGAGTAAGTTTAGGGCTACTGTTAGTTTTCGGTTCAGTGTTACGGTTGGAGATAGCGTCAGGGTCTGGTTAGGGTTGTGGTTGAGTTTCAGGTGTCCGCCTAGGGTTAGGGTTAGGTCTATGGTTTGAGTTAGGCTTCAAGTTAGGTTAGGTTTGAAGTTAGTTTGAGGGAGTAAGTTTAGGGCTACTGTTAGTTTTCGGGTAACTGTTACTGTTGGAGTTAGCGTCAGGGCCAGGTTAGGGTTGGGGTTGAGCTTAAGGTGTCCGCCTAGGGTTAGGGTTAGGTGTATGGTTTGATTTAGGCTTCAGGTTAGGTTAGGTTTGAAGTTAGTTTGAGGGAGTCAGTTTAGGGCTACTGTTATTTTTCGGTTAACTGTTACGGTTGGAGTAAGCGTCAGGGTCAGGTTAGGTTTGGGGTTGAGCTTAAGGTGTCCGCCTAGGGTTAGGGTTAGGTGTATGGGTTGATTTAGGCTTCAGGTTAGGTTAGGATTGAACTTAGTTTGAGGGAGTAAGTTTAGGGCTACTGTTAGTTTTCGTTTAACTGTTACGGTTGGAGTAAGCGTCATGGCCAGGTTAGGGTGGGGGTTAAGCATAAGGTGTCCGCCTAGGGTTAGGGTTAGGTCTATGGTTTCATTTAGGCTTCAGGTTAGGTTAGGATTGAACTTAGTTTGAGGGAGTAAGTTTAGGACTACTCTTAGTTTTCGGTTCATTGATATGGTTGGAGTTAGCCTGGAGGTCAGGTTAGGGTTGGGGTTGAGCTTAAGGTGTCTGCCTAGGGTTAGGGTTAGGTCTGTGGTTTGAGTTAGGCTTCAGGTTAGGTTAGGTTTGAACTTAGTTTGAGGAAGTAAGTTTAGGGCTACTGTTAGTTTTCGGTTAACTGTTACGGTTGGAGTAAGCGTCAGGGTCAGGTTAGGGTTGGGGTCAAGCTTAAGGTGTCCGCCTAGGGTTAGGGTTAGGTCTATTGTTTGAGTTAGGCTTCAGGTTAGGTTAGGTTTGAACTTAGTTTGAGGGAGTAAGTTTAGGGCTACTGTTAGTTTTCGGTACAGTGTTACGGTTGGAGTTAGCGTGAGGGTCAGGTTAGGGTTGGGGTTGAGCTTAAGGTGTCCTCCTAGGGTTAGGGTTAGGTCTGTGGCTTGAGTGAGGCTTCAGGTTAGGTTAGGTTTGAACTTAGTTTGAGGGAGTAAGTTTAGGGCTACTGTTAGTTTTCGGGTCAGTGTTACGGTTGGAGATAGCGTCAGGGTCAGGTTAGGGTTGTGATTGAGCTTCAGGTGTCCGCCTAGGGTTAGGGTTAGGTCTATGGTTTGAGTTAGGGTCCAGGTTAGGGTAGGCTTGAACTTAGTTTGAGGGAGTAAGTTTAGGGCTACTGTTAGTTTTCGGTTCAGTGTTACGGTTGGAGATAGCGTGAGGGTCAGGTTAGGGTTGGGTTTGAACTTCAGGTGTCCGCCTAGGGTTAGGGTTAGGTGTATGGTTTGATTTAGGCTTCAGGTTAGGTTAGGTTGGAACTTAGTTTGAGGCAGTAAGTTTAGGGCTACTGTTAGTTTTCGGGTAACTGTTACAGTTGGAGTTAGCGTCAGGGCCAGGTTAGGTTTGGGGTTGAGCTTCAGGTTTCCGCCTTGGGTTAGGGTTAGGTCTATGGTTTGAGTTAGGCTTCAGGTTAGGTTAGGTTTGAACTTAGTTTGAGGGAGTAAGTTTAGGGCTACTGTTAGTTTTCGGTTCAGTGTTACGGTTGGAGATAGCGTCAGGGTCTGGTTAGGGTTGTGGTTGAGTTTCAGGTGTCCGCCTAGGGTTAGGGTTAGGTCTATGGTTTGAGTTAGGCTTCAAGTTAGGTTAGGTTTGAAGTTAGTTTGAGGGAGTAAGTTTAGGGCTACTGTTAGTTTTCGGGTAACTGTTACTGTTGGAGTTAGCGTCAGGGCCAGGTTAGGATTGGGGTTGAGCTTAAGGTGTCCGCCTAGGGTTAGGGTTAGGTGTATGGTTTGATTTAGGCTTCAGGTTAGGTTAGGTTTGAAGTTAGTTTGAGGGAGTAAGTTTAGGGCTATTGTTAGTTTTCGCTTAACTGTTACAGTTGGAGTAAGCGTCAGGGTCAGGTTAGGGTGGGGGTTAAGCATAAGGTGTCCGCCTAGGGTTACGGTTAGGTCTATGATTTGATTTAGGCTTCAGGTTAGGTTAGGTTTGAACTTAGTTTGAGGGAGTCAGTTTAGGGCTACTGTTAGTTTTCGGTTAACTGTTAAGGTTGGAGTAAGTGTCAGGGTCAGGTTAGGTTTGGGGTTGAGCTTAAGGTGTCCGCCTTGGGTTAGGGTTATGTGTATGGTTTGATTTAGGCTTCAGGTTAGGTTAGGTTTTAACTAAGTTTGAGGGTGTAAGTTTAGGGCTACTGTTAGTTTTCGGTTAACTGTTACGGGTGGAGTAATCGTCAGGGTCAGGTTAGGGTTGGGGTCAAGCTTAAGGTGTCCGCCTAGGGTTAGGGTTAGGTCTATTGTTTGAGTTAGGCTTCAGGTTAGGTTAGGTTTGAACTTAGTTTGAGGGAGTAAGTTTAGGGCTACAGTTAGTTTTTGGTACAGTGTTACGGTTGGAGTTAGCGTGAGGGTCAGGTTAGGGTTGGGGTTGAGCTTAAGGTGTCCTCCTAGGGTTAGGGTTAGGTCTGTGGTTTGAGTGAGGCTTCAGGTTAGGTTAGGTTTGAACTTAGTTTGAGGGAGTAAGTTTAGGGCTACTGTTAGTTTTCGGTTCAGTGTTACGGTTGGAGATAGCGTCAGGGTCAGGTTAGGGTTGTGATTGAGCTTCAGGTGTACGCCTAGGGTTAGGGTTAGGTCTATGGTTTGAGTTAGGGTCCAGGTTAGGTTAGGTTTGAACTTAGTTTGAGGGAGTAAGTTTAGGGCTACTGTTAGTTTTCGGTTCAGTGTTACGGTTGGAGATAGCGTCAGGGTCTGGTTACGGTTGTGGTTGTGTTTCAGGTGTCCGCCTAGGGTTAGGGTTAGGTCTATGGTTTGAGTTATGCTTCAAGTTAGGTTAGGTTTGAAGTTAGTTTGAGGGAGTAAGTTTAGGGCTACTGTTAGTTTTCGGGAAACTGTTACTGTTGGAGTTAGCGTCAGGGCCAGGTTGGGGTTGGGGTTGAGCTTAAGGTGTCCGCCTAGGGTTAGGGTTAGGTGTATGGTTTGATTTAGGCTTCAGGTTAGGTTAGGTTTGAAGTTAGTTTGAGGGAGTAAGTTTAGGGCTACTGTTAGTTTTCGGTTAACTGTTACAGTTGGAGTAAGCGTCAGGGTCACGTTAGGGTGGGGGTTAAGCATAAGGTGTCCGCCTAGGGTTAGGGTTAGGACTATGATTTGATTTAGGCTTCAGGTTAGGTTAGGATTGAACTTAGTTTGAGCGAGTAAGTTTAGGACTACTCTTAGTTTTCGGTTCATTGATATGGTTGGAGTTAGCCTGGAGGTCAGGTTAGGGTTGGGGTCAAGCTTAAGGTGTCCGCCTAGGATTAGGGTTAGGTCTATTGTTTGAGTTAGGCTTCAGGTTAGGTTAGGTTTGAACTTAGTTTGAGGGAGTAAGTTTAGGGCTACTGTTAGTTTTCGGTTCAGTGTTACGGTTGGAGTTAGCGTGAGGGTCAGGTTATGGTTGGGGTTGAGCTTAAGGTGTCCTCCTAGGGTTAGGGTTAGGTCTATGGTTTCATTTAGGCTTCAGGTTAGGTTAGGTTTGAACTTAGTTTGAGGGAGTAAGTTTAGGGCTACTGTTAGTTTTCGGTTCAGTGTTACGGTTGGAGATAGCGTCAGGGTCTGGTTAGGGTTGTGGTTGAGTTTCAGGTGTCTGCCTAGGGTTAGGGTTAGGTCTATGGTTTGAGTTAGGCTTCAAGTTAGGTTAGGTTTGAAGTTAGTTTGAGGGAGTAAGTTTAGGGCTACTGTTAGTTTTCGGGTAACTGTTACTGTTGGAGTTAGCGTCAGGGCCAGGTTAGGGTTGGGGTTTAGCTTAAGGTGTCCGCCTTGGGTTAGGGTTAGGTCTATGGTTTGAGTTAGGCTTCAGGTTAGGTTAGGTTTGAACTTAGTTTGAGGGAGTAAGTTAAGGCGTATTGTATTTTTTGGTTCAGTGTTACGGTTGAATTTAGCCTCAGGGTCAGGTTAGGGTTAGGGTTAAGCTTAAGGTGTCCGCCTAGGGTTAGGGTTAGGTCTATGGTTTGAGTTAGGCTTCAGGTTAGGTTAGGTTTGAACTTTGTTTGAGGGAGTAAGTTAAGGCCTATTGTATTTTTTGGTTCAGTGTTACGGTTGAATTTAGCCTCAGGGTCAGGTTAGGGTTAGGGTTAAGCTTAAGGTGTCCGCCTAGGGTTAGGGTTAGGTCTATTGTTTGAGTTAGGCTTCAGGTTAGGTTAGGTTTGTACTTAGTTTGAGGGAGTAACTTTAGGGCTACTGTTAGTTTTCGTTTCAGTGTTACGGTTGGAGTTAGCGTGAGGGTCAGGTTAGGGTTGGGGTTGAGCTTAAGGTGTCCTCCCAGGGTTAGGGTTAGGTCTGTGGTTTGAGTTAGGCTTCAGGTTAGGTTAGGTTTGAACGTAGTTTGAGGGAGTAAGTTTAGGGCTACTGTTAGTTTTCGGTTCAGTGTTACGGTTGGAGATAGCTTCAGGGTCAGGTTAGGGTTGTGATTCAGCTTCAGGTGTCCGCCTAGGGTTAGGGTTAGGTCTATGGTTTGAGTTAGGGTCCAGGTTAGGTTAGGTTTGAACTTAGTTTGAGGGAGTAAGTTTAGGGCTACTGTTTGTTTTCGGTTCAGTGTTACAGTTGGAGATAGCGTCAGGGTCTGGTTAGGGTTGTGGTTGAGTTTCAGGTGTCCGCCTAGGGTTAGGGTTAGGTCTATGATTTGAGTTAGGCTTTAAGTTAGGTTAGGTTTGAAGTTAGTTTGAGGAAGTAAGTTTAGGGCTACTGTTAGTTTTCGGGTAACTGTTACTGTTGGAGTTAGCGTCAGGGCCAGGTTCGGGTTGGGGTTGAACTTAAGGTGTCCGCCTAGTGTTAGGGTTAGGTGTATGGTTTGATTTAGTCTTCAGGTTAGGATAGGTTTGAACTTAGTTTGAGGGAGTAAGTTTAGGGCTACTGTTAGTTTTCGTTTAACTGTTACGGTTGGAGTAAGCGTCAGGGTCAGGTTATGGTGGGGGTTAACCATAAGGTGTCCGCCTAGGGTTAGGGTTAGGTCTATGGTTTCATTTAGGCTTTAGGTTAGGTTAGATTTGAACTTAGTTTGAGGGAGTAAGTTTAGGGCTACTCTTAGTTTTCGGTTCAGTGATATGGTTGGAGTTAGCCTGGAGGTCAGGTTAGGGTTGGGGTTGAGCTTAAGGTGTCCGCCTAGGGTTAGGGTTAGGTCTATGATTTGATTTAGGCTTCAGGTTAGGTTAGGTTTGAACTTAGTTTGAGCGAGTAAGTTTAGGGCTACTGTTAGTTTTTGGTTCCGTGTTATGGTTGGAGATAGCGTCATGGTCAAGTTAGGGTTGGGTTTGAGATTCAGGTGTCCGCCGAGGGTTAGGGTTAGGTCTATGGTTTGAGTTAGGCTTCAGGTTAGGTTAGGTTTGAACTTAGTTTGAGGGAGTAAGTTTAGGCCTATTGTATTTTTTGGTTCAGTGTTACGGTTGAATTTAGCCTCAGGGTCAGGTTATGGTTGGGGTCAAGCTTAAGGTGTCCGCCTAGGGTTAGGGTTAGGTCTATTGTTTGAGTTAGGCTTCAGGTTAGGTTAGGTTTGAACTTAGTTTGAGAGAGTAAGTTTAGGGCTACTGTTAGTTTTCGGTTAACTGTTACGGTTGGAGTAAGCGTCAGGGTCAGGTTAGGGTTGGGGTCAAGCTTAAGGTGTCCGCCTAGGGTTAGGGTTAGGTCTATTGTTTGAGTTAGGCTTCAGGTTAGGTTAGGATTGAACTTAGTTTGAGGGAGTAAGTTTAGGGCTACTGTTAGTTTTCGGGTAACTGTTACTGTTGGAGTTAGCGTCAGGGCCAGGTTAGGGTTGGGGTTGAGCTTAAGGTGTCCGCCTAGGGTTAGGGTTAGGTCTATGGTTTGATTTAGGCTTCAGGTTAGGTTAGGTTTGAACTTAGTTTGAGGGAGTAACTTTATGACTACTGTTAGTTTTCAGTTCAGTGTTACGGTTGGAGTTAGCGTGAGGGTCAGGTTAGGGTTGGGGTTGAGCTTAAGGTGTCCGCCTAGGGTTAGGGTTAGGTGTATGGTTTGATTTTGGCTTCTGGTTAGGTTAGGTTTGAACTTAGTTTGATGGAGTAAGTTTAGGGCTACTGTTAATTTTCGGGTAACTGTTACGGTTGGAGTTAGCGTCAGGGTCAGGTTAGGGTTGGGGTTGAGCTTAAGGTGTCCACTTAGGGTTAGGGTTAGGTGTATGGTTTGATTTAGGCTTCAGGTTAGGTTAGGTTTGAAGTTAGTTTGAGGGAGTAAGTTTAGGGCTACTGTTAGTTTTCGGTTAACTGATACAGTTGGAGTAAGCGTCAGGGTCAGGTTAGGGTGGGGGTTAAGCATAAGGTGTCCGCCTAGGGTTAGCGTTAGGTCTATGGTTTCATTTAGGCTTCAGGTTAGGTTAGGATTGAACTTAGTTTGAGGGAGTAAGTTTAGGGCTACTGTTAGTTTTCGGTTCAGTGTTACATTTGGAGTTAGCATGAGGGTCCGGTTAGGGTTGGGGTTGAGCTTAAGGTGTCCGCCTAGGGTTAGGGTTAGGTGTATGGTTTGATTTAGGCTTCAGGTTAGGTTAGGTTTGAACTTAGTTTGAGGGAGTAAGTTTAGGGCTACTGTTAGTTTACGGGTAACTGTTACGGTTGGAGTTAGCGTCATTGCCAGGTTAGGGTTGGGGTTGAGCTTAAGGTGTCCGCCTAGGGTTAGGGTTAGGTGTATGGTTTGATTAAGGCTTCAGTTTAGGTTATGTTTGAACTTAGTTTGAGGGAGTAAGTTTAGGGCTACTGTTAGTTTTCGGTTAACTGTTACAGTTGGAGTAAGCGTCAGGGTCAGGTTAGGCTTGGGGTCAAGCTTAAGGTGTCCGCCTAGGGTTAGGGTTACGTCTGTTGTTTGAGTTAGGCTTCAGGTTAGGTTAGGTTTGAACTTAGTTTGAGCGAGTAAGTTTAGGGCTACTGTTAGTTTTCGGTACAGTGTTACGGTTGGAGTTAGCGTGAGGGTCAGGTTAGGGTTGGGGTTGAGCTTAAGGTGTCCTCCTAGGGTTAGGGTTAGGTCTGTGGTTTGAGTGAGGCTTCAGGTTAGGTTAGGTTTGAACTTAGTTTGAGGGAGACAGTTTAGGGCTACTGTTAGTTTTCATTTAACTGTTACGGTTGGAGTAAGCGTCAGGGTCAGGTTAGGGTGGGGGTTAAGCATAAGGTGTCCGCCTAGGGTTAGGGTTAGGTCTATGGTTTCATTTAGGCTTCAGGTTAGGTTAGGATTGAACGTAGTTTTAGGGAGTAAGTTTAGGGCTACTGTTAGTTTTCCGTTCAGTGTTACGGTTGGAGATAGCGTCAGGGTCTGGTTAGGGTTGTGGTTGAGTTTCAGGTGTCCGCCTAGGGTTAGGGTTAGGTCTATGGTTTGAGTTAGGCTTCCAATTATGTTAGGTTTGAAGTTTGTTTGAGGGAGTAAGTTTAGGGCTACTGTTAGTTTTCGGGTAACTGTTACTGTTGGAGCTAGCGTCAGGGCCAGGTTAGGGTTGGGGTTGAGCTTAAGGTGTCCGCCTAGGGTTAGGGTTAGGTGAATGGTTTGATTTAGGCTTCAGGTTAGGTTAGGTTTGAACTTAGTTTGAGGGAGTAAGTTTAGGGCTACTGTTAGTTTTCGGTTAACTGTTACGGTTGGAGTAAGCGTCTCGGTCAGGTTAGGGTTGGGGTCAAGCTTAAGGTGTCCGCCTAGGGTTAGGGTTAGGTCTATTGTTTGAGTTGGTCTTCAGGTTAGGTTAGGTTTGAACTTAGTTTGTGGGAGTAAGTTTAGGGCTACTGTTAGTTTTCGGTTCAGTGTTACTGTTGGAGTTAGCGTGAGGGTCAGGTTAGGGTTGGGGTAGTGCTTAAGGTGTCCTCCTAGGGTTAGGGTTAGGTCTGTGGTTTGAGTTAGGATTCAGGTTAGGTTAGGTTTGAACTTAGTTTGAGGGAGTAAGTTTAGGGCTACTGTTAGTTTTTGGTTCAGTGTTACGGTTGGAGATAGCGTGAGGGTCAGGTTAGGGTTGGGGTTGAGCTTCAGGTGTCCGCCTAGGGTTAGGGTTAGGTCTGTGGTTTGAGTTAGGCTCCAGGTTAGGTTAGGTTTGAACTTAGTTTGAGGGAGTAAGTTTAGGGCTACTGTTAGTTTTCAGTTCAGTGTTACTGTTGGAGTTAGCGTGAGGGTCAGATTAGGCTTGGCGTTGAGCTTAAGGTGTCCTCCTAGGGTTAGGGATAGGTCTGTGGTTTGAGTTAGGCTCCAGGTTAGGTTAGGTTTGAACTTAGTTTGAGGGAGTAAGTTTAGGGCTACTGTTAGTTTTCGGTTCAGTGTTACGGTTGGAGATAGCGTTAGGGTCTCTTTAGGGTTGTGGTTGAGTTTCAGGTGTCCGCCTAGGGTTAGGGTTAGGTCTATGGTTTGAGTTAGGCTTCAAGTTAGGTTAGGTTTGAAGTTAGTTTGAGGGAGTAAGTTTAGGGCTACTGTTAGTTTTCGGGTAACTGTTACTGTTGGAGTTAGCGTCAGGGCCAGGTTAGGGTTGGGGTTGAGCTTAAGGTGTCCGCCTAGGGTTAGGGTTAGGTGTATGGTTTGATTTAGGCTTCAGGTTAGGTTAGGTTTGAAGTTAGTTTGAGGGAGTAAGTTTAGGGCTACTGTTAGTTTTTGGTTAACTGTTACGGTTGGAGTAAGCGTCAGGGTCACGTTAGGGTGGGGGTTAAGCATAAGGTGTCCGCCTAGGGTTAGGGTTAGGTCTATGATTTGATTTAGGCTTCAGGTTAGGTTAGGTTTGAACTTAGTTTGAGGGAGTCAGTTTAGGCCTACTGTTAGTTTTCGTTTAACTGTTACGGTTGGAGTAAGCGTCAGGGACAGGTTAGGTTTGGGGTTGAGCTTAAGGTGTCCGCCTAGGGTTAGGGTTAGGTGTATGGTTTGATTTAGGCTTCAGGTTAGGTTAGGTTTGAACTTAGTTTGAGGGAGTAAGTTTAGGGCTACTGTTAGTTTTCGTTTAACTGTTACGGTTGGAGTAAGCGTCAGGGTGAGGTTAGGGTGGGGGTTAAGCATAAGGTGTCCGCCTAGGGTTAGGGTTAGGTCTATGGTTTCATTTAGGCTTTAGGTTAGGTTAGGATTGAACTTAGTTTGAGGGAGTAAGTTTAGGGCCACTGTTAGTTTTCGGTTCAGTGTTACGGTTGGATTTAGCCTCAGGGTCAGGTTAGGGTTGGGGTTAAGCTTAAGGTGTCCGCCTAGGGTTAGGGTTAAGTCTATTGTTTGAGTTAGGCTTCAGGTTAGGTTAGGTTTGAACTTAGTTTGAGGGAGACAGTTTAGGGCAACTGTTAGTTTTCGTTTAACTGTTACGGTTGGAGTAAGCGTCTGGGTCAGGTTAGGGTAGGGGTTAAGCATAAGGTGTCCGCCTAGGGTTAGGGTTAGGTCTATGGTTTCATTTAGGCTTCAGGTTAGGTTAGGATTGAACTAAGTTTGAGGGAGTAAGTTTAGGGCTACTGTTAGTTGTCGGTTCAATGTTACGTTTGGAGTTAGCGTGACGGTCCGGTTAGGGTTGGGGTTGAGCTTAAGGTGTCTGCCTAGGTTTAGGGTTAGGTCTGTGGTTTGAGTTAGGCTTCAGGTTAGGTTAGGTTTGAACTTAGTTTGAGGGAGTAAGTTTAGGGCTACTGTTAGTTTTAGGGTAACTGTTACTGTTGGAGTTAGCGTCAGGGCCAGGTTTGGGTTGGGGTTGAGCTTAAGGTGTCCGCCTAGGGTTAGGGTTAGGTCTATGGTTTTAGTTAGGCTTCAGGTTAGGTTAGGTTTGAACTTAGTTTGAGGGAGTAAGTTTAGGCCTATTGTAATTTTTGGTTCAGTGTTACGGTTGAATTTATCCTCAGGGTCAGGTTAGGGTTAGGGTTAAGCTTAAGGTGTCCGCCTAGGGTTAGGGTTAGGTCTATGGTTTCATTTAGGCTTTAGGTTAGGTTAGGATTGAACTTAGTTTGAGGGAGTAAGTTTAGGGCTACTCTTAGTTTTCGGTTCAGTGATATGGTTGGAGTTAGCCTGGAGGTCAGGTTAGGGTTGGGGTTGAGCTTAAGGTGTCCGCCTAGGGTTAGGGTTAGGTGTATGGTTTGATTTAGGCTTCAGGTTAGGTTAGGTTTGACCTTAGTTTGAGGGAGTAAGTTTAGGGCTACTGTTAGTTTTTGGTTCAGTGTTACATTTGCAGTTAGCGTGAGTGTCTGGTTAGGGTTGGGGTTGAGCTTAAGGTGTCCACCTAGGGTTAGGGTTAGGTCTGTGGTTTAAGATAGGGTTCAGGTTAGGTTAGGTTTGAACTTAGTTTGAGGGAGTAAGTTTAGGGCTACTGTTAGTTTTCGGTTCAGTGTTACCGTTGGAGATAGCGTCAGGGTAAGGTTAGGGTTGGGGTTGAGCTTCAGGTTTCCGCCTATTGTTAGGGTTAGGTCTATTTTTTGATTTAGGCTTCAGGTTAGGTTAGGTTTGAACTTAGTTTGAGCGAGTAAGTTTAGGGCTACTGTTAGTTTTTGGTTCAGTGTTATGGTTGGAGATAGCGTCATGGTCAAGTTAGGGTTGGGTTTGAGATTCAGGTGTCCGCCTAGGTTTAGGGTTAGGTCTATGGTTTGAGTTAGGCTTCAGGTTAGGTTAGGTTTGAACTTAGTTTGAGGGAGTAAGTTTAGGCCTATTGTATTTTTTGGTTCAGTGTTACGGTTGAATTTAGCCTCAGGGTCAGGTTAGGGTTGGGGTCAAGCTTAAGGTGTCCGCCTAGGGTTAGGGTTAGGTCTATTGTTTGAGTTAGGCTTCAGGTTAGGTTAGGTTTGAACTTAGTTTGAGAGAGTAAGTTTAGGGCTACTGTTAGTTTTCGGTTAACTGTTACGGTTGGAGTAAGCGACAGGGTCAGGTTAGGGTTCGGGTAAAGCTTAAGGTGTCCGCCTAGGGTTAGGATTAGGTCTATTGTTTGAGTTAGGCTTCAGGTTAGGTTAGGTTTGAACTTAGTTTGAGGGAGTAAGTTTAGGGCTACTGTTAGTTTTCGGTTCAGTGTTTCGGTTGGAGATAGCGTGAGGGTCAGGTTAGGGTTGAGGTTGAGCTGAAGGTGTCCTCCTAGGGTTAGGGTTAGGTCTGTGGTTTGAGTTAGGCTTCAGGTTAGGTTAGGTTTGAACTTAGTTTGAGGGAGTAAGTTTAGGGCTACTGTTAGTTTTCGGTTCAGTGTTACGGTTGGAGATAGCGTCAGGGTCAAGTTAGGGTTGTGATTGAGCTTCAGGTGTCCGCCTAGGGTTAGGGTTAGGTCTATGGTTTGAGTTAGGGTCCAGGTTAGGTTAGGTTTGAACTTAGTTTGAGGGAGTAAGTTTAGGGCTACTGTTAGTTTTCGGTTCAGTGTTACGGTTGGAGATAGCGTCAGGGTCTGGTTAGGGTTGTGGTTGAGTTTCAGGTGTCCGCCTAGGGTTAGGGTTAGGTCTATGGTTTGAGTTAGGCTTCAAGTTAGGTTAGGTTTGAAGTTAGTTTGAGGGAGTAAGTTTAGGGCTACTGTTAGTTTTCGGGTAACTGTTACTGTTGGAGTTAGCGTCAGGGCCAGGTTAGGGTTGGGGTTGAGCTTAAGGTGTCCGCCTAGGGTTAGGGTTAGGTGTATGGTTTGATTTAGGCTTCAGGTTAGGTTAGGTTTGAAGTTAGTTTGAGGGAGTCAGTTTAGGGCTAGTGTTATTTTTCGGTTAACTGTTACGGTTGGAGTAAGCGTCAGGGTCAGGTTAGGTTTGGGGTTGAGCTTAAGGTGTCCGCCTAGGGTTAGGGTTAGGTGTATGTGTTGATTTAGGCTTCAGGTTAGGTTAGGATTGAACTTAGTTTGAGGGAGTAAGTTTAGGGCTACTGTTAGTTTTCGTTTAACTGTTACGGTTGGAGTAAGCGTCAGGGTCAGGTTAGGGTGGGGGTTAAGCATAAGGTGTCCGCCTAGGGTTAGGGTTAGGTCTATGGTTTCATTTAGGCTTCAGGTTAGGTTAGGATTGAACTTAGTTTGAGGGAGTAAGTTTAGGACTACTCTTAGTTTTCGGTTCATTGATATGGTTGGAGTTAGCCTGGAGGTCAGGTTAGGGTTGGGGTTGAGCTTAAGGTGTCTGCCTAGGGTTAGGTTTAGGTCTGTGGTTTGAGTTAGGCTTCAGGTTAGGTTAGGTTTGAACTTAGTTTGAGGAAGTAAGTTTAGGGCTACTGTTAGTTTTCGGTTAACTGTTACGGTTGGAGTAAGCGTCAGGGTCAGGTTAGGGTTGGGGTCAAGCTTAAGGTGTCCGCCTAGGGTTAGGGTTAGGTCTATTGTTTGAGTTAGGCTTCAGGTTAGGTTAGGTTTGAACTTAGTTTGAGGGAGTAAGTTTAGGGCTACTGCTAGTTTTCGGTACAGTGTTACGGTTGGAGTTAGCGTGAGGGTCAGGTTAGGGTTGGGGTTGAGCTTAAGGTGTCCTCCTAGGGTTAGGGTTAGGTCTGTGGCTTGAGTGAGGCTTCAGGTTAGGTTAGGTTTGAACTTAGTTTGAGGGAGTAAGTTTAGGGCTACTGTTAGTTTTCGGTTCAGTGTTACGGTTAGAGATAGCTTCAGGGTCAGGTTAGGGTTGTGATTGAGCTTCAGGTGTCCGCCTAGGGTTAGGGTTAGGTCTATGGTTTGAGTTAGGGTCCAGGTTAGGGTAGGCTTGAACTTAGTTTGAGGGAGTAAGTTTAGGGCTACTGTTAGTTTTCGGTTCAGTGTTACGGTTGGAGATAGCGTGAGGTTCAGGTTAGGGTTGGGTTTGAACTTCAGGTGTCCGCCTAGGGTTAGGGTTAGGTGTATGGTTTGATTTAGGCTTCAGGTTAGGTTAGGTTGGAACTTAGTTTGAGGCAGTAAGTTTAGGGCTACTGTTAGTTTTCGGGTAACTGTTACAGTTGGAGTTAGCGTCAGGGCCAGGTTAGGTTTGGGGTTGAGCTTCAGGTTTCCGCCTTGGGTTAGGGTTAGGTCTATGTTTTGAGTTAGGCTTCAGGTTAGGTTAGGTTTGAACTTAGTTTGAGGGAGTAAGTTTAGGGCTACTGTTAGTTTTCGGTTCAGTGTTACGGTTGGAGATAGCGTCAGGGTCTGGTTAGGGTTGTGGTTGAGTTTCAGGTGTCCGCCTAGGGTTAGGGTTAGGTCTATGGTTTGAGTTAGGCTTCAAGTTAGGTTAGGTTTGAAGTTAGTTTGAGGGAGTAAGTTTAGGGCTACTGTTAGTTTTCGGGTAACTGTTACTGTTGGAGTTAGCGTCAGGGCCAGGTTAGGGTTGGGGTTGAGCTTAAGGTGTCCGCCTAGGGTTAGGGTTAGGTGTATGGTTTGATTTAGGCTTCAGGTTAGGTTAGGTTTGAAGTTAGTTTGAGGGAGTAAGTTTAGGGCTATTGTTAGTTTTCGGTTAACTGTTACAGTTGGAGTAAGTGTCAGGGTCAGGTTAGGGTGGGGGTTAAGCATAAGGTGTCCGCCTAGGGTTACGGTTAGGTCTATGATTTGATTTAGGCTTCAGGTTAGGTTAGGTTTGAACTTAGTTTGAGGGAGTCAGTTTAGGGCTACTGTTAGTTTTCGGTTAACTGTTAAGGTTGGAGTAAGCGTCAGGGTCAGGTTAGGTTTGGGGTTGAGCTTAAGGTGTCCGCCTTGGGTTAGGGTTATGTGTATGGTTTGATTTAGGCTTCAGGTTAGGTTAGGTTTTAACTAAGTTTGAGGGTGTAAGTTTAGGGCTACTGTTAGTTTTCGGTTAACTGTTACGGGTGGAGTAATCGTCAGGGTCAGGTTAGGGTTGGGGTCAAGCTTAAGGTGTCCGCCTAGGGTTAGGGTTAGGTCTATTGTTTGAGTTAGGCTTCAGGTTAGGTTAGGTTTGAACTTAGTTTGAGGGAGTAAGTTTAGGGCTACTGTTAGTTTTCGGTACAGTGTTACGGTTGGAGTTAGCGTGAGGGTCAGGTTAGGGTTGGGGTTGAGCTTAAGGTGTCCTCCTAGGGTTAGGGTTAGGTCTGTGGTTTGAGTGAGGCTTCAGGTTAGGTTAGGTTTGAACTTAGTTTGAGGGAGTAAATTTAGGGCTACTGTTAGTTTTCGGTTCAGTGTTACGGTTGGAGATAGCGTCAGGGTCAGATTAGGGTTGTGATTGAGCTTCAGGTGTACGCCTAGGGTTAGGGTTAGGTCTATTGTTTGAGTTAGGGTCCAGGTGAGGTTAGGTTTGAACTTAGTTTTAGGGAGTAAGTTTAGGGCTACTGTTAGTTTTCGGTTCAGTGTTACGGTTGGAGATAGCGTCAGGGTCTGGTTACGGTTGTGGTTGTGTTTCAGGTGTCCGCCTAGGGTTAGGGTTAGGTCTATGGTTTGAGTTATGCTTCAAGTTAGGTTAGGTTTGAAGTTAGTTTGAGGGAGTAAGTTTAGGGCTACTGTTAGTTTTCGGGAAACTGTTACTGTTGGAGTTAGCGTCAGGGCCAGGTTGGGGTTGGGGTTGAGCTTAAGGTGTCCGCCTAGGGTTAGGGTTAGGTGTATGGTTTGATTTAGGCTTCAGGTTAGGTTAGGTTTGAAGTTAGTTTGAGGGAGTAAGTTTAGGGCTACTGTTAGTTTTCGGTTAACTGTTACAGTTGGAGTAAGCGTCAGGGTCACGTTAGGGTGGGGGTTAAGCATAAGGTGTCCGCCTAGGGTTAGGGTTAGGACTATGATTTGATTTAGGCTTCAGGTTAGGTTAGGATTGAACTTAGTTTGAGCGAGTAAGTTTAGGACTACTCTTAGTTTTCGGTTCATTGATATGGTTGGAGTTAGCCTGGAGGTCAGGTTATGGTTGGGGTCAAGCTTAAGGTGTCCGCCTAGGATTAGGGATAGGTCTATTGTTTGAGTTAGGCTTCAGGTTAGGTTAGGTTTGAACTTAGTTTGAGGGAGTAAGTTTAGGGCTACTGTTAGTTTTCGGTTCAGTGTTACGGTTGGAGTTAGCGTGAGGGTCAGGTTAGGGTTGGGGTTGAGCTTAAGGTGTCCTCCTAGGGTTAGGGTTAGGTCTATGGTTTCATTTAGGCTTCAGGTTAGGTTAGGTTTGAACTTAGTTTGAGGGAGTAAGTTTAGGGCTACTGTTAGTTTTCGGTTCAGTGTTACGGTTGGAGATAGCGTCAGGGTCTGGTTAGGGTTGTGGTTGAGTTTCAGGTGTCTGCCTAGGGTTAGGGTTAGGTCTGTGGTTTGAGTTAGGCTTCAAGTTAGGTTAGGTTTGAAGTTAGTTTGAGGGAGTAAGTTTAGGGCTACTGTTAGTTTTCGGGTAACTGTTACTGTTGGAGTTAGCGTCAGGGCCAGGTTAGGGTTGGGGTTTAGCTTAAGGTGTCCGCCTAGGGTTAGGGTTAGGTCTATGGTTTGAGTTAGGCTTCAGGTTAGGTTAGGTTTGAACTTAGTTTGAGGGAGTAAGTTAAGGCCTATTGTATTTTTTGGTTCAGTGTTACGGTTGAATTTAGCCTCAGGGTCAGGTTAGGGTTAGGGTTAAGCTTAAGGTGTCCGCCTAGGGTTAGGGTTAGGTCTATGGTTTGAGTTAGGCTTCAGGTTAGGTTAGGTTTGAACTTAGTTTGAGGGAGTAAGTTAAGGCCTATTGTATTTTTTGGTTCAGTGTTATGGTTGAATTTAGCATCAGGGTCAGGTTAGGGTTAGGGTTAAGCTTAAGGTGTCCGCCTAGGGTTAGGGTTAGGTCTATTGTTTGAGTTAGGCTTCAGGTTAGGTTAGGTTTGAACTTAGTTTGAGGGAGTAACTTTTGGGCTACTGTTAGTTTTCGTTTCAGTGTTACGGTTGGAGTTAGCGTGAGGGTCAGATTAGGGTTGGGGTTGAGCTTAAGGTGTCCTCCCAGGGTTAGGGTTAGGTCTGTGGTTTGAGTTAGGCTTCAGGTTAGGTTAGGTTTGAACGTAGTTTGAGGGAGTAAGTTTAGGGCTACTGTTAGTTTTCGGTTCAGTGTTACGGTTGGAGATAGCTTCAGGGTCAGGTTAGGGTTGTGATTCAGCTTCAGGTGTCCGCCTAGGGTTAGGGTTAGGTCTATGGTTTGAGTTAGGGTCCAGGTTAGGTTAGGTTTGAACTTAGTTTGAGGGAGTAAGTTTAGGGCTACTGTTTGTTTTCGGTTCAGTGTTACAGTTGGAGATAGCGTCAGGGTCTGGTTAGGGTTGTGGTTGAGTTTCAGGTGTCCGCCTAGGGTTAGGGTTAGGTCTATGATTTGAGTTAGGCTTTAAGTTAGGTTAGGTTTGAAGTTAGTTTGAGGAAGTAAGTTTAGGGCTACTGTTAGTTTTCGGGTAACTGTTACTGTTGGAGTTAGCGTCAGGGCCAGGTTCGGGTTGGGGTTGAGCTTAAGGTGTCCGCCTAGTGTTAGGGTTAGGTGTATGGTTTGATTTAGTCTTCAGGTTAGGATAGGTTTGAACTCAGTTTGAGGGAGTAAGTTTAGGGCTACTGTTAGTTTTCGTTTAACTGTTACGGTTGGAGTAAGCGTCAGGGTCAGGTTATGGTGGGGGTTAACCATAAGGTGTCCGCCTAGGGTTAGGGTTAGGTCTATGGTTTCATTTAGGCTTTAGGTTAGGTTAGATTTGAACTTAGTTTGAGGGAGTAAGTTTAGGGCTACTCTTAGTTTTCGGTTCAGTGATATGGTTGGAGTTAGCCTGGAGGTCAGGTTAGGGTTGGGGTTGAGCTTAAGGTGTCCGCCTAGGGTTAGGGTTAGGTCTATGATTTGATTTAGGCTTCAGGTTAGGTTAGGTTTGAACTTAGTTTGAGGGAGTCAGTTTAGGGCTACTGTTAGTTTTCGGTTAACTGTTACGGTTGGTGTAAGCATGAGGGTCAGGTTAGGTCTGGGGTTGAGCTTAAGGTGTCCACCTAGGGTTAGGTTTAGGTCTGTGGTTTGAGATACGGTTCAGGTTAGGTTAGGTTTGAACTTAGTTTGAGGGAGTAAGTTTAGGGCTACTGTTAGTTTTCGGTTCAGTGTTACGGTTGGAGATAGCGTCAGGGTCAGGTTAGGGTTGGGGTTGAGCTTCAGGTGTCCGCCTGTTGTTAGGGTTAGGTCTATGATTTGATTTAGGCTTCAGGTTAGGTTAGGTTTGAACTTAGTTTGAGCGAGTAAGTTTAGGGCTACTGTTAGTTTTTGGTTCCGTGTTATGGTTGGAGATAGCGTCATGGTCAAGTTAGGGTTGGGTTTGAGATTCAGGTGTCCGCCTAGGGTTAGGGTTAGGTCTATGGTTTGAGTTAGGCTTCAGGTTAGGTTAGGTTTGAACTTAGTTTGAGGGAGTAAGTTTAGGCCTATTGTATTTTTTGATTCAGTGTTACGGTTGAATTTAGCCTCAGGGTCAGGTTATGGTTGGGGTCAAGCTTAAGGTGTCCGCCTAGGGTTAGGGTTAGGTCTATTGTTTGAGTTAGGCTTCAGGTTAGGTTAGGTTTGAACTTAGTTTGAGAGAGTAAGTTTAGGGCTACTGTTAGTTTTCGGTTAACTGTTACGGTTGGAGTAAGCGTCAGGGTCAGGTTAGGGTTGGGGTCAAGCTTAAGGTGTCCGCCTAGGGTTAGGGTTAGGTCTATTGTTTGAGTTAGGCTTCAGGTTAGGTTAGGATTGAACTTAGTTTGAGGGAGTAAGTTTAGGGCTACTGTTAGTTTTCGGGTAACTGTTACTGTTGGAGTTAGCGTCAGGGCCAGGTTAGGGTTGGGGTTGAGCTTAAGGTGTCCGCCTAGGGTTAGGGTTAGGTCTGTGGTTTGAGTTAGGCTTCAGGTTAGGTTAGGTTTGAACTTAGTTTGAGGGAGTAAGTTTAGGGCTACTGTTACTTTTCGGTTCAGTGTTACGGTTGGAGATAGCGTCAGGGTCAGGTTAGGGTTGTGGTTGAGCTTCAGGTGTCCGCCTAGGGTTAGGGTTAGGTCTATGGTTTGATTTAGGCTTCAGGTTAGGTTAGGTTTGAACTTAGTTTGAGGGAGTAAGTTTAGGGCTACTGTTAATTTTAGGATCAGTGTTACGGTTGGAGTTAGCGTGAGGGTCAGGTTAGGGTTGGGTTTGAGCTTCAGGTGTCCGCCTAGGTTTAGGGTTAGGTGTATGGTTTGATTTAGGCTTCAGGTTAGGTTAGGTTTGAACTTAGTTTGAGGGAGTAAGTTTAGGGCTACTGTTAGTTTACGGGTAACTGTTACGGTTGGAGTTAGCGTCATTGCCAGGTTAGGGTTGGGGTTGAGCTTAAGGTGTCCGCCTAGGGTTAGGGTTAGGTGTATGGTTTGATTAAGGCTTCAGTTTAGGTTATGTTTGAACTTAGTTTGAGGGAGTAAGTTTAGGGCTACTGTTAGTTTTCGGTTAACTGTTACAGTTGGAGTAAGCGTCAGGGTCAGGTTAGGCTTGGGGTCAAGCTTAAGGTGTCCGCCTAGGGTTAGGGTTACGTCTATTGTTTGAGTTAGGCTTCAGGTTAGGTTAGGTTTGAACTTAGTTTGAGCGAGTAAGTTTAGGGCTACTGTTAGTTTTCGGTACAGTGTTACGGTTGGAGTTAGCGTGAGGGTCAGGTTAGGGTTGGGGTTGAGCTTAAGGTGTCCTCCTAGGGTTAGGGTTAGGTCTGTGGTTTGAGTGAGGCTTCAGGTTAGGTTAGGTTTGAACTTAGTTTGAGGGAGACAGTTTAGGGCTACTGTTAGTTTTCATTTAACTGTTACGGTTGGAGTAAGCGTCAGGGTCAGGTTAGGGTGGGGGTTAAGCATAAGGTGTCCGCCTAGGGTTAGGGTTAGGTCTATGGTTTTATTTAGGCTTCAGGTTAGGTTAGGATTGAACGTAGTTTTAGGGAGTAAGTTTAGGGCTACTGTTAGTTTTCGGTTCAGTGTTACGGTTGGAGATAGCGTCAGGGTCTGGTTAGGGTTGTGGTTGAGTTTCAGGTGTCCGCCTAGGGTTAGGGTTAGGTCTATGGTTTGAGTTAGGCTTCCAATTATGTTAGGTTTGAAGTTTGTTTGAGGGAGTAAGTTTAGGGCTACTGTTAGTTTTCGGGTAACTGTTACTGTTGGAGTTAGCGTCAGGGCCAGGTTAGGGTTGGGGTTGAGCTTAAGGTGTCCGCCTAGGGTTAGGGTTAGGTGAATGGTTTGATTTAGGCTTCAGGTTAGGTTAGGTTTGAACTTAGTTTGAGGGAGTAAGTTTAGGGCTACTGTTAGTTTTCGTTTAACTGTTACAGTTGGAGTAAGCGTCAGGGTCAGGTTACGGTGGGGGTTAACCATAAGGTGTCCGCCTAGGGTTAGGGTTAGGTCTATCGTTTCATTTAGGCTTCAGGTTAGGTTAGGTTTGAACTTAGTTTGAGGGAGTAAATTTAGGGCTACTGTTAGTTTTCGGTTCAGTGTTATGGTTGGAGTTAGCGTGAGGGTCAGGTTAGGGTTGGGTTTGAACTTCAGGTGTCCGCCTAGGGTTAGGGTTAGGTGTATGGTTTGATTTAGGCTTCAGGTTAGGTTAGGTTGGAACTTAGTTTGAGGCAGTAAGTTTAGGGCTACTGTTAGTTTTCAGGTAACTGTTACGGTTGGAGTTAGCGTCAGGGCCAGGTTAGGGTTGGGGTTGAGCTTAAGGTGTCCGCCTAGGGTTAGGGTTAGGTCTGTGATTTGAGTTAGGGTTCAGGTTAGGTTAGGTTTGAACTTAGTTTGAGGGAGTAAGTTTAGGGCTACTGTTAGTTTTCGGTTAACTGTTACAGTTGGAGTATGCGTCAGGGTCAAGTTAGTGTGGGGGTTAAGCATAAGGTGTCCGCCTAGGGTTAGGGTTAGGTCTATGGTTTCATTTAGGCTTCAGGGTTGGTTAGGATTGAACTTAGTTTGAGGGAGTAAGTTTAGGGCTACTGTTATTTTTCGGTTCAATGTTTCGTTTGGAATTAGCTTGACGGTCCGGTTAGGGTTGGTGTTGAGCTTAAGGTGTCTGCCTAGGGTTCGGGTTAGGTCTGTGGTTTGAGTGAGGCTTCAGGTTAGGTTAGGTTTGAACTTAGTTTGAGGGAGTAAGTTTAGGGCTACTGTTAGTTTTCGGTTCAGTGTTACGGTTGGAGATAGCGTCAGGGTCAGGTTAGGGTTGTGATTGAGCTTCAGGTGTACGCCTAGGTTTAGGGTTAGGTCTATGGTTTGAGTTAGGGTCCAGGTTAGGTTAGGTTTGAACTTAGTTTGAGGGAGTAAGTTTAGGGCTACTGTTAGTTTTTGGTTCAGTGTCACGGTTGGAGATAGCGTCAGGGTCTGGTTAGGGTTGTGGTTGTGTTTCAGGTGTCCGCCTAGGGTTAGGGTTAGGTCTATGGTTTGAGTTATGCTTCAAGTTAGGTTAGGTTTGAAGTTAGTTTGAGGGAGTAAGTTTAGGGCTACTGTTAGTTTTCGGGTAACTGTTACTGTTGGAGTTAGCGTCAGGGCCAGGTTGGGGTTGGGGTTGAGCTTAAGGTGTCCGCCTAGGGTTAGGGTTAGGTGTATGGTTTGATTTAGGCTTCAGGTTAGGTTAGATTTGAAGTTAGTTTGAGGGAGTAAGTTTAGGGCTACTGTTAGTTTTCGGTTAACTGTTACAGTTGGAGTAAGCGTCAGGGTCACGTTAGGGTGGGGGTTAAGCATAAGGTGTCTGCCTAGGGTTAGGGTTAGGTCTATGATTTGATTTAGGCTTCAGGTTAGGTTAGGATTGAACTTAGTTTGAGCGAGTAAGTTTAGGACTACTCTTAGTTTTCGGTTCATTGATATGGTTGGAGTTAGCCTGGAGGTCAGGTTAGGGTTGGGGTCAAGCTTAAGGTGTCCGCCTATGATTAGGGTTAGGTCTATTGTTTGATTTAGGATTCAGGTTAGGTTAGGTTTGAACTTAGTTTGAGGGAGTAAGTTTAGGGCTACTGTTAGTTTTCGGTTCAGTGTTACGGTTGGAGATAGCGTGAGGGTCAGGTTAGGGTTGGGGTTGAGCTTAAGGTGTCCTCCTAGGGTTAGGGTTAGGTCTGTGGTTTGAGTTAGGCTTCAGGTTAGGTTAGGTTTGAACTTAGTTTGAGGGAGTAAGTTTAGGGCCACTGTTAGTTTTCGGTTCAGTGTTACGGTTGGAGATAGAGTCAGGGTCAAGTTAGGGTTGTGATTGAGCTTCAGGTGTCCGCCTAGGGTTAGGTTTAGGTCTATGGTTTGAGTTAGGGTCCAGGTTAGGTTAGGTTTGAACTTAGTTTGAGGGAGTAAGTTTAGGGCTACTGTTAGTTTTCGGTTCAGTGTCACGGTTGGAGATAGCGTCAGGGTCTGGTTAGGGTTGTGGTTGAGTTTCAGGTGTCCGCCTAGGGTTAGGGTTAGGTCTATGGTTTGAGTTAGGCTTCAAGTTATGTTAGGTTTGAAGTTAGTTTGAGGGAGTAAGTTTAGGGCTAATGTTAGTTTTCGGGTAACTGTTACTGTTGGAGTTAGCATCAGGGCCAGGTTAGGGTTGGGGTTGAGCTTAAGGTGTCCGCCTAGGGTTAGGGTTAGGTGTATGGTTTGATTTAGGCTTCAGGTTAGGTTAGGTTTGAAGTTAGTTTGAGGGAGTAAGTTTAGGGCTACTGTTAGTTTTCGTTTAACTGTTACGGTTGGAGTAAGCGTCCGGGTCAGGTTAGGGTGGGGGTTAAGCATAAGGTGTCCGCCTAGGGTTAGGGTTAGGTCTATGGTTTCATTTAGGCTTCAGGTTAGGTTAGGATTGAACTTAGTTTGAGGGAGTAAGTTTAGGACTACTCTTAGTTTTCGGTTCATTGATATGGTTGGAGTTAGCCTGGAGGTCAGGTTAGGGTTGGGGTCAAGCTTAAGGTGTCCGCCTAGGGTTACGTTTAGGTCTATTGTTTGAGTTAGGCTTCAGGTTAGGTTAGGTTTGAACTTAGTTTGAGGCAGTAAGTTTAGGGCTACTGTTAGTTTTCGGTTCAGTGTTACGGTTGGAGTTAGCGTGAGGGTCAGGTTCGGGTTGGGGTTGAGCTTAAGGTGTCCTCCTAGGGTTAGGGTTAGGTCTGTGGTTTGAGTTAGGCTCCAGGTTAGGTTAGGTTTGAACTTAGTTTGAGGGAGTAAGTTTAGGGCTACTGTTAGTTTTCGGTTCAGTGTTACGGTTGGAGATAGCGTCAGGGTCTGGTTAGGGTTGTGGTTGAGTTTCAGGTGTCCACCTAGGGTTAGGGTTAGGTCTGTGGTTTGAGTTAGGCTTCAGGTTAGGTTAGGTTTGAAGTTAGTTTGAGGGAGTAAGTTTAGGGCTACTGTTAGTTTTCGGGTAACTGTTACTGTTGGAGTTAGCGTCAGGGCCAGGTTAGGGTTGGGGTTGAGCTTAAGGTGTCTGCCTAGGGTTCGGGTTAGGTCTGTGGTTTGAGATAGGCTTCAGGTTAGGTTAGGTTTGAACTTAGTTTGAGGGAGTAAGTTTAGGGCTACTGTTAGTTTTCGGTTAACTGTTACGGTTGGAGTAAGCGTCAGGGTCAGGTTAGGGTTGGGGTCAAGCTTAAGGTGTCCGCCTAGGGTTAGGGTTAGGTCTATTGTTTGAGTTAGGCTTCAGGTTAGGTTAGGTTTGAACTTAGTTTGAGGGGGTAAGTTTAGGGCTACTGTTAGTTTTCGGTACAGTGTTACGGTTGGAGTTAGCGTGAGGGTCAGGTTAGGGTTGGGGTTGAGCTTAAGGTGTCCTCCTAGGGTTAGGGTAAGGTCTGTGGTTTGAGTTAGGCTTCAGGTTAGGTTAGGTTTGAACTTAGTTTGAGGGAGTAAGTTTAGGGCTACTGTTAGTTTTCGGTACAGTGTTACGGTTGGAGTTAGCGTGAGGGTCAGGTTAGGGTTGGGGTTAAGCTTAAGGTGTCCTCCTAGGGTTAGGGTTAGGTCTGTGGTTTGAGTGAGGCTTCAGGTTAGGTTATGTTTGAACTTAGTTTGAGGGAGTAAGTTTAGGGCTACTGTTAGTTTTCGGTTCAGTGTTACGGTTGGAGATAGCGTCAGGGTCAGGTTAGGGTTGGGGTTGAGCTTCAGGTGTCCGCCTAGGGTTAGGGTTAGGTTTATGGTTTGAGTTAGGCTTCAGGTTAGGTTAGGTTTGAACTTAGTTTGAGGGATTAAGTTTAGGGCTACTGTTAGTTTTCGGTTCAGTGTTACGGTTGGAGTTAGCGTGAGGGTCAGGTTAGGGTTGGGTTTGAACTTCAGGTGTCTGCCTAGGGTTAGGGTTAGGTGTATGGTTTGATTTAGGCTTCAGGTTAGGTTAGGTTGGAACTTAGTTTGAGGCAGTAAGTTTAGGGCTACTGTTAGTTTTCGGGTAACTGTTACGGTTGGAGTTAGCGTCAGGGCCATGTTAGGGTTGGGGTTGAGCTTAAGGTGTCCTCCTAGGGTTAGGGTAAGGTCTGTGGTTTGAGTTAGGCTTCAGGTTAGGTTAGGTTTGAACTTAGTTTGAGGGATTAAGTTTAGGGCTACTGTTAGTTTTCGGTTCAGTATTACGGTTGGAGATAACGTCAGGGTCAGGTTAGGGTTGGGGTTGAGCTTCAGGTTTCCGCCTTGGGTTAGGGTTAGGTCTATAATTTGAGTTAGGCTTCAGGTTAGGTTAGGTTTGAACTTAGTTTGAGGGAGTAAGTTTAGGGCTACTGTTAGTTTTCGGGTAACTGTTACTGTTGGAGTTAGCGTCAGGGCCAGGTTAGGGTTGGGGTTGAGCTTAAGGTGTCCGCCTAGGGTTAGGGTTAGGTGTATGGTTTGATTTAGGCTTCAGGTTAGGTTAGGTTTGAAGTTAGTTTGAGGGAGTAAGTTTAGGGCTGTTGTTAGTTTTCGGTTAGCTGTTACAGTTGGAGAAAGCGTCAGGGTCAGGTTAGGGTGGGGGTTAAGCATAAGGTGTCCGCCTAGGGTTAGGGTTAGGTCTATGATTTGATTTAGGCTTCAGGTTAGGTTAGGTTTGAACTTAGTTTGAGGGAGTCAGTTTAGGTCTACTGTTAGTTTTCGGTTAACTGTTAAGGTTGGAGTAAGCGTCAGGGTCAGGTTAGGTTTGGGGTTGAGCTTAAGGTGTCCGCCTAGGGTTAGGGTTATGTGTATGGTTTGATTTAGGCTTCAGGTTAGGTTAGGTTTGAACTTAGTTTGAGGGAGTAAGTTTAGGGCTACTGTTAGTTTTCGGTTAACTGTTACAGTTGGAGTAAGCGTCAGGGTCAGGTTAGGGTTGGGGTCAAGCTTAAGGTGTCCGCCTAGGGTTAGGGTTAGGTCTGTGGTTTGAGTTAGGCTTCAGGTTAGGTTAGGTTTGAACTAGTTTGAGGGAGTAAGTTTAGTGCTACTGTTAGTTTTCGGTACAGTGTTACGGTTGGAGATAGCGTCAGGGTCAGGTTAGGGTTGGGGTTGAGCTTCAGGTGTCGGCCTAGGGTTAGGGTGAGGGTCTATGGTTTGAGATAGGCTTCAGGTTAGGTTAGGTTTGAACTTAGTTTGAGGGAGTAAGTTTAGGGCTACTGTTAGTTTTCGGGTAACTGTTACGGTTGGAGTTAGCGTCACGGCCAGGTTAGGTTTGGGGTTGAGCTTAAGGGTGTCCGCCTAGGGTTTGGGTTAGGTGTATGGTTTGATTAAGGCTTCAGGTTAGGTTATGTTTGAACTTAGTTTTGAGGGAGTAAGTTTAGGGCTACTGTTAGTTTTCGGTTAACTGTTACAGTTGGAGTAAGCGTCAGGGTCAGGTTAGGTTTGGGGTTGATGTTAAGGTGTCCGCCTAGGGCTAGGGTTAGGTGTATGGTTTGATTTAGGCTTCAGGTTAGGTTAGGTTGGAACTTAGTTTGAGGCAGTAAGTTTAGGGCTACTGTTAGTTTTCGGGTAACTGTTACGGTTGGAGTTAGCGTCAGGGCCATTGTTAGGGTTGGGGTTGAGCTTAAGGTGTCCTCCTAGGGTTAGGGTAAGGTCTGTGGTTTGAGTTAGGCTTCAGGTTAGGTTAGGTTTTGAACTTAGTTTGAGGGATTAAGTTTAGGGCTACTGTTAGTTTTCGGTTCAGTATTACGGTTGGAGATAACGTCAGGGTCAGGTTAGGGTTGGGGTTGAGCTTCAGGTTTCCGCCTTGGGTTAGGGTTAGGTCTATAATTTGAGGTTAGGCTTCAGGTTAGGTTAGGTTTGAACTTAGTTTGAGGGAGTAAGTTTAGGGCTACTGTTAGTTTTCGGGTAACTGTTACTGTTGGAGTTAGCGTCAGGGCCAGGTAGGGTTGGGGTTGAGCTTAAGGTGTCCGCCTAGGGTTAGGGTTAGGTGTATGGTTTGATTTAGGCTTCAGGTTAGGTTAGGTTTGAAGTTAGTTTGAGGGAGTAAGTTTAGGGCTGTTGTTAGTTTTCGGTTAGCTGTTACAGTTGGAGAAAGCGTCAGGGTCAGGTTAGGGTGGGGTTAAGCATAAGGTGTCCGCCTAGGGTTAGGGTTAGGTCTGTGGTTTGAGTGAGGCTTCAGGTTAGGTTAGGTTTGAACTTAGTTTGAGGGAGTAAGGTTTAGGGCTACTGTTAGTTTTCGGTTCAGTGTTACGGTTGGAGATAGCGTCAGGGTCAGGTTAGGGTTGTGATTGGGCTTCAGGTGTCCGCCCTAGGGTTAGGGTTAGGTCTATGGTTTGAGTTAGGGTCCATGTTAGGGTAGGTTTGAACTTAGTTTGAGGGAGTAAGTTTAGGGCTACTGTTAGTTTTCGGTTCAGTGTTACGGTTGGAGATAGCGTCAGGGTCTGGTTAGGGTTGTGGTTGAGTTTCAGGTGTCCGCCTAGGGTTAGGGTTAGGTCTATGGTTTGAGTTAGGCTTCAAGTTAGGTTAGGATTGAAGTTAGTTTGAGGGAGTAAGTTTAGGGCTACTGTTAGTTTTCGGGAACTGTTACTGTTGGAGTTAGCGTCAGGGCAGGTTAGGGGTTGGGGTTGAGCTTAAGGTGTCCGCCTAGGTTAGGTTTAGGTCTATTGTTTGAGTTAGGCTTCAGGTTAGGTTAGGTTTGAACTTAGTTTGTGGGAGACAGTTTAGGGTTACAGTTAGTTTTCGTTTAACTGTTACGGTTGGAGTAAGCGTCAGGGTCAAGTTAGGGTGGGGGTTAAGCATAAGGTGTCCGCCTAGGGTTAGGCTTAGGTCTATGGTTTCATTTAGGGTTCAGGTTAGGTTAGGATTGAACTTAGTTTGAGGGAGTAAGTTTAGGGCTACTGTTAGTTTTCGGTTCAATGTTACGTTTGTAGTTAGCGTGAGGGTCCGGTTAGGGTTGGGGTTGAGCTTAAGGTGTCCGCCTAGGGTTAGGGTTAGGTCTGTGGGTTTGAGTTAGGCTTCAGGTTAGGTTAGGTTTGGACTTAGTTTGAGGGAGTAAGTTTAGGGCTACTGTTAGTGTTCAGTTCAGTGTTACGGTGGAGATAGCGTCAGGGTCAGGTTAGGGTTGGGGTGAGCTTCAGGTGTCCGCCTAGGGTTAGGGTTAGGTCTATGGTTTGAGTAGGCTTCAGGTTAGGTTAGGTTTGAACTTAGTTTGAGGGGATTAAGTTTAGGGCTACTGTTAGTTTTCGGTTCAGTGTTACGGTTGGAGTGAGCGTGAGTTTCAGGTTAGGGTTGGGTTTGAACTTCAGGTGTCCGCCTAGGGTTAGGGTTAGGTGTATGGTTTGATTTAGGCTTCAGGGTAGGTTAGGTTGGAACTTAGTTTGAGGCAGTAAGGTTTAGGGCTACTGTTAGTTTTCGGGTAACTGTTACGTTGGAGTTAGCGTCAGGGCCAGGTTAGGGTTGGGGTTGAGCTTAAGGTGTCCGCCTAGGGTTAGGGTTAGGTCTGTGATTTGAGTTAGGGTTCAGGTTAGGTTAGGTTTGAACTTAGTTTGAGGGAGTAAGTTTAGGGCTACTGTTAGATTTTGGTTCAGTGTTACGGTTGGAGATAGCGTCAGGGTCAGGTTAGGGTTGGGGTTGAGCGTCAGGTTTCCGCCTTGGGTTTAGGTTTAGGTCTATGGTTTGAGTTAGGCTTCAGGTTAGGTTAGGTTTGAACTTAGTTTGAGGGAGTAGAGTAAGTTTAGGGCTACTGTTAGTTTTCGGGTAACTGTACTGTTGGAGTTAGCGTCAGGGCCAGGTTAGGGTTGGGGTTGAGCTTAAGGTGTCAGCCTAGGGTTAGGGTTAGGTGTATAGTTTGATTTAGGCTTCAGGTTAGGTTAGGTTTGAAGTTAGTTTGAGGGAGTAAGTTTAGGGCTATTGTTAATTTTCGGTAACTGTTACAGTTGGAGTACGCGTCAGGGTCAGGTTAGGGTGGGGGTTAAGCATAAGGTGTCCGCCTAGGGTTAGGGTTAGGTCTATGATTTGATTTAGGCTTCAGGTTAGGTTAGGTTTGAACTTAGTTTTGAGGGAGTAACTTTATGACTACTGTTAGTTTTCAGTTCAGTGTTACGGTTGGAGTTAGCGTGAGGGTCAGGTTAGGGTTGGGGTTGAGCTTAAGGTGTCCGCCTAGGGTTAGGGTTAGGTGTATGGTTTGATTTTGGCTTCTGGTTAGGTTAGGTTTGACTTAGTTTGAGGGAGTAAGTTTAGGGCTACTGTAAATTTTCGGGTAACTGTTACGGTTGAGTTAGCGTCAGGGTCAGGTTAGGGTTGGGGTTGAGCTTAAGGTGTCCGCTTAGGGTTAGGGTTAGGTGTAGGGTTTGATTTAGGCTTCAGGTTAGGTTAGGTTTGAAGTTAGTTTGAGGGAGTAAGTTTAGGGCTACTGTTAGTTTTCGGTTACTGATACAGTTGGAGTAAGCGTCAGGGTCAGGTTAGGGTGGGGTTTTAAGCATAAGGTGTCCGCCTAGGTTAGCGTTAGGTCTATGGTTTCATTTAGCTTCAGGTTAGGTTAGGATTGAACTTGGTTTGAGGGAGTAAGTTTAGGGCTACTGTTAGTTTTCGGTTCAGTGTTTCGTTTGTAGTTAGCATGAGAGTCCGGTTAGGTTTGGGGTTGAGCTTAAGGTGTCCGCCTAGGGTTAGGGTTAGGTCTGTGGTTTGAGTTAGGCTTCAGGTTAGGTTAGGTTTGAACTTAGTTTGAGGGAGTAAGTTTAGTGCTACTGTTAGTTTTCGGTACAGTGTTACGGTTGGAGATAGCGTCAGGGTCAGGTAGGGTTGGGGTTGAGCTTCAGGTGTCCGCCTAGGGTTAGGGTGAGGTCTATGGTTTGAGATAGGCTTCAGGTTAGGTTAGGTTTGAAATTAGTTTGAGGGAGTAAGTTTAGGGCTACTGTTAGTTTTCGGGTACTGTTACGGTTGGAGTAGCGTCACGGCCAGGTTAGGGTTGGGGTTGAGCTTAAGGTGTCCGCCTAGGGTTAGGGTTAGGTGTATGGTTTGATTAAGGCTTCAGGTTAGGTTATGTTTTGAACTTAGTTTGAGGGAGTAAGTTTAGGGCTACTGTTAGTTTTCGGTTAACTGTTACAGTTGGAGTAAGCGTCAGGGTCAGGTTAGGTTTGGGGTTGATGTTAAGGTGTCCGCCTAGGTTAGGGTTAGGTGTATGGTTTGATTTAGGCTTCAGGTTAGGTTAGGTTGGAACTTAGTTTGAGGCAGTAAGTTTAGGGCTACTGTTAGTTTTCGGGTAACTGTTACGGTTTGGAGTTAGCGTCAGGGCCATGTTAGGGTTGGGGTTGAGCTTAAGGTGTCCTCCTAGGGTTAGGTAAGGTCTGTGGTTTGAGTTAGGCTTCAGGTTAGGTTAGGTTTGAACTTATTTGAGGGATTAAGTTTAGGGCTACTGTTAGTTTTCGGTTCAGTATACGGTTGGAGATAACGTCAGGGTCAGGTTAGGGTTGGGGTTGAGCTTCAGGTTTCCGCCTTGGGTTAGGGTGTTAGGTCTATAATTTGAGTTAGGCTTCAGGTTAGGTTAGGTTTGAACTTAGTTTGAGGGGAGTAAGTTTAGGGCTACTGTTAGTTTTCGGTAACTGTTACTGTTGGAGTTAGCGTCAGGGCCAGGTTAGGGTTGGGTTGAGCTTAGGTGTCCGCCTAGGGTTAGGGTTAGGTGTATGGTTTGATTTAGGCTTCAGGTTAAGGTTAGGTTTGAAGTTAGTTTGAGGGAGTAAGTTTAGGGCTGTTGTTAGTTTTCGGTTAGCTGTTACAGTTGGAGAAAGCGTCAGGGTCAGGTTAGGGTGGGGGTTAAGCATAAGGTGTCCGCCTAGGGTTAGGGTTAGGTCTATGATTTGATTTAGGCTTCAGGTAGGTTAGGTTTGAACTTAGTTTGAGGGAGTCAGTTTAGGTCTACTGTTAGTTTTCGGTTAACTGTTAAGGTTGGAGTAAGCGTCAGGGTCAGGTTAGGTTTGGGGTTGAGCTTAAGGTGTCCGCCTAGGGTTAGGGTTATGTGTATGGTTTGATTTAGGCTTCAGGTTAGGTTAGGTTTGAACTTAGTTTGAGGGAGTAAGTTTAGGGCTACTGTTAGTTTTCGGTTAACTGTTACAGTTGGAGTAAGCGTCAGGGTCAGGTTAGGGTTGGGGTCAAGCTTAAGGTGTCCGCCTAGGGTTAGGGATAGGTCTATTGTTTGAGTTAGGCTTCAGGTTAGGTTAGGTTTGAACTTAGTTTGAGGGAGTAAGTTTAGGGCTACTGTTAGTTTTCGGTACAGTGTTACGGTTGGAGTTAGCGTGAGGGTCAGGTTAGGGTTGGGGTTGAGCTTAAGGTGTCCTCCTAGGGTTAGGGTTAGGTCTGTGGTTTGAGTGAGGCTTCAGGTTAGGTTAGGTTTGAACTTAGTTTGAGGGAGTAAGTTTAGGGCTACTGTTAGTTTTCGGTTCAGTGTTACGGTTGGAGATAGCGTCAGGGTCAGGTTAGGGTTTGTGATTGGGCTTCAGGTGTCCGCCTAGGGTTAGGGTTAGGTCTATGGTTTGAGTTAGGGTCCATGTTAGGGTAGGTTTGAACTTAGTTTGAGGGAGTAAGTTTAGGGCTACTGTTAGTTTTCGGTTCAGTGTTACGGTTGGAGATAGCGTCAGGGTCTGGTTAGGGTTGTGGTTGAGTTTCAGGTGTCCGCCTAGGGTTAGGGTTAGGTCTATGGTTTG